>CM067075.1:28007649-28557649 GCA_033980235.1 Diadema setosum | reverse complement strand
CATTTGAAATCACAGTCTCCTTTAGTCAGCTTTTTTTTTTACATCCATGACATCAGCAAAATTAAAGTCACCATAAAGTTGCATTTCAGTGTTTTCCCTGAAATCCAAGTTCATGGTGACTCCTGCTGATGTAAAAAATAAAACACATGAAAAAAGGATTACATCATAAAGTCAGAAATTGTGAAACCAAATTTCAACATGTTCAAGTACATGGGGGTATCTCAGAATTCAATTACGTACTAGTTGTGATTGTGTCCTCCCTGAAAAACAACAACAGCAGCAACAACAACAACAACAACAAATCGTTGCCTTTCACGAGATCTTTGAAATGTTCGACAAATTTAACAGATATCATAGCCAGTTTGACAGAATATGCAAGTGGAAACATGATCCCCTGGGGGCCATAAAAGTTCCCAAGTTTGGTGTGTTCTTCTTCGGTAATAGTCTTAAGAATGCGCATGTGAACTTGCTATACTCAGGTGACCGCTTGATCCACTGGGTCTCTTGTTGTACAATGTCATGCATTAATAACATTTCCATTGATTATTGATTCAATGTAAACTGACTTTGGGAACCTGATCTAGCACATTTATAGTGGCTGCATACAGGCTGAAATTTTATGAGTACTTTGTTTTGCGAATAACAATTAACATTAATGTTTGTGTGTACGTGTTTGTGACTTTTCGAGTGCTGGGCCTCAGGATGGATATTGGTCGGAGAGTACTATCATAATGCCTGCATGCATGACATACATGATCGTGAGTGTGTGTAAATGATGATTGACGTATCTTTCTAACATAATAACGATGTGATGCCAATATTCTGTCAAGCATAACTAATACTTAGCACGGTTGCTAGTGGTACAAAAGCAGTAAATTTTGCTCCTTTTTTTCTAGATTTTGTCTGTATTTATTAATGTAGCCCTTTCACAGTGGTCACAAGGGAACTTTAATATTTTGTCTTAGGTACAGCATGAAACTGAGATGAAAAATATTGAAAATATGACCCCAAGACATGAACAGAAACCAATCAACTAAACGAATGACTATGACGTAGCTGTGACGTACCAGCCCAAATGACTGCGCAGACGATGCGGGCGTTCTTTATGGTCCGCCAACCCAGTCGTCCAGCCTGATCGGCGATGACGAAGTATCGATCGAGTGCCAAGGCTGTTATAGTGAGACTGTTGATCGTCAAAATCGCCTGTTTGAATGAGGATTGCCCAAACAAAGAACATCAAACTATGGATCTACTCAGGGTCAACCAACGTTGAACGGAATTCACAAGGATGATTTGAATATATTCCATGGATTTCTTTTTAAAAATGCAAGTTACGACTGCTCGGCGTATGTGCACGAAACACATCGCGTACGGCGGCAGCCATCCAGTCTTTTAAACGAACGCACATGCGCATGTGGAAGGTCTATCTTTTTTCGCGTTTGCTGTAGCTCATAATGCATAAACTGATTATCAAATTTAAATAAATTAAACAAACAACCATTGGTTGAAGGATTGTGACGGAGGGGAATTGGTTGATATTGATTAATTGTCGGTGACTGAATTAGATTACAAAGAAGATTATAGAAGGAAAGAAAATCCAATATACATTTCCAGAACTAGCCTATACATGGATGTGACAGCGGATATACAGATCAAACATAATTATTATAGATAGACGCGAGAGAGCGAAGGTCACTCCACTAAACTCCTGAAAGTACGAGCAGGAAGGACCAAGATATTATCTGTTCTCGATATCGAGCAAGACATCATTGCAAAGATAGTAACAAACAGGTACATGAATTCACATCAAAAAAGTATTCACTCTCCGTAAAATATCGTGTTTGATATCAATAAAAATGATAGCATGTGTCTACTCATTTATCCCCCTCCTCATCCCCATCACCCCCAAAACACACACACACACACACACACACACACACCCCCACACACACACACACACAAACACACATATACACAACTTTTGCTGCAGCAGTCCAATCCAGCATAAATTGTGTATGAGATGGAATAATGATGATTAATAATTTTGACAATATGCACTGCGTCGGGGTAGTAAAGCTTGGTCAAGTGCTTACCGCTTGCGAGCCGAGAATCCCTTTTTGAATTGCCATGTCCTGGCGGATCAAAAAATGACCACGAAAGGCGTAGAGACCGTAAGCTACTGTATCAAATCCTCCCCAAACGAAGAGGAGGATGAAACTCGCCACGCAGAGGTTGGTCACGTAGACATTGTAGATGGCTCTCCTCATTTTCTTGTCCCGCAGGATGACGAATAGGACGAGTGCGTTGGCCAGCAGGCCGATGACGGTTAAAAACAGCGACAAAGAAAACGCCACATCAAATGTCGTGTTTACACGCCGAACCAAATTTAAAGAATCTTCGATGTCGGAAACGGTGTAGGAAGAGTCGTAGGAGCTGTCGTTACCATCCATGTTGGATTTGATGTAGGATCTGCTCTGTTCTCCAGTGAATTCAAACCATTCTGTATGACTGCACGCTTGAAAAACAATGAAGTGAAGTCTTGGTGTTTTTTCCTAGCGTATTGTGCTCGCTACTTGACTCTAGAGCAAAGTGGAAGCGTATAGATCACGTTACCCTCGGAAATGTTCACCCCCGTTTCCTTTTTGCAGCCCATCTGCGCGTTATTTCCTAACCATAACAAAACAATAAGAGTGTGTTTTGCTTTGACTGCCTCAATGATATCCGTATGATGGTTTCAACGCAGCGTCAAAGGCTATGAATTCAGCGTGTTATTGTTGTCATGTGGAGTTGATATTTCAACGGGCCACGTGTGGGTCCCTTAGGGTTGTTTTAATAGTCTTGTGATCGACTTTTATTTGATAATACGTCTGCTAGCTGATTTGATGCATGTGATGACCTGTTTTACACTAAGCTCCTTGCAAAAGAACGACCGAGTTTGTGATGTCGCTTCTTAAACGCGTTTCTTTAATGCTAATAAATGAAAGGAAGACATTATTCAGAGGGGTAAAGGTTCAGGTTTGAGTTTCTTCAATTTGTCTCCCTCTACAAGTGAAATTTGTTAAAATCACAACTGCTGATCTGTAAATTAACAAAAACATTTGTTAATTTACAGGTCAGAAAGAGAGACAAAATGAAGAAACTCACTTGTTGAAAATGAGAAGGACGTTAAGTTGTCTTGAACACGGGTTTAGTGGCAACTTAACGCCCTTATCATTCTCAACCGACGAACTGTCTGGTCCTGATAATGCTAATACTTAGGAATGAAATGAGTCTGAGTCCAACCGTTAACAGCGAAATGACATTCCATTCAACTGAATAGCTGTGTCACAACCTAATGTCACTGCCTACCCTCAACCGCAAAACAGTCGATAGGTTACATGCAAGAAACGTTCTTACCCCAGACACACCGGCTCATTTTTACCAATATTCAAAACACGATTCCTTGGACGAGGGACAAACCGTCATGATGCGCTTTTAAAATCGCGTATATTATAGGTGAATGTGACTTTTTGTTTTCGTTTTCACATTCTGGATGTGTTGATTAACAACACCTTGAAAAACACTTCATATAAACCAGTGTCTTGCTTTGGAATATACATTTCAAATATGTGTATTCCACTTCAAAAACAATTCTAATTCATTACGACTGTAGCGCTGAAACGGAGCAGGCCTAAGATCATGGTTAGGAATGCGGTAAAGGACTATGATTCGAAAAGATCGTAATATTTACGACTCCAATTGGCTGAAAAGAATGACTCTTCATCATCACGGCATAAAGCACTTGAAAATCAAAATGTTATCATCAGCATAAGTTGCAGAGTCGAAGCTTCACGTTGATACCAAGGTTTCCTGCCATCTGTCTTCCAATTTTAAAGTTAGAGCCAATTCTCGAGTCCAATACGATGTCCAAATATATACGATTACGTTTTCAGATCCGTGCGAATGACGCAGATGACGTTACCTATAATCTTTCTATTTTTTCCACCGGCTGTATGATACGTGAGTTACACATTCTGGGCCCTGTTTCATAAAGCTGTTCGTAAAGTCACGCACAACATTACCTAACTTTTGAATATGGAGAGCCAAGTGGGTTTCCTAATCATTGTTAATTTCAATAGCTAAAGTTGAAATTTGCAGATGATAATGACTATTCTTTCATTTTAACTCACGTTTTAAGTTGAAAGTGTGTTTTTCCCCAATGTGGATAAGATATTGACATACAGTCGTACTTTGTTAAAACGTAAGAAAAAAATGGGCACATTATATTGGCACTTCATAATATTTCAGTAAAGTATATTTCAATAAAGTCATGCGTAACTTTACGATCAGCGTTATGAAACTGGGCCCTGTCTGGTATACCTCGCGTTCGGATTGAAATATCTTATACAGACCGACCTCTGTTATCAGCCATGTCGGGACTGGCGCACGTCCGGATATGTGCTTTGACCGGATATGGGAAAACACTGTTTGTTGTACGTCATACATTATTGTTGCCGACCCAGTGGTGGCGAGGTGGGTATGACATCACACCGCTCACTTAATATAAAACTGTAGCCATTTTTCTTACGAAAATTGGAACATTTAAATGTAGAATTCATGACATGTTTCTGTTGGGAATATCATACGTGAATAATGCGTGAATTTTGTGGAGCCTGAATTGAGCTTGAAATATTTTGTTTTGTTTTGTTTTGTGTTTGTCTTCACTATGTGAACACGTTCTGATGATGGTGAAATTCGGATAAGAGATGGCCGGATTATCGAGGTCTGACGGTACTATGTTGTCAGACCTTATCGTGATACGGAAAGTGGTACATAATCATGCCCTATCTTGGTTAGGTGGAATAACCTCTCGCACGCTATGGAAACTTATCCCCTTATTTCGACCAAGTGGCAACGCTCACAATTTCGAATACTTTCCCCAGAACAGCCGCCTTCCGATGACGATTTTACGCGAAGTGAAAAAGAGCAAGAAGCACTCAGATATGGGGCCCCAAGTGTCGCATGGACTACATGTATTTCGTCACGAAATCAGTCATTTTGTCGACGAAATGGCCTACGAATTCGTTACGAAATTGCTATTTCGTCACGAAATGACTTTACTTCGTGGCGAAATGTTAATGTTTCCTATACAAAATGATCATTTCGTCGACGAAATATAATCACTGAAATGAAGTCATTTCATAATAAAATAAACATTCCATCGACGAAATGACTATATTTCGTAACGAAATGACTTTATTTTTAACGAAATAGACCATGCGACACTTGGCGCCCCATATACTCAGAGCCGCAAAAGACGAATATGGAGGGGGCACACACTTTGGCACGAGTTGGGTTTACTTAATGGTTAGAATCATGAAATAATCTTCCCTGTCGAAAATCCAGTCAGTGTGGGAAAGAAAACAAGTTATTTTAATCTTTTTGATATAGGCCTACATTGTTATAACTCCTATTAAACTATCCAGCTTGCCCTGCCTTGTGATGTTGGTTGTTGTTGGGGTGTTTTTCCGGCTTTGTAACGCTCATTCTTTAACTTGTTCGGCTTCATATTCGAAACTTACAAACTTGTAGCTATTCTTCGTAATTCGTCATTGGATTTAAATACAAGACATAACGTCACATTGTCATTTATAAAATTGTCTAATACATCTTATCTTTTTATCTCTGACTCGGTAGAAACATTTTTCTTTATTTTAATCTCCTTTTTCGTTTCAAACAAATTCATATTCTCATGACAGTGAAGAGAGGGATAGGGATTCTACTGCTAACACAAATGACGAGTGGACTCCAATGGTGCTGTAACGTGACTTTACGTTTATTTGCACGGCGTACCTCAGCCGATCAAAGCAAGTCAAAAACAGAGCAAACAACCAAACAGCCACATCAGCCCCTGTATAATAAACAGAGCAGACAAATCAAAAACACGGTTAGCATCATGGATAGCAACAATCCAACATTTTTCCTTTGACAACTTGTTCAGGATGGCAAACTAACAATTGTATCATATCAATGCTCACAGAATTTCCCTGTCAAATATTCATCTCAGAGCTAGACTGATATCACATCCCTAGCCTTTCACAATAGGAATATGAATTACATACAATCAAGTTTCTCATATGCATAGTGTATATAGGATGGCTAAAATATCATGCATTAATGTGAAACATACGCTTAGAAGTGTGTTAAATGCAATTAAGTTTCCATCGTCTTAACTCTTCTAACATCTAGCAGTACCCATACAGATCATATCAAAGAAGAACTGCAAAATCTTCTTGAAATAGTGACATACAAATATGCCAAAACAGTCAATGAATCAGTCCTTCCCCTTAACTGGATAACCTTCACTATGTTATCGATAGACTAGATTACAGTATGCAGCCGTATTTCTATTGAATGCAATAGATAACAATTAGGCAGCCAATTACTGCTAAAATGCCTGTCACTGCATATAGTCATTTCCAAGTAGTAAGTAAGGCTGTTCTCAGTAACTAGAACAATACATGTCAGCAGATTAGATATCAATCACATTTCCTACTACAATAAAGTTTGAATCTGAGCGGTAGCTATGTGTACTTGTATAGTCACTTGCTTTGCACTTTGCACAAACGGCATAAGCATAACATTGAATTGAACTATCAAACTGTTCCACTTCTTATATTATTATACTGACTGACAGCCAACTGAGCAGTTGTGTTATGACACACAAAAGTGTAAATGTGCACACGAAGACAGTAGTTGCTATGATGCAATGAATACTTGAGGTGTACACACACATGTTAGTGCATATTGTTCAACTTCAGCTTTTTCCTCTCTATGCCAATATAGAACACCACATACATTGTACATGTATCTACTCTAGATAAAGCCAGAAATATAGTTACATCAAACTATAACAGCCTAGAACATTAACTTGACTCTGCTCTAGTCTACACTGCATCTTCTGACGCAGCTAGGCTGCATCTCCTTGCCTGTGTGACAGCTCTAAGCTCTAGTGAATTATGCCTGAACAAGCACACCATTGCTTTTTGAACCATTCATCTTTGGTTTTGAAGGGATTTCGTAGTAGGATTTTAATAGCGCGTAGAGAATGTATCCTTCTACTCACCATTCGTTGATTTTATACACACAATATCTCTCGCGTTTCCGAGCTGCGCTTGGAGTCGATGCTGTTGCAGGAAATGGTCCTCCAATTGAGAGTTTAGTTATTGCACTTTCCCGTTTGGTATATACACAAGAACATAACGCGACACAAGGTATAATTCCAGTAAATAAGGCGAGGTAGCACAATGTAGAATGCTCCAGAAGACGGCGAAGTTAGAGAGGGAAAATAGAGTTAGACAGATTGAGAGAGAGAGAGAGAGAAGTTCGCGAGTCCGATGTTTGATGATGAAGTTTGGCGAGTTGACAACTTGGCGTTTTCGGGCTTTCACGTCGAAAGCTGGTCAAGAAGTGTCGTGTGAAGTTGATTTTTTTGTGTGTGTGAATGGAGAGTTGTAACACGCGTGCGAAACGTCTTCGAGAAGTGGAGCGAAGAAAAAAGGAGATTGGTTGGAAAGGATGTCCATCTCGCGTTGTCATGGTGACCGTAGGAGTGACCGGAGATGAAGTTACGTTGTTCGCGAGGAATGTGACAGATGATATTCGAGTGCTCGCGATACAGAGGGCCAGAGCAGTCGTAACAATGTGCTTGTGTTACGCCGTAGAGTGACCACTAGCGGATATGGTCAGCGAAAACAATAAGCCAGTTCGGGGTTAGCTCATGGGCACATCGGTACAAATGACATTTCTTCTTTCTCAGTTGATTAGGCACTCCACGAGTTTTCAAGCGAGAGAAGGTATTTTAGCTTACCCCACGCAACAATTTATGGAATTCATCAGTCATGTTCAAACAAAGAATGAACTTGCGTAGACCAGGTGACCAGAATGATCCATCAATTAGCACTTTGGAAAGCATCCATTTCATTATTTTGCATTGAATGCATCAACAGTCTTTTTCTATTGATATTGTCAAATACCACTTTTGCTGTCAGGTGGATGTGCTGGCAAGCACCACTCATAATGATCACTTGAATAATCATTACATCACAGATGCTTATCTCAGTGAATAAAAAACCAACATGCTCTGCGGGTACAGATGACCTTTTTCTGCTCATGCTCAAAGTGGAACCCCGAACTGGCTTATTCTTAGTAGTGCGAGAAAATGAAAGTGTGAGTCATTGTGCTGCTACAGTTTGATTACTGCTAGCATCAATTTTCCATCATCATCTTTTACCCAACTTAGTTACAGCAAAAGAACATACTATACATCCAAGCAGTCAGGATAGATCTACAATAACAATCTGACTTGATGCACAATTAAATCATGCTTAATTTGCCCTCTTTGCCTCTGCAGTGATTATCCTCATTGTCTTACACATGGTATGTGCTCTAAAACACAACTGTGATTGTGCATCCAACTTTAGTGCAGGCCTGGGACACACACACACACACACACACACACCTATCATTATGTCAGTATGTAAGCAAAGAGTTCATAACTTTCACGTGTGCATAAGTTTGAAGAGGTTTGCAAAATGCTACCAAACTTCTTTGTTGTCTTTCATAACATCATGAAACACATCAAAACCTAGAGTCTATTATTTTCACGAACACTTACTTATATCAGTGACATGGAATCTCTTTCTTGTGAGGGTGAAATCCGTCTCAAACGGAGAGCATGATGAGGACCTGATGACAAGACTGCATCATCATTGTGACCCTAATTCTCAGACACATTAGCACAGCCACATGTAGCAGTACATTAGTCTTTATTACCAGACTCTCACATTACTTCAACAGTAACAAGTCGAGGGAATGTGTACTGTTCATAAGTTAAAAAAAACGAAATGTTGCGGAATTCTCTTCATATTTGCTTTTGGTTATACACGTTGTCGTTAAGTGACGTCTTGACCTGTAGAAGTCTTTTCATCGAGCGGAGGCGGCACCGAAATTTTAAACGGGTTGTACAATTTTCTTCAAACTTTTCTGATGTGTTCTACTAATATTGCTGCGTTCACTCAAGTCAATTCAATCCCATTCCTATAGGCCTACATGTTTATTTCCAATACCACAAATCATTCCAGATACACTGTACAACAATCCACATTATAATCATGTTTGAGTTTCTTTCCCCTTGAACAAAACATAGGATAAAAATTGCGACATCATGTCAACGGGTGCACGTCACGAGGCCGACACCCACGAGTCATACAGCCCACGAGTCATTATTATAGCTAATAATTCATACAGCCCATT
This sequence comes from Diadema setosum, assembly GCA_033980235.1. Classification (NCBI taxonomy): domain Eukaryota; kingdom Metazoa; phylum Echinodermata; class Echinoidea; order Diadematoida; family Diadematidae; genus Diadema; species Diadema setosum. Next base: position 28,548,355 of record CM067075.1, on the reverse strand, counting down.
AGTTCGACACTAGACCCCGTTTACAGGGCTGGGCCGAGCCGAGGAAGAGCCCAGCCTCAATTGCGGGGCCGAGCCCCGCAATTTGGCCTTTTACACTGCCGGGCTCGGCCGCGCTTTTAATTCAAACCTTTCAATATTTTGTCGTAGTGGCGCTCTGCTTGTAAACAAACAAACCAGTGCCGTACGGCACTGAAACAAACGTAATTTGGTATAGGCTGGTTTTCAGACCCTTTGTCAACTGGATTTCGTGGCGACGAAGTCGCCGATCGGGCAAAGGCCTTTGCCGAAGGAAAAATCCTTTGCAGGACAAAACCACCTTAAACTGTACTAGTTTTCGACGTTGAGGGGGTTAATATACTGAATAACGAAATAGAACTGGCAGAGGGTTTGGAAGCCAGACTAGAATTGGCCGCGCATTTGGCCCAGTTTGCGTTTACACTGAGAAAAGGCCGGGCTCGGCCGCGGCCGAGCCGCGGCCGAGACCACCTCTAGAGCGTGGCCAAATGCGCGGCCAATTTGGGCTCCGCATTTGGCCTTTTGCGCGTTTACACTGAAATGAAGGCAGACTCGGCCGTTGCCGAGCCGCGGCCTAGCCTCGCACTGCAAACGGGGTCTAACAGCTAACAAGGCCCGCGAGACCGACACATTAAGGCCCGTGTTATAGGCCTTTCTGTCGAACTCGTGGGCTGTTTTTACCGAGTGTCGAACTCATGGGTTTTTTTTTTTGCCTAGTGTCGAACTCATGGGCTGTATATATGACTCATGAGCTGTATGACTCATGGACCTGTTTTCAATGTCGAACTCGTGGCCTGTATGACTCGTGGGTGTCGGTCTAGTGGGATAACCCCATGTCAACAATGCAGGAACCTCATCTGCAAGATATCTGCATGTCCTCATCGCGTGTATGTCGTTATCCTACTTTAAAAGACCTGTTATTTGGCTTGAAAATTTCATCGCTTGGTATTTTCCTTTGAGAGTTTGCAATGGAGGTGATCTGCTTGTCCTATGTAGGACAAAGCGTTATCATTCCAAAATGTAATCGTAAGGAGTTACAAACTGTACTATAGATAGAAGAAATAGATAGCTTAAAAATCATTATAGACCCATCATGACCAAATGTCATTTACAATACCCACTGCTAGAGAGGATGGTAATGACAACAATATGATAATATTTGAAATTCAAGATATTCCATGAATACCACAACACTATACATACTCGGTTGTTACAGACCTATATTATTATAGGTTTTCCCGGCCAATTTTTGCACTTTTGTCAGTCCAATGTCTAATTGCTGCATTCAATTTAGCAAAATTTAGCTTAGATGACATGTTTGGTAGTTCAATTTTATGATCTCTTCATTCAAATTCATTTTGGAGCATTCAAATTACCTTTAGCCTCATTCTAATTAACACTTTTTCAATTGAAATTCGTAAAACAAGCACCATTTCGTTATTCGTTCATTTAATTCAGAATGATATAGTCACGTGATCACGGACATGTCGCACTCGTTCATTCAAATTCATTTTGGGGCATCCAATTTAACATCTTTTGCAGTCAATTTAGCACGCATGTTTATGCTTTGGTTCTTTCTTTCTTTTTTTCAACATAGTTATTGTTTTGCAAGCGTCATTACATTTCACATTTTCGTACTTTTAGAGATTTTGGTAACAGTTTTTTTTTTTTTTCTTCAATGAGCTTAGTGATTCTTCAAGTCCGAAGATATAGTGCATCATGTGGCCACAACTTATCTGGCCGTTGAGTGCTTTATTCCGAGTGTGTCGGCCAGTTCTAGGAAGTCAAGGTTATGATTATCAAATGTTTCTATAATTCTTTTTCTGTCTTCTTGAGAAATACGTCTGTATCTAACTTGTGCTGTCATGACTGTAAGAAGATGAAATCAATCTGTAGTATTGGTACATGTAGGCCTTAAATGAAATGTATGACAGAAAAGGGGCGTTACAGAACAACAAACTCGAGTTATGTATGGTCAAAATATGATACTTTTACTGCTTAACAGTGCGTGGATGAAACAAAAAGTCACATAGAAATACGCGTTTAAATGTTATCACCTTTTCCAAAAAGAAATAACATGACGTTATTTTGAATGAACATGTTAGGAATTTGACTGCCCATACGCGAAATTGAATGACTGAAATATCCCTTTCGGCCACTGTTGGCGAATTTAAATGACTGAAGAGCACGTGCCAATTTGAATGCTCGTTTTACGAATTCGAAAGGCACATGTGCAAATTTCATTGATCGAAATGCTAAATTGAACGACCAACTTGCAATTTCGAATGACAGAATGTGCAGTGACGAGGATTTTCGCTAAATTAAATGACCCTTTTATCAAATGGACTGACAAAAGTGCGAAATTGGTCGGGAAAACCTATACTATAACAGAGGATGTAATGCCACCATTATTCCCCGGCCATTATTACCACTGATTACATAAATTCCGTGTTGACAATCAATCGTATAAGCAGCATGAGTGTATAACAACTACCGTAACACCACCTCGTGTCAAAAAAAGAGAAAAAAAAAATAGCCATACTGTTTACGTCATTGTTGACCATGATATAATTATACAGATCATGTGTTCAAAGAAACATAAAAAAGACCCCCAAAAAATCACTGTTACACAGAATCCGCCCTTCTCAGTTCTCAGCGCACCGGACAATCCATGTTGGATCAACAGTGTTTATCCTATTGTAGAGCATTGGGGAGACTAACTTGGCGTGCATGTATAGCTACGAGTCTGCAACATAGACACAGAATGTCCTCCCCATAATGTCCTTCCTGTGGGATAGCTATGGTTCACAACGAGATTTTCTAAAGTTCCCTGCAGCATTTCCTTGAAATTTTCGCCTAGATCGACGCATTCACACACCTGTTGTGCTTATGCATAATGTGCGTGTAATGTATGAATAAATACTATGTAATAGATATATGCCATCTCAATAATCCCCATGCTTATATCACCCATAGTATGTTTAACACATTCTAAGACAAAGATTATATATTCTAGACATTTGCTAGACGCTGTGCTTGCAGATATCAATGTCGACGACAGCATAGATTTGAAGTACTCGTTTACACGGTTTCGTCACCATCATTTGTTTATAAATTGACCGGTCGCGCGTTGGTGCAACTATACCGATGCCTGCTTTCGTTCTGGGACATAAGGTTATGTTCAGATGCTGAAGTCACCTCCAACTGAGATCGGCTTGCAGCCTTCGAGAGCACATGGCATACGCTCTCTTCCGGAAAGGTTCGCCGACGAGCTGTTGCGCAGCTCTTTCGCGCACGTCGATTCCAGGTTCGCCGGCGGCACATTGGCCTCTTTCAAACAGCGTACTCAGGCCTGCAATGGCTCCAGACTTGCTGCAATCATGGTCCATGCCACCTCCAACAATCTGCCTTTTAGTCGAACCCATAGCGTTTGCTCTCCCACGAAACTGTTCCTCCTTGTTCGGCTGCCCGTCTCTATCGCACAAGTTATGTTCATCCTCGCTCACCACTCCCTCAATTCTAGATTCAGGAGTTATTGTCGGAGCAGGGACGTGGACATTTTCGAGTTCGAACCAGGGAGATGGGCCACCTACCTGTTCAAACTGTTGCCGCCGACGTTGCACAGCGTTTTCCGGTCGCGATGTCCTTACGTCGGCGGACTGTTTTGCGAGAAAATCTTCATGGCTCTGTGTCTGTTGTGGTCCCTTAACCAAACGCTCGGTCCTTTGCAGCGATGTTGGTTGTGGCAAGACCCACGAAGGGGAACGCTGCAAAACTCCTGTGCACGGGAGAGTCAATCATTATACCAATTTTTTGAATCCTTGACAAAACCCCCAAATATTACAATGTCGAGCTTTTTATGGAAAGTAATTTCCCCCTTCTGCTGGGAATATGACTAATTTTCCTTTTCTCATTCAGTCATTTCTTAAAGCAAGCAAAGAAAATAGATGAATATAATCATTGTAAAGGCGCCCCAGCCACCTTTACAGAATTTCTGAATCCGCCACTGCAACTTTTCTCCTTATTTGCATTTCATGAAACTCTTTCTTTAATGCATGAAAATGCAGAAAAGTACACACAGACATACACATACAGACACACACAAACACACACACACACACACAATCACGTTTCAATACTCTTTAAGAGGTATAAGTTTGAGTCTCTATGCATGTTCTTCAAAAGATATTAGTCAATGGATTATGATAGACAGTGTAGATACATCACAAGTTGAATCAAACACATTTCGTTATGGTTCTTTTTCTTGTTCTTTACGTCACCATCATTATACCCCCGCCAAACGAAGTTTGAAGGGGGTATATAGGAATCAGCGGACGGTCGGGCGGTCGGGCGGTCGGTCGGTCGGTCGGGTAGTCGGTCGGGCGGTCGGTCGGGCGGTCGGTCCGTTGCAAATCTTGCGTCGCGAACTACTTCCTCAGTTTTCAACCGATTCCCATAAAACTTGGCACAGATGTGTGCCTTGGGTTGTAGATGTACAAGACGTATTTTTCGACAGTACCCAAAAGTACGTTGCCATGGTAACGGCATATTATGGGCAAAAATGGGTACAAATATTGCGTCGCGAACTCCTCCCACAGTTTTTGATCAATTTTTATGAAATTAGGTACAGATGTTCATCTGAATATGTTAATGTGCAAGACACATATTTAACATATATAAAAGTGCGTTGCCATGGTAACGGCATGTTATTGGTAAAATATAGGGCAAAATGCTTCATGGCAAAACTGCTCCATCAGTGTTCTTCCAATTCTCATGGAATTCATATTGAATGTTTGTCTTAGGATATAGGTCAGCATGACACATTTCTTGACAGTGACAAAAAGTATGTTGCCATGGTAACAGCTCACATATTATGAGCCAAAATGATGGAAAATTTTGTGTTGCAAACTACTTCCTCAGTTTTTGTCCAATTTCCATGAAACTTGGTACAGATGTGTGCCTTTGGTTGTAGATGTGCAAGACGCATTTTTCGACAGTACCCGAAAGTACGTTGCCATGGTAACGGCATATTAATGGCAGAAGATCAAGGAAAGATCTTGCGGATTTAACTACTTCCTCAGTTTTTTGACCAAAGCTTATGAAATGTTGTTTTGACCAAAGCTTATGAAATGTTGTTAGGCGGGGGTATAACCAGTCGCTGTAGCGACATTTCTAGTTAATTTTGTTGATACCTACCCCATTTTTCTTTCGCCCTTTTATTCAGATCGAACCTCCTGATTTTTGCCAGCAAATCCAGGAGGAGGTCTACGTTTCCTTCCCCTATCACACCCCTCTTGAGGAAGATCTCAAAGAGCATGAAACCTGAAGTGATGCTCTCCTTTTCCATTTCGCTGTTGATGACGTCCGACGACAGAAAGATCATGCGTTCGAGATCATTGGCGTCGAGACGATCGGCGACGGAGTAGAGCAGTGAACGCAAGTTGTTTCGTACGGTGGGACTACGCAAAGGCGATCTCAGACGGACGCTCTGTTGCTCAACCTCAGGCGAAACATGGGGTAAGTTCGAGCAATACGCCATTTGGACTCTCTTCTGATCCGACGTTGGCAACGAGGGACGCATATCACCGTTTCGCTATACGTGTATCGTCTCAAATGCAGGGTAATGGATTATGAAAACAACATTACTCCGGTATAGCTTCCAGATGATAAACACCTTTGTAGTCCGTATGTCTTGTTACAACAATTACAGCATGAGCATAACTCAAGTGTGTAAGCTTATTGAATACAAAATAAGTGCAGATTGCAATACTAATGTCACTCACCATGCACAGGTATCGGCGGGGCTTCCTATAGTTCATTGTATCACTGTCACGAGTGCTGTGTTTCCCCTGACAATATGCCTTTTTGGTGCATACGGCGCGGAACAAAAGAAGACACCAAAAACGCCCCGAATGTCAACAATATTATCGCTCCAAAGGTTACCAGCATGGAGCGTGGAGGCCTCCGGATCTCGGCAATATTAGGCCTACTTCGAACTCACAAATTTACTTTATTTTCATCAAGACCTGCTTCCACAATCCAAGTTTGTTGAAAGTCATATAAATCCCTTTAGCAAACGTCATTACATTTTGCATGGTTGACAAATAATGTCAATTCAAACTGTATTTTTTTTTCAACAGAATGTACAAATGATATGTGAACTTTGTCATGCATTTTACGAAATGGTATACAGTCTCCCAACATCGTGTAGGCCTATACGAAATCTTAACACGCCCCTAAGATTTTCTTTAATGAAATACCCCCCCCCCAAAAAAAAAGAAAAGAAAAGAAAAAAAGAAAACAACCATTCGTCAGTGGAGAATACGCTTCCCTGTTGTACCAAGAACAATGGTTGGTGTTTACATTCACACGGTCGGAATACATTCACGGGAAATTTATAGTGTTGCTTCCCCATTCATCAAAATGAAGCTTCCGGTTTTACTATTCTGAGGAGAGGTCTGAATGACATATTTCTTCATTATACTGTATATATATATATATATATATATATATATATATATAATATATGTATTTATATACATATATATAATATATATGTATATATATATATAATATGTATGATATATTTATATGAATGTATGATGATGATGCAACAATCAATGAATGAAATATTTTTGAATAGTGTCAAATAGAAATGATTACATATTATTTTACACCCTGTGAGCTGTTCTCAAGAAATATCATCGTAAAACATCCCATCTCTACCTTCCATCATATCTAACTGCAAAGACTGATGAGGGACGACTATCCATTTACTCGCTTTCATTTCAGCTATTCCTCTAAGTCATAATCTCAAGACTTATGCATCTTCGTAGTTTCCTTTAAAAAGTTAGATAAAAGGTAAACATACACAGATTGTTACATGTCACAGCATTTTTTTTTTTGTCACAGAAGCATAATTTATATACATAATTGTTGTTCACGACATTCACAGAACCACGTGCTGAAAGATGTAGGCCCTAAATCCAGTTAATGAAGTCATTTATCGATCAATCCACCGAACAGCCTTGTGGAATACGGGCAGTAACAGTAAAACACAAACAAACAAACAAACAAACAAACTAATAAAAGATTATAAACACACACACACACAAACAAATGCATATAGATATCAAAGTAGTGAGGGGGCGAGAAAAGTGATTATTTCATAGATGCCTGTAGTTTCTAGTGACCAATTTGATTCACAGCACGTGAAAAAACACCAAACAAAACAAAGCAAAACAAAAAACTATAAATTGTGTTGGAACATAGGACTCGGAAATCGGTTCTAACTTTGGCAACAGACGATGACCAGGAAAATTTGGTAACGGCGTCCGTGAAGCCATACTCTGAAGCCTACTCTGGTAGGTTATATACCGACGATTAGCAATTACAAGTTCATGTAGCATATGGAAAAACAACATTTTATTATCCTGAAGTTTCCTTATTCTTTTAATCAATTTGGAGTTGTAAAGTGTGAAATTTGAATGAAGTATTCTCTTTCTGGGTTAAAGTCCTTAATGAATTCAACATATTGTGGGGTTAAGGTGGAAAAAAGCACTCCAAATGGTGGAAAAATATTCGTATGAAGTATTCTTCATCGTGGCATTGTTTAACTGATCCTGAAAAAAAAAACAACACACAAATGTTAGAAAGTTATATTCTCAAAATACCAGATTAAGCGTATTATAGTTTTCAATATCATTACTATTACTGGTTATTATGTCATTACTGGCAAATAGATCTTAGTGCAACATCGCCGTGAATAGCAGCATTACTGTTCATCACCTAAATTAGACTGAAATAGAAAAGAAATAGGGAAAAGAAAACAAACAAACTATTCGGTCCCTTTTTTTTTTACCAATTGTTTGTCACTGAATACTAGCATATTTTCGAACTTTACAGAGACATGATAAAAAAGAACAAGTTTTGGTTTGTTGCCTAGCTGGCAATGGATCTAGTTATTATGAAAACTAAGAAAACTCGTAGAAACGACTTGCTAAGTTGCGATGCAGCGTCTGTGTTCAGTCTTGCTAATGCCCCAGTCACATAGACATCCCGGATCACCCCGGACCACCCCGGATCTGATGCGGGGAGAGATCCGTGTTGACGCCGGGAGGCCAACACGGCAACTTTTGGAGGTCAAAAACATCCGGCGTCATCCGGGGATTGCCGTGTTGGCAGAGCAATCCGGGGTGGTCCGTGTGGCTGCCGTGTAGCTGCCGTGTTGATCCGTGTAGATGCCGTGTTTGCCCGTGTAGACGCCGCACTCTTCCGGCCTTATCCGTGTAGCTGCCGTGTTGATACCGTGTGTACATTCATACCAAAATCCCGGATCTCCCCGGATCTCCCCGGACTTCCCCGGATCTCCCCGGATCACCGTGTAGATCCTTGAGCATCCATGTTTATATGTGACTGGGGCATAATGAACCCTGCTGTAGCCAACAGCAGCGAACAACGAAGTGATGGGTTGTCAGACTCGGGCTTCAACTCACACATTCAACGAATAAAGAGTTGTACAGCGTCGCAAGAACAACTACAGATATAATGTTCTTGATAATATAGGCCTATACATGCTCCCTGAGAATGGAAACGTATGTTGAACGTAAAATAAAAAAAAATAACCCTATACACAATGAGTGTATGGGGGAGGGTGTAAGTTCGTTTCCTTACATAGACAACGGATCAATAGTTTTGTGTATGATTGGCAGGCCACGTGTCATTTGTGTCGAGGCTATAGAATGTTGCTTGCTATAGAGACTCATCATTCCTATTATTAACATAAAATGAGCGATTGTTTCTGAATCCATGCATTTGAGAAACTTCATTACAGTAATAATAATAATAATAATAATAATAATAATAATAATAATAATAATAATAATAATAAGGTCTTATTTACCCAGGGTAGCCTCTTCAGTGTTGCCACTGCTCTACCAGAGGGCCCTGCTATCATTATTACCCTAGCGTTGCCAGGTACCCATTTATACACCTGGGTCGAGAGGGACATTGTGGGTAAAAACATCTTGTCCAAGGACGTAAGCACTGGGCGGGATTCGATCTCGCGGTCCTCCGTTCGGGAGTCGTGAGTCTTATCCACTATGCCACAGCGCCCCCACATATTTATTCTTTAGTAAGTGTAAAACCACGATTATTGCATACATCAAATATGCTAGCATACACATATTATGTGATAAATGTAGATAATCAAGCTATAAAAACAATCGTATCGACCCAAAATGAGCCCCCTTGAAATATCCACTCTGCAATGATATATACCGAGTATTACGCTGATATCACATGCTTCCTCGTTGCGTGGAAAATAAAAGGGTATCCTACAGAAGTGTTCGCAACACACGACCTCAAAAGGAAATGATGGAGAACATTTCCGAGGCCAGTGTACTCCGCCGCTGCGCAGGTTTCCACTTAACTGCATTGGTATCGCGAGCACTCAGCACACTGCAGTGATTTAAAACACTGGGACCTCAAAGCGTGCAGCGGCAACGAAAGGTTTAAATTCACTGGAAAACAGCTAGAGCAAATCCCACATCAAACAACTTGTCGAACCCAACATGGCAAGCAACGACAGCTCCTACAACGGTCCCGACTCTGCCGATTTCGAGGCTTTCTTGAGGCGCATAAACACGGCATTCACGGTTGGATTCTCCTTCTCGCTGCCTGTAACCGTCATCGGCCTGTTGGCCAACGCACTCGTGCTCTACGTCATCCTGCGAGACAAGAAAATGAGGAGAGCCGTCTACAATGTCTACGTGATCAACCTCTTCGTGGCGAGTTTCATCCTCCTCTTCGTTTGGGGAGGCTTTGCAACAGTAGCTTACGGTATCTACGCCTTTCGTGGTCATTTTTGGATCTACAGGGACATGGCAATTCAGAAAGGGGTTTTCGGCTCACAAACGGTTAGTGATGGGACATTCATGACCCAGAAAGTTTACGCACCGCTCATTTCATAAATGAATGTTTATACATATTATTCTGTGCTAATGATTTGTTGGACTGGACAGCACAGTTCGTCTTCCCCCCCCCCCTTTTTTTTTTGAGGGGGCGGCGAATGGGATTAGCTGAATTATTACCAGTTTACACGCACATTATTACTCTTGCATGATAATGGTATTATGATAGATTAGGGATACGAGTGAATGAATTTCGAGGATATGATCCATGTACGCCTAATTGTTATCGCTGTCTTTGAAAGCTGCAGTTCTAGAGAACAGAGATATAATTATGTTTTTGTCCTGGGCCCCATTTCATAAAACGGTAATGTGATAACAACTCTTTCCGGAATGACAGTTGCCATGGTAACAACACGAATCCAGCTTCCTGGTTGACTGTTGCTATGGGAGTTGCCATTCCAGCAAGAGTTGCTATCCTATCATGTAACATATTTTTATGAAATGGGACCCAAGTTCTACTCTCGGGGTTTTAGGGGGGAGTAGTCCCCTTTCTGGCGTCGAGATCCGATACATGTGTATATTATCTGAAAATGGAATCTTTGTTATTAAACTAGAGCTCTTGCATCCCCACAGATGACGTAAATGGCACTACCAGAACAAAGGAGCATAGCGGAGCGCTGAGCATGCTGAGTGTGAGATTGAGGTGGGGGAGGGGTGTTGTGAAAGAGAAAGGAAGGGATAGTAACTTAAAGGACAAGTTCACCTTCATAGACATGTGGATTGAATAAATGCAGCAATATTAGTAGAACACATCAGTGAGAGTTTGAGGAAAATCGGACAATCCGTTCAAAAGTTATGAATCTTTGAAGTTTCTGCTCAGTCACTGCTAGATGAGAAGACTACTACAGCTGATAATGTCACATGAGTACAGCGATATAAAGAAAATATATAGAAAATTCAACATATTTTCACTTTTCTCGCATAATAAGAGAATGCTTGATTTCCCTCTTTCAGAAGGCAGGGGGAATAATATTACCCTTAACATGCGTCAGTGACAAGTCAAGAAAATGTGCACTTTAAAAAAAAAAGTAACATATTGTGAAATTCTCTTTATACTGTTGTACGCATGTGACATTATCAGCTGTAGTAGTCTTCTCATCCAGCCTTCAGTCAGCAGAAACTTCAAAAATTCTTAACTTTTGAACGGATTGTCCGATTTTCCTCAAACTCTCCCTGATGTGTTCTACCAATATTGCTGCATTCACTCAAGCCACATGTCTATGAAGGTGAACTTGTCCTTTAAGGCTTCATCCCGTTCGGCACAATAAGCCAGTTCGAAGTTAGCTCATATGGGCACATTGGTACAAATGGCCTTTCTTTTTTCTCAGTCGGTTAGGGACACTTCACTCGTTTTCAAGGCGACATAATGCATAAACTCTACGTAACAATTCATTGGATTCATCAATCCTGTTCAAACAAACAATGAACAACGAATGTGTATAAACCAGATGACCAGAATGATCCGCCGATTAACACTTACTGGGAAAGCATCCACTTTTTCGTTATTTTGCTTTAAATGTATTAACAATCTCTTTCTATTGATGCATGTATTCCCAATTACCACTTTTGATGTCAGGTGGATGTGCTGGCAAGCAGCATTTATAAGAATCACACTCATGACCAGCTTTACAACAATCCACGTTTCTCAATGACCACTTAACCAAATTGAATGACCCTGAAGTAGCATTTGGACAGTTTAATCATATTGGGTGTTATCAATGCGAAAATCCGATTGTAATTTTTTGGGGACATACTGTATGAATAACCATTACATATGCTTATCTCAGTAAATCTAAAGGGATGGTAGGATTTTGGTTTAGATGCGGCTTCAGGTTTTCATCTCTTTTTGTGAGATAATGAGAACCCTCTCATGAAATATGAAAGAGTAAGTAATTATAAGAGGGATTCAAAATTTATTTTATGGAAATCTGTTTTGAAATGACTGAGATATCCAAAACAAAGTAAAACAAATCAATTCTAATAAAAGGTGGGACCCACCGTTTATTTGGATTGCTTTGTTTACTTTAATAAGTCACTTTGCTAAAATTGAATACTTGCTTTAACCCCCCCCCCCCCCAAAAAAAAAAAAAAAAAGTCTTATCGGAGTGGAAAATAGTCTGGGTATGTATGTATGTATGTATATTTGCAGATTCATTAGCTTATGTAAATGCAGTCAAAACTTGTATAAACCATGGGAGTGTATTTAAATCACCTTTGTGGACTATTTGGACGATCTTCCCTTTAACAGGCGATTTTGACGATCAACAGTCTCACCATAACAGTCTTGGCAATCGATCGTTACTTCGTCATCGCCGATCCAGCTGGCCGGCTGGGTTGGCGGACCATAAAGAACGCCCGCATCGTCTGCGGAGTCATCTGGGCTGGTATGTCACACCTACGTCATAGTCATTCGTTTTAGCTAATTGATTTCTGTTCTTGCTTTGGAGGTCGTAATTTCATTAATCTAGCCTCAGCTGCTTGCAGGGCCCAAGATATATAGGGTTGTCATATAACCTCTATGAAATGACCTTGTTTAAGTACGTGGAAGCATTGTCAAACAAGGGAGAGGTTGCCTTCCAACTGGCTATAACAATTTTCAAGACATTTTGATAACGCCCTCATTTCTCAGGTTCCAAGGAATAGGAAAGACACTTTTATAATAATGAAATGTCTGGATGAATAGCAACATCATGCAAATTCCTTTTTCATTACCGAGCCTTTGGCTGGATAATCCTTTGGTTGAAACAATTATTCCGCTTGAGTGCTTACAGTGATTTTTTAGTATGTACTTTTCGCACATGCAGCTTGGTTTTTCCTGTTTTCCTGTATTCCTTTCTGTATTTTTTCCCCACCGGGGACCGTCCCTTTGTCCGTGTTTGTATACAGCTGGTGTCCGCCATTCAGTGGACCAGTTTCATTAAGTCTTCAATTACTGTTGTGAGCAGCATAGGGTTACACAGTATGCACGATCTTTAAACACATTGTGAAACTCCCCTTTTGGTTATTATTCCATGTCACACCAGACCTCAACATGCCTTACTTGTTGCTCTTTCCTTCTGGATCTTTTCCGTTCTAGATGGACTATTCTTCTTTTTTGTATTTGATTTGAATTTTATACACCTAGATAAAAAGAAATATATTTTAAAGGTCCTTACATGATTAAATGATTATTGTTGAGATTGGGTAAATGTTAAACGATATTAAAGGACAAATCCACCTTCATAAGGATTGAGAGAATGCAGCAATATTAGTAGAACACATCAGTGAAAGTTTGAGGAAAATTGGACAATCCGTTCAAAAGTTACGAATATTTTAACTATCTGCGCAGTCACTGCTGGAAGAGAAGACTACTACAGTTTATGATGTCACATGCGTACAACTATATAAGGAAAATAAAAAGAGAATTTCACAAAACTTTACTTTTTGAATAAAGTGCACAGTTCTTCAACTTGCTACTGACGTATGTTAAGGGTAATATTATTCCCCCTGCCTTCTGAAAGAGAGAAGTCGAGTGTTCTTTTGTTATGCGAGAAAAATGGAAATAATATGTTGAATTTTCTTTATTCTTTCTTTGTATTTTTGTACTCATGTGACATCACAAGCAATAGTAGTCTTTTCATCCAGCCGTGACTGAGCAGAAACTTCAAAAATTCATAACTTTTTAACGGAATGTCTGATTTTGCTCAAACTCTCACTGATGTGTTCTACTAATATTGCCGCATTCACTCAACACACATGTCTATGAAGGTGAACTTGTCCTTTAAGTAATAATTATTCTGTTGTCATTGTTGCGAGTTGTCAGCTATAATGACAAGTTTCTTTACATCATATACAATGATTTTGTTTGTTATGATCTTCTCGACAAGTAGAGCTCGATTCGAAATTGAGCTTTTTTCTTTTTTTTGTACGTATTTTTTGATCGCTATGGAGCGTCCTTATGTTTCATTGAAAGTAATTCAGTTAAGATGTGCAAAACAATCGCTAATTTTGTAATTCATAAAATGAAGTTCCATGATGATTTATCATGTCGCACCTAGCACCCTTCTTCACTCCCACACATCCATCAGCGCACATACACTCCACACACATTCACACACACGCACACGTACAACCACACACATCCACACACACTTACCCATTCTCACACACACACTTTACATACAACGTTCCTGGTCCTCATAATGTCTCTTTTAATGAACCTTCATAACAATTACGGATTTAAGTGATGTATATTTTGACCAGAATTTAGCAACTCAAAGCAGATATTATACAATTTCTGACTTTAATACAAGTATCATTTCACAAATTGAACCGAACTGGTAATCTTGCATATGACAGTCGAAGCATCCCTATACAATTTGGAACAAACTCGACTAACAACTTCAGTTTATTTCACTGGAATGCCAAAAGTTTAAACAAGAACTTTGAGTCTTTGGAATCACTTCTTTCTTCAAAAATTTCCCTTTTCTGTAATAGGTATAACGGAAACATGGTTACGCCACACCTCCCCTAACCTATTTAATATTGATAATTATAAAGTGATTCGTATCGATCGTAAAATTGGTAGAGGTGGTGGGGTAGCTCCTTATGTCAATAATGAATTACGGTTTAAGGTTATAAGTGATATTTATATTGAAGGCTGTGAGGATTTGTTAATTATTAATGAAAAACATAGAAACAGAATTGTTGGTGTTATTTATACCGACCACCTCATAATGCAGCAAATATATTTTTAAACCATCTTGAGGAAGTTTTGAATATGGTTACTTATGAAAATAAAGAAATTTATTTTATGGGTAATTACAATATTGATATGAAATCTGATACGTTAGCTTTAGAGTTATTGAATATATTTACATCATTTACTTTTCATTCTCACATTAAAAATCCCACGAGAATAATGCAAAATTCTAGAACACTTTTGGATGATACTTTTTCGAATTGTATCGATACAAACAAGTTCATCCATGGTATATTTTATCATGATGTATCTGATCACCTGCCCATGCACTTTCACTATCTCACTACATTCAGAATTGATGGTGAATACAAAAAAAAAAATAATAATAATAATAACACACAGGTGGTACAGGAAAGAATAGGATGAGATTATTGAATTTTTAATATCTGATTTAACCCAGGAATATTGGAATGATGTGTTGTTGTTTTTTAATCAGATGCAGATAAGGCATATAATCTTTTTTTTTTTTTTTTTTGGACAGGTTCTTGTTTTATCATAATACGAACATACCACTGATTAAAAGGAAATTCAGTAGAAAGAATAAGCATCCTTGGATTACCAAGGGAATAATGCGTTCAATAAAAATTCGTAATAAATTATATAAAAAAGTAATTGTTAATCAAAATGATAACAATTTTGATAAGTGTAAAAAATATCGAAATAGCTTGAACAGTTTTATTCGGTTGTCACGTAAAATGTATTATTCTGAGAAAAGTGAAAATAACTCAAATAATGTGAACGGCTTATGGGTAACCGTAAATGAAATTACAGGTAAAAATGATAAAGAAAATGTTTCAGTATTTTATGACAATGATAAAGAGTATCCCATGCATTTAACACTTATTTTACTAATATAGGTCCAAAGTTAGCATCAAATATTGTTAATAATTCTAATATTAGTTTTACAAAGCATCTTCCCCATCATTTCCATATGACATTTTTTTCTTACTCCAACAGATGAGGAAGAAGTACTTCAGATTGTTAGAAATCTTAAGTCTGTAGGTCAACCGGCCATGACGGACTTAGTGTGTGTCTACTGAAGAAAAATTATTTTCAGTATACACGTGTAGTTAAACCTCTTACGTATATTTTTAACTTATCTATTTGTACCGGCAAATGTCCTACTTCTTTTAAAATAGCCAAAGTGATTCCGATTTTTAAGAAAGATGATCCTTCACTTTTGACAAATTACCGACCGATTTCCATATTACCCTGTATGTGTAAAATTCTGGAGAAAGTTATTCATAAACGGTTGTATACTTTCTTAAATACCAATATTTTGCTTGTCGCTAACCAATAAAAAACTCTGCTGATTATGCTTTCGTCCAATTATTGAATAAGGTGACAGAATGTTTTGCGAATAAAGAGCATCTGATTTGTGCTTTTATGGATTTGTCCATGGCATTTGACACCATCAACCATGACATTTTGATTAATAAACTGATGAGATATGGTATCCGAGGTATAGCCCTATCCTGGATTTGTGATTATTTATCCAACAGAAAACAATATGTAGCATTTTATTCTTCAGAATCCTCCAAATCCAATATTACATGCTGTGTCCCCCAAGGATCCATATTAGGTCCTCTACTTTTTGTGATGTATATTAATGATATTATAAATTCATCCTCGTCTCTTAGTTCTATACGTTTTGCTGATGATACAAATATTTTATATTCTCATAAAGTATTTGAAAGTCTTATTACCACATTAAATTTGGAGATAAGTAAAGTATCTCAATGGTTTTTATGTAATACACTGTCACTTAATATTTCTAAGACAAATTTTGTTAGATTTAAGCTTCATAATTCTTTGAATATTAATCGTACTGATTATTGTATTTATATTGACGAAGAGCCAATTGTTGAAAAGACATCTACTAAATTCTTAGGTATTACCATTGATTCAAATTTGTCTTGGAATGATCATTTACAATGTTCATATTTCAGTTTCTAGAGGCATCGGAATTTTATACCACCTGAGAAACTTGGTATCTCAGAAATCTTTGCTTATATTGTATAATGCTTTGATATTACCTTATATTACGCATTGTAATATTCTGTTGGGAAATTGTGGTACAACTAAAACAAACTCAATACAATGTATTACTTTTACAAAAATGAGCTATGCGGTTGATCACAAACTCCCACTACTTATCTCCCTCTGACCCGTTGTTTTCTCAATTAAAAACATTGAAGATTAATGAGATTCATACTTTTCAGACGGTAATTTTTATCCACAAATACACGTTCAACCAACTTCCCTCGGTGTTCAATGATTTCCTAATTCCTAATTTCAATATTCATTCCTACCCAACTCGCCGTTCATCTGATTATCATCTTGAAAACCCAAGAATTGTTTTAGCACAAAAATCGTTAAAACATCATGGTCCTGATGTTTGGAATGTTTGACCCGATAACCTTAAACAATGTAAATCTATTCATTTATTTAAAAGATATCTTAAAGATATGATGTTAACTTAATATGTATTTGAGTATTAGAGCATGTTGCTATTTATCTGTTTTATTTTTTTCACTTCTATAGTTAAAGTAAGGGCTCCGAATTGAACGTATATACACAACAAACATGAACATTGACACATATTCACAACTCATTTCCACGCAAACATATCTTGCACAATGCGCATCGCTGCACTTTTTCCCCCTCATTCTTCCCTCCCTTTCTCCTTATCGCCACTAAGTGAGTGGTGACTTATAATGTATGTTATATTCTTACAATGTTGTATTGTTTAGACAATCATTTCTGAGGCCATTGTCCTCGTCAAGCGCTTGCTTATGATGATGGTCTCCTGAATTTCTGTACATCAAGAATTGCCTAATTTGTCTTTGAGCAAGAGATATACTGTAACTTATGTTTGCATAATGTATCCAAAAAATAGTTTGTTTATTTTCGTTTTGCATTGTGTCAGGGGATAAAGTTGAATATTTGAATTAATTAATTTATTATTAATAATTAATTAATTTATTTGTTTCAACTGTCAGATTCAATTTATACTGTGCTCAATATGTATGTTCATTTGACTTTGTATTTCATTTATGTATGAAAAAGAAATTCATGAATAAAATCAGAATCAGAATTATCTCGAGCCGAATTACGTCGCGCGAAAAGTACACCTTTACCGCAGATTTTGGAACGCACATGCGGGTGGGGGCATTGTATAGGCTCTTTAAACGCCTTTGTGATGAGACTTTGTGATAAGAAAACTTATTGAAACTATCATATTTACATTAGTAGTAGTCATTAGAATTGGATTTCAGAGGACATACTAACAATTTTATATTTAGAAAAGACTTAGGCATTACATTAAACAGGATAAAAGTCATTGGTGATTTCCATGCAAATTAAAGGAGTCACTAGTTACGTTCAGACGGGAGCCCTTAACCTCGAAGTTAGGAAACTTCGAGGTTAGAGCTTGTAGTTAGAGACCGTGAAGACGCACTCGTAGTTAGCAAACCTCGAGGTTTGCTCGATGTTTCGAGCCACGAGAAATCTTATAAGTTACGTTCAGACGGGAGCCCTTTACTTCGAAGTTAGGAAACTTCGAGGTTAGAGCTTGTAGTTAGGGACCGTGAAGACGCACTCGTAGTTAGCAAACCTCGAGGTTTGCTCGATGTTTCGAGCCACGAGAAATCTTATGGTTAGCGCTCTAACCACGAGCCGCGGGGGGTCCCCACTCGTAGTTAAGCACCGTGTGGACACAAAAAACAACGAACTCGAAGTTAAGAGTGACATCGCCGTAAACCCCAGCCCCCACAATTTCCCTCTGCTTCCGGGTCAACCTCCCAAACGTACACCACAAATACACTACACGTGAAAAACCTATGACGCACGACACAACAACATCATCTTATCTTCCCATGCGCTTGATCTCTGAAACTGAACACGTCAAACTCGCTACTGTATTTTATATTCTTTTCCAACGCTAAAAAATGTTTTCGATGAATATCTTCATAAAGGCATAAAGTCATCAGTGCAGTGCTATCTCTGCATACCATGACAGCGAAAAAGAGTATCTGTAAGCGAGTCCGACAGGGTTGGACTAAAGAATAAATAGACGCCTTGTTAGCAGTGTGGGCTGAAACTTCCGGTTTTGTGGTTTTAACATCGAGTGGGACCCACTCGTAGTTACGGGGGGCAGAAGCTTAACCTCGAGGTATCGTAACCTCGAGGTTTAGATTCGTCGTGTGGACACACGTCGTAGTTAGGGGGCAAGAGCTAAACCTCGAGGTTTCCTAACCTCGAGGTTAGGGCCTGCCGTCTGAACGTAACTATAGTTAGCGCTCTAACCACGAGCCGGCGGGGGGTCCCACTCGTAGTTAAGCACCGTGTGGACACATAAAACAACGAACTCGAAGTTAAGAGTGACTTCGCCGTAAACTCCAGCCCCCACAATTTCCCTCTGCTTCCGGGTCAACCTCCCAAACGTACACCACAAATACACTACACATGAAAAACCTATGACGCACATCACAACATCTTTTCTTCCCATACGCTTTATATCTGAAACTGAACACGTCGAATTACTCGCTACTGTATTCTATATTCTTCTCCGACGCTAAAAAAAAAAGTTTTTGACGGATATCTTCATAAAGGCATAAAATCATCAGTGCTGTGCTATCTCTGCATACCAAGAGTACCTGTAAGCGAGTCCGACAGGGTTGGACTAAAGAATAAATAGACGCCTTGTTAGCAGTGTGGGCTGAAACTTCCAGTTTTGTGGTTTTAACATCGAGTGGGACCCACTCGTAGTTACGGGGGGGCAGAAGCTTAACCTCGAGGTTTCGTAACCTCGAGGTTAAGATTCGTCGTGTGGACACACGTCGTAGCTGGGGGGCAAGAGCTAAACCTCGAGGTTTCCTAACCTCGAGGTTATAGGGCCTGCCGTCTGAACGTAACTTTTGATGTGAATTACCAAGTGACTATAGTTTGGCACCGCTTATTACTCACTGCACTCAACACCTCACTTCTTTGGTACATGCAGTGGGAATCCTCGCAGGGGTCGTCACTCTACCGATTGACATGACTCGGGGACTTTCCGTCGCCTTCAAGTTCAGCACGACAGCCCTTGTGCTGGCCTACCTGGTTCCCTTGCTGGTCATCGCAGTCTCCATCGGATTGACCTTAA
This sequence comes from Diadema setosum, assembly GCA_033980235.1. Taxonomy (NCBI): domain Eukaryota; kingdom Metazoa; phylum Echinodermata; class Echinoidea; order Diadematoida; family Diadematidae; genus Diadema; species Diadema setosum. Next base: position 28,528,482 of record CM067075.1, on the reverse strand, counting down.
GGGCGGCGGCCGCCCACCGTCGCTTGCAGGATTCGTCGGTCAGCCATCAAAACATAACGCTGAAGCTTCGATTCCTGACCGTCGTGGGCAGCTTTTCGCTGTCGTTCATGATTTGTTGGGGCTACTGGCACGCCTACTACATGGCGACGTGGATTTTGATTCAGAATGGGGGCTACTATCATTTCGACGTGATCTTCCACATGGCGCTCTATATTCTTTCTAACATGCTCATTTTTGTCAACGCGACTCTCAACCCTGTCCTCTACGTCTTGGCGCGAGGCTACTTACGACGTCGTGTGTGGAGCTTGCTTCGGTGCTCATCCACGAGTTCAACCAGTGAGGTAGCTAACGAAGCAGATATGCTGTCTACCGACGTCAGCTCCATGATGAAAACGGAGATGCCAATTTTGCCGGCAAAAGCTGCAGGAGAAATTGGAGTTCTTGAAGATTATTGAGGAACCCCCCCCCCCCCCACACACACACACACACAAAGAATAGACGCACCTTCTATGTATCTATGCTGAAACAATGTATATAAGGACCTTGATGTGAGAGCTATTAACCGACGGAATCGAATCATCAGAAATTTTGTTGGACTCTGTCCATACTATTGAATCATAAACGTAATTATTACCATGATTACGTTTACCGATGTGTTGGCTCAGTGAGTAGAGCGGCTGTCCTCACAATCGGGAGGTCGTGGGTTCAAACCCCGGCCGCGTCATAGCAAAAGACGTTAAAAGATGGGAGTTGCTGCTACCTTGTTTGCCGTTCAACAGTTGATTAGGTTAGAGCAACGTCGATCTGGCGCTGCTCAGTGGCTGCCGGGCCCACGATCCATTGGGCAAAAAGAATTTCCATTCTCGGACAATAAAATTTGGAGTTTATATCCAAACAATTATCATTAAGATTTTTATTATTATTATTATTACTACTACTACTACTTCTACTATTATTATTATTATTATTATTATTATTATTATAAATGGTATATGCATTTATGTCAATATTTTGCCTGTGACCATTTTCGTCGACGTGCGTTCCTGTTAGCATCGTTCGGTGTGGATCGGGAATTTGTTCAAGGGCACAGAGTTCACGCATGGATATTATGATGTACAATGTATAAAACATACGTAATAGCTTGCACACTTGCCATACTATTATAAAGAGAGGTAAAGGCAAGATGTTCACATAGGAAGATGTGTAGATAGGATCTATTCCATCTGTTTTTGTTTTCTCATTCCTATTCAGTGTTTGTTAATCGCTTTGCAACATCTTCATAATCTCTTTGATATACACATGGACAAACCAAGAAGTGCCTTTTAAACTATAGAATCTCGGTGCACACAGAGTTCTAACATTATACCACAGACACTAAAGTCAAAACTATACGCAGCCTGACATCAATATAAATGACCGTCTTTTGTCACTACTACTTAATTAAATGCGTTTCTTTATACCTGATAGCTCAGATTCATGAGTCTGATAATATACTTTTTCTTTACTTTACTCGACCTGCGTCTTTCTTGCCTTCCTCCCTACATTGCTAGCTTTCCAGGGTGTATAGTTTTCTTTCAACCAGTTGCAAATTGATCTGTACATAAATGAATGAGCTTCCCCCCTTTGCAGTTGTACAAATTGGTTATGTTTACTGGTTCTTTATCTTTAAGAACTGCTTCTCTATCTTTAAGAACTGCTTCTCTGGCGATTTCCATCATCATGCTACTATTCTTTCTTTGTTTTATCAAATTTGTATACCTGCTCCTCTCTTTGAATATGAATATCACATCTTTTACATATTTTAACATTGCATATCCTTCAGTAATGGTGAGTAAAAAAAGAATGATGTAACCGAAATGAAGTATGGAATGCATACAATATACATGAATGGGACTTGGACGTTTGTATTTACATGAGTACGTAAAATAAGCATGATAAGTGAAAGTTTATGAAATGTGCACTTTCAGTTGTGGTGATTCTTATATATGTATATATATATATATATATATATATATATATATATATATATATGGTTGATGAAATAGATATTCCAAATGGATACGACACAATATTCAATTAACACAGTGAAGGTATCGACACCGTATAGAATTACGAGTATTCTATTACAAGTACTACTTCAGTTGTTCATAATAAAACGAATCACGCGCTGATGATGTTTGGTTTCATTATGAGGTTTTGAATACTGTTACTGATTTAGATTACCTCGCCAATGTGAATGCACATCCCGAACGTGATATAGCACCTGTAACTTACTTTGATATACTGCATGTATCAGTAATATTCATCCATTGTACTTAGCTTCATATTAAGTAAGATTGATCGGATTCAGTGGTTTTCCCATCAGTTCCCAGAGCATTTGGTCTTTCCTTATTTTGCTGATGATAGACAAAATAACATCTGCGTTTACCTATAGTTTGCGAAAAAAAAAAAATTCATTGAAAACGGAAGGCATAACTATATGTCAAGCTGGAATAACACATCCGACTGACTTCCCATGTTATTGCACGAATTGTGTTCAGCTTTCACGTTTTGACATTTATCATTTTCCCTTTTTAGTTGGTTTTTTCTTATTTTTCTTAAAGAAAAAGTCATCGCTGTTGTTTAAAGGGACGGTAAACAGTTTCGGCTAGGATGGTCTTCGGGTTTCCAACTTTTTTGATGATCTATTCAGCGAGATAACAATAAATCCCGGCTTATGAAATATGAAAGAGCATTAATTCCAAGAGGAATTTAAAGTTAAATTTATGATGAAAAGGGTCTAGGGCAATTACTCCCTGGGCAATTACCCCGGACCCTTCCCCTGGCCCTAACCTTAATCCTAATCCTAAACCTAATCCTAACCCTAACCCAAACTCCTAACCCTAAACCTAACCCTAGCCCTAATCTGTACTCTAACCTTACCACTAACCAGTATATTCAGCCGGGGGGGGTAATTGCCCTCGGGGGGTAATTGCCCGAATACGGATGAATTAGGGAATTGGTTGTGAAATGGCTGAAACATCCAAAACAAAGCAATCGTGATAAAATGTGAGACTCACTTTCCATTAGGATCGCTTTGTTGTACTTTGTTTTTGGTTATCTCGGCCTTTTCAAAGCCAATTTTCATTGAATAAACTTTGAATTCTCTAGAATTATAATATAATTATGCTTTATAACATTAAAGTGATTTCAAAGTATCTCACTAAAAGTTAAAAGCTGAATCCTCAACACAACTAATAGCAGAGCCTTTACCATCCCTTACATGATTTTTTTTTTCTTTATTTGCTTTGCCAACTGTAGAATCAGACCTCGACGATTACATTTCCTTTAAGCATTGTTAAGTAGCATTGTTAAGTGGCGACTCTAAAAACTGGAAAGCAAAGCGACGAAGCTTTCAATTTCAATTTATCTGCGTGTAAACTTAATGACGCAAATTCTCTAGAGGAAAACTATCCCAAGCGAAAACATTGAAGAAAATACCCCACCACGGCACCATGGCAATATGCTGGTACATGTGATTTGTAAAACATTCTGCTCAACCATTATCTTCATATGAAGTACTGGGCTGCTGACTGTTACCGATAATTTCTGCAGCCCCTGAAAACTGATGCTTACTGTTAAGGAGTCTAACAGCTGTCGCGCCAAGCAGCTAATTGAGACAACTTGTAGATTTAAGTAGGTATACTTGCTCATGAAGAGACCAATGTGACTATGGTACGACGTATTAATTATACTATATTATATCAAATCAATTTTGGACGAGATCGATGTATACTGTATGCCTTCTGCTCTACACCATTACAACACCAGCAAGCTGTACAAAGCTGTCTATGAATTGTTTGTTGTGGTTGTAATGGTGTATAGCACATTGTGGAATACTGCTACCAGCGGAAGTTCCCAGGCAAACTTTAAAGGGACTGTACAGTATACTGGTTGAGGTGGGAAATCAGGTTTATAATATTCCTAAGTGAGATAATGAGAAACCTCTTATGAAATATGAAAGAGCATGTAATTTCAAGAAGGATTCAACGTTTATTTGATTAAAAAAAAAAATGGTATTCAAATGGCTGAAATATCAAAAAAAGTGATAATACTAAAAGGCGACAGGCCACACCTTTTATAGGATCTATTTGTTTCACCTTGTTTTTGGAAAGCTCAGCCATTTCAAAATCGATTTTCATCAAATAAACTTTTGATACCCCTTAGAATTGCATGCTCTTTGACATCTCGTAGAGTGGTTTCTTAATTTCTCGCAAAATGTTAAAAGCTAAATCCTCACCTCAACCAGAACTGTACAGTCCTTCTAAGAACTTGCTCAAGCAAGTGCTGCTGCCCTGAACTGGATCCGCACCTTAGATATCAACCTATAAGTCTATAACCCCTCACCCACCCCGTTGCATTGCATCATACGACAGAAGAAGACCACAGCAAGCACTGGAAGATGTAAAGAAAGCGAAAGAAATGGGTACAGACCAGGGAGGTGAGACAAACACCTCCCTGGTACAGACAAAGCGACCAATTGCACGGCATCATTGCAAACACGTACAGGAAGCATCTTTGTCATTAATCTTCTGCCAGCTAAAACCCTCTACATGGAATGTTTTAAAGGTCGTGTATCCCTTTTTGATAACGTCGCGAAATTTTGCATAATAATATGTAAAGAACAATGTCTCCCAACAATGTGAATGAAATCTTACGGTAATGCTCCTCGTGATTTTGAAGAAAACAAATTTAAAAAAAATATTCCCCAAGTCACCGGAGAACGCGCTCCCCTTTGTACAAAAAATAACGGTTAGATTTCTTTCTTTTGTTGTTGTTGCTGAGGGTCCGAATAAATTCACTGGAAATCCATACAATATTTTCCCTCCATAATGAAAAAGTTTATATAGATTCTAGTTTTATCATTTCTGTGAAATGTTCTGAAGTATACCCATCGCTAATTGAATACATCAACTAATGAATCTCATTATCAGGGTTGATATCTGACATGCTATGTCGGCAACAAATATACATGTGTATTTCAATTTTGTTTACTGGTTCATTTCTTTGTAGTCTGAAGTATTACCACATACTATTATTATGTTTCGCTATATGGAAGACACGGGTACATTGTTACAAGGTAATTTTTATCGCAATCGAAACAAGAGACGGATGCACAAGCTATATACTATTTATCACATCAAAATATATGTTGTATTATCAATACTATTCTCTACATGCGTGAATAAAAAATGACATGCGTGAATAAAAAATCATCATGCCTGAACATCCTATGAAAACTTTAGGTAAAATTGAACAACAACAATCGCACTTTCACCTCTCTGAATACAATAATTTACAATAACTTAAAATATTCGAAATATTCGATATTGTTTTATTTCAACAAAACTATACATCTCCAGTTTGATAATGGTATACGTATGTGAGTAGAAACAGGGTGTTTTGCGTGTCTTTCGGTGGTAGTAGCACCGTCCGATGTTTGAGTGTTTATTCGAGCACACGTCTTTGTAGTTGATAAACTGCAACAACTTGTCCCTTCTGTCAAATATCATTGAGCCGAAACAGCTTACCCCGATGAATTTTCAGTTTAGGTGTCTTTTATGACTTGTACAGGAACTCTGATTTGTAATGTCATGTGTTTTTTTTTGTGTTGACGGTAATTGATCAACCATATTCAGATGTTAAAAGCTAAACTCTTTAATCAGTGACCTGCCGATTGCAAATTTAGCTACCTGAAAAAATATATATATATCTTGCATGATTTACCTCACTATAACGTCGCTTGAGGGCAAACATTGGTTATTGTGTTGTTATTCGTGTCCTTTACAGGCACTAGAAGTGCGAAAACAAGCGTGCATAATGTCATGATTATCATGCCCTCTCGCCGACCTGCTGGCGGAAAGATTTTGCTTGTGATAATGTGAACAAGTCTTATGGACCGCTAACGGCGAAACGCTGTCAAACAGTCATGCATGGTTCACATGCTTAGGAGGCTTACGTATTACGTATTAGAGTGTCACAATGATATTTCAAAACAAGATTTCCTCACAGAATATAAGGATGGAAGGGTTTCAAAACAGTAAATAAACATTAGGCCTACCTGCCGAATGCTGAATTTTATAACCAGCAAATCACTGAAATTGTCGTTTTATGCTATATCAAATTCACTACAGCGGTCACAGACATATAGGGCCTGAGATTGTGGAAATATTTCTTTCATATTCTAATTATATATATATATATATATATATATATATATATATATATATATATATATATATCTCACTCACTATATTATGTTATATATATATATATATATTATATGTATATATATATATATATATATATATATATATATATATGAAGAGTTTGTTTGCAAAAACCGATAAGTCCATTTTTGAAGATTTTGAAGTACGGTCTCTGTCATAAAATACAAAATAATACTTTTTAAATGATTACATTGGTCACTACATATAAACGTACATTTTTGAAGTTATGGTCAAAAGAAGCAAAAATGTTCTTATTATTCTCTTTATTTTTCTTGACCTTTAATCGCAAATATCTCCATTTGGCAAATATGGACTTATCGGTTTTTGCAAACAAACTCTCTCTATACAAGTACATGAAGACGATGAAGACAAACAAGTTGACATAATGCATTAGAATCCAACTTCATTTATTTGTAAACCAAATTTTTTTTTTTTTTTTTTTTGGTTTACAAATAAATGAAGTTGGATTCTAATGCATTATGTCAACTTGTTTGTCTTCATCGTCTTCATGCTCTTATTCCAACACGCGGATAATAATACCATCATAATCTATCTTAATATATATAACCTCTATAGGTGAATGGGTATACATATAGGGCCTATATGAAGCGGTGGAGTTGAATTTTGATTGCTATTTTTTTTTTTTTTTGTTCGCTGAATGACAAAGTGCATGTATAGTTCCATTGAAGACATCTTTAACATTAATTCTCATGATGACTAAGTTTTAGAACTCCTTGAGATTTCATGTTAAAGGACTGCGCTATAGTGATGACGTTTGGATGCGGGTGACAGCAACACCAGTTTTTTGTGAGTTTTTTTTTTTTTTAAGAAATAAACTGTAACCGTCAAGAGATCTACAAACAACCTCTCCGCAATGATCTGACCCTTTATGGGTTTCGGATCAAGTTTCCTCACAAAATAAGGATGGAAGGGTACTTTTAGACTGGCAAAAGATCGAGAAAAGTGATCGCGAAGTCTTCGCGATCTTTTGTCGTGCGTTCACACCGGCAAAAGATCGAGAAATTTGGCGGGGTGCATGGCATATAGGGGGTAATGTACCTCTAGTTGGAGTGGGAAGTTTGTCACACTGGCAAAATTTCGAGATCTTTAAAGAGAAAATCCACCCCGGTATCTCTCTCAGAGTGAACGCAGAACAAGTAGTCAGGACGTGACGCTAGGGTTGAAAAAAAAAAATAATATAACTGCATGTAGTGCTAGTGGGAAACCCCGCGGTGAGACGATTTGATTATGATAATAAAAAAAAAAGAAATAGGCGCATTTTGGTAAAGTTTATCCCTTATAGCCCATAGCCCTCACTTGTCCTGGAAGAAGTGACTTTCTCATGATCACGGCTAAAAATATCTTCGATGTACTAGCAAGCCTTGCAGGAGTGGGCTTGCGCCGAAAGGGTGGGTTGGGTGGTGGCGCGTCGCGTTAATGGGAACACCACCCTTCGTCCAAAGCCCCCCCCCCCCCCCCCCGGTTTTGCCGAAAGGGTGCGTTGGGAGCGTTGGGTCGCGTCGCGTTGACTGGAACCCCACCCTTCGTCCAAAGCCCCCCCCCCCCCCCGGTTTTGCCGAAAGGGTGCGTTGGTACGTTTTCTCATGTAATATTAAAAGACGAGTTTTGAATTTATATCTAACCTTCAAACAACCATTTCAAAGAGGCTATCGTCCGGATCGGTTTACACACTATTACCACTTGGTCTACAGCCAGTTGGTCTAATAGACTGTTTAATATCAGTTGGTCTAATAACCATTTGGTCTAGTCATCATTTCGTCCAATTACTGTTTGGTCTAATTGTTATTTGGTTTAATTACTATTTGGTCTACAGTCAATTCGTCTAATAATAGCCATTTGGTCTATTTTTGGTCTAACACCAATTTATTTATCAAATACCAATTTGGTCTAGTATGAGTTGGTCTAATTCCATTTCGTCTAATCATCAAATGGTCTAAAATAAAACCAAATTTGTCCAATATAAATTTGGTGTACACATCACTAATTTTGGTCCATTGCCCAGTTGGTCTAGCCTCTGTCTATCATCATTTAGTCTACACCAATTTTGCCTAATAACCATTGATCTTATTGTCATTTTGTCTAATAGCCAGCCTCCGGAGTCCTGGGGGGTGTTTCATCAACGCTTGTCAGCGCCGACAACTGTCGGCGCTGACCAATTTCAGCAAAATCCTTGGTTTTGATTGGCTGAGATGCTCTGGTCACTGACTGTTACTATGGTGATTCAAGTTATCAGCGCCGACAAACGTTGATGAAACACCCCCTGGTCTAATCAGGTACCATTTGGTCCAATCATCGTTTCGTCTAACTTGGCTATTTTTTTTTTTTTTTTTTGGGGTGGGGGGGGGGCTTTTTCTACGACTACGGACTACCCTCTGACCCTGCATTGAGGGAGAAAACAGATGTTCATACACACCCCTCCCCCATGGTGCCAGGCCAGCACCCCCAGCAGCTGGACTATATATAGATAAGCCACTGATTATCCACATGATCCCTGCCCTGTAATGTAAAACAGAAACGGATATTAGACCAAATGGATATTGGACGAACTAAATATTAGATCCGGACGATAGCCTCTTTGAAATGGTTGCTTCTAGGTTATATATAAATTTAAAACTCGTCTTTTAATATTACATGAGAAAAAGTACCAACGCACCCTTTCGGCAAAACCGGGGGGGGGGGGGGGGGGGCTTTGGACGAAGGGTGGTGTTCCCATTAGAGGGATGGTACAGTATTGGTGGAGATGAGAATTTGGCTTTTAACTTTTTGCGAGATACCAAGAAAACACTTATGATATAGCACAGAGCATACCATTTTAAGAGGAATTCAAAGTTTATTTGATCAAAATCGGGTTTGGAATAACTGAAACATCCAAAAGGAAAGTAAAACAAAGCAATCGTAATAAAGTGTGGGTCCCACACTTTATTAGAATTGCTCTTTTTTGGATATCTCAGCCATTTCAAAACCAGTTTTCATCAAATAAATGTTGAATTCCTCATAGAATTACTTGCTCTTTCATATTTCATAAGAGGTTTCTCATTATCTCACCTAAAAATGTTAGAAACATGAAATTAGGTCTCAACCAAAACTGTACGTTCCCTTTAACGCGACGCGCCACCACCCAACCCACCCTTTCGGCACAAGCCGCAGGAGTGCCAGTCCGGATATTAGGCTACATTTCAAAGTCCGTCGGAACAGCAGCCTGATCCGATGAAGGTTATGACATTGTGCTGAAACTCATAGGCTATATACTGACGACAATGGAGGAAACTGAAGTTTAAAAAAACAACAACGGTCAATTTCCTGTAGGTTTTTCTAACACGGTGATTGTTTTGACAATAAAAATCGATACATGGTCATAAGACGCAGTTGATGATTTTACCAGCAGTCAATGTCACAATTGCAACCAAGCATGCTAAAGGGGACTTTTTAGCCCTAGTAGTCAAATTAACAACTTGTTGTGGACATCTCTCAAATGTTTGAAAAGAGTCAGGACTATATAGGCCTATGTTTATTGTTGATTTTTATTTTGTTCTTTCCTGTTAAAGGGAAGGTAAACCCAAAGAACAATGTGGATTGAATGAAAGCAGCAACTTTAGTAGAACACATCAGTGAAAGTTTGAAGAAAATCGGATAATCGATGCAAAAGTTATGAATTTTTAAAGTTTTGGTGTTGGAACCGCTGGATGAGGAGACTACTAGAGGATATGACGTATGAGTGGACAACAATACAAAGAAAATATAAAGGAAATTCAACAAAAATTCACTTTTCTAGAATTATGAAAAAACAACGGACCAACCGCTTTCAGAAAGCAGGGGGAATAATTGCTACCCTTAACATATATCAATATCAAGTTGATGGAATTTGTAATTTTCAAGAAAAATGGATTTTTGCAGAATTTTCTTTATATTTTCTTGGTATTGTTGTCCACTCATACGTCATAACCTCTAGTAGTCTCCTCATCCAGCGGTTCCAACATCAAAACTTTAAAAATTCATAACTTTTGCATCGATTGTCCGATTTTCTTCAAACTTTCACTGATGTGTTCTACTAATGTTGCTGCTTTCACTCAATCCACATTGTTCTTGGGGTTTATCTTCCCTTAAATCCGGTTGCACCGCCTTACACGTGCGTCTCCTCTGCATGCTCTATAGCTTTCTGCAATAATTATAGCATTTTCGTTAAAAACAAGAATGTATGGGGCCTAAAAGGGTTCAAAATACACAAGTTAGACAAATTATGACAAAAATAATTGTCCTTTATCAAAAACACTTCGTGAGAAGACGTGACAGGGGTACAATGTCACCTGCTGTCCAGGAAGATTGAAACATGCATGTGACAGGTAGAATATAACACAATGGTATAATTAAAGAGCATCCACGAAGTTGCCCGAATATTGCATCACTTTTCTTCGATAACTGTTCGTTATAGATGTAATGTAAACGCAGATTTCCCCGAATTATCTGAGGAGTACTATCAGTATTTACTAATGATAATTTCACAGTTTGTTCGGAGTCCACAGGTCGAATTTGGTGGAGTTGCATCATTCAAATTTCTTGAACTGCCACATTTATAAACGAGCAGCGCAGTTTCGTCTCACTTCCCTACATGTACCGTATCATCCAACAACTTCGTAGCCTAGCTCCGTCTTTTTACTCTGCGTTATTCGAGAGAGGGCGCTGTACATCACGATATCTTCGGCATGGCGGATACCGGCGAAAAACTCAGCAAGAAGTGAGTAAAATAGTATGTTGTACATTCATCTACGGATTTTGCGTACAGTTTGTCATCTTCAAAATGAAGTGCAGTGGAGAGTTTATGTTCTTACTTTTTACTGTATTTACAAGTCATCCGCGTAGTACATAGAAGAAGCCACAAGCTGATCCTTCTCCGGCAGCAGAACTAGGCAGGGCCGCGATTTTTGTATTGTGTATGCTGCAAATGGGATTCACTGGCTGGGTACACGTGTTCGAGTCGAGTACTACCGTATGCCGTCGCTAGCGTAGCGGGCGAGCCCGACATGACACCTCATAGTGCCCGGCTATTTACTACACCCATTCCACTGATGTGCAAGTTTACACTCTGCCGCTGTTTACCAATGATAATCATAATTCATATTCCTGAGCTTAATAATGTAAGCTTGCTGTAGACGTAGTACCTTTTGGATGTAGCAATCTGCTGCGCTTCGGACACCGGTGTTTGATCGCTCTGTTCTGCTTCTGTTGGCCATGTATAAATAATGGCCATGCTGAGCTATGTGTAGTATGATCCGCTAAACCATGAAACGTGTGATGCCGATGGATCGATCGGGGCCAGATACATGTACGACGTGTATTGTGTGGTTTGGTGTGTGTGTGTGATTATTACCGGTATATATGCCATAATTGATATTCACCGTCTGTTGTAAATGGCTGTGCAGAGCTGAGTATGATACTACAGGACATAGAGGTCTACATGTATGTTGATGTTGAACTTGAAATGCGCCAAAAGTTTGCTAGTGGCCTTTTCCATAATGTCTAATGAGATGATGTGTTGATTGAAAAAGAAAAATTCCTTTCTTTTAACATTTTTAATAAACACTGGGAAGCGAAAGACTTCCTTTTGAGACAGCCACCCCAATCACGCTAACGTTAGTACTAAATCACTGCAGATCTACAATACAACTCTACCTAGCCTAACCGTGCTTGCGATATGCACGGATGCATGCACTCATTTTTTGGTGGCTGTCTCAAAAGGAAATCTTGCCAAACACTGTTTGATACTTTGAACAGCAAGATGTCTACTTCCCTGTTCTGACACAATGTTTTTGTTATTTCACATTGAAAATTTTGGCTGGAAAATGAACTCCAAGCGACAGGCTGATGAGGCCTCTCTCCTCTGCAGTATTAATTAGACTTGCCAGATAGGGTTCCTCTAGCTAGATGAGTACATCTACCTTTTACACAAGCATTTTTAATAGAACTCATTCCTAGCCGTTCTAAATATTTCTTCTGCGACTTTTTTTTTCCTTAGATCATGACAGATCTTGTAGCATGATAGCAAGGCCGTCGCTCACTCTTACTGCGGGCCAGTCATGTTTCAGAGGGTCATCCAAGTCGGCGGGGTGGGATGTAGGCTCTTGAGGGGACCCCTGGCCAAACAACACCACCACTCTCTGATTTTTAGAACCGCTTCCTATCAAAATGGCAATAGCAGGTCAGTGATGGTGAAAATAAATGTACGTGAAAGACACAGACACATTTAGGTGCATGACATTGATATTCCAAAGGAAAGTACACAGATGCAAACATCATGTTATACCCAAATGGTAGAAGAAAAAGTCCAACAACTGCAGTTATTATGTCCGAGATGAGATTTATACTGTGTCCATTGTCCTAAGTTTAACAGATTGGCATGGGGATAATACCAAATCTATTTATTTTTGATGTTATGTTAGGATGTGCCCTTGTTGAATATCACACACTGCACCTAGAACGTATTGTACCTCATTCATTTCTCTTGAAGATATTGTGCCAGGAATAGGAAATTCTGTCTGCATGATCAATACATACAAATTGTATGTTTGAAATTTGTTATCTCCCTTTGTGTAACTTCGTATTGGATACAAACTAGCTTTCCTTGGTTTTTTTTTTTTTCTTCTTTTTTTTTGGGGGGGGGGGGGTGGGCAGTATGGTAGGTTTGTATCTTGACATGCTTCCACGGGTGACACTTATGTTTAGCGTGAGACTATACAGTGTGTTTTTCATTTGTTTCTTTTTTGTTTTCACTTTTCCCACACCAGCAAAAAAAAAAAAAAAAAAAGAAGAAGAAGAAAAAAAAAAGGCCCAGCTCAAACACACTGCATTCAATCATAGGTGGTGATTATTGATAGTATTTCAAAATTCCGCGCTCTCCCAATGAACATTTTATCTTAATTCTGCCGCCATCTTCCATCGTGATATACTTTTGTAGCCCTCCACTCCCATCTAGCCCTCCATTCCTACAATGTACAACCACGTATCTCCCACTTAGTGCCTTCGATACCGACAATCCACCTTTTTCTCGTCTTTTTTCCCCCTGCCTTCCGCTTTGCATATTATCTTTTACTGTGCAATTTCCACTTATGTACTATTTCATCCATCCCCCTCAATGGAATTTTCTTTAAATGTTATGTGTTTGTTTTTATTTTTTTTTATTTATTTATTTTTTTTTTTGTAGTGAGCAGAAGAGGAGAGAGAAGGCGGCCAAGAAGGCCCGAGAGAAGGAGGAAAAGGCCCAGGCCCTAGCCGAGAAACAGGCCCAGGAGGGATCAGGACCAGGTGCCAAGAAGAAGGCTGAAGATGAAGAGTCCCTGGATCCCCGGGTACGATGGTTGAAAAGACATTCTTTGGCCTCTATCAGTGAAGGAAACAACAAATCGCCTTCTGTAAAAACATTTAATGAGATATGAATGTGCGTAATTTTGCCAGTCACAATTCAGTATTAAAAGTTTTTGAATAAAAACCATATTTAGATATTGTTCATATAGTTTACAAGTTTATGACTTGCATCTTATTGAATCCAGGTAGTGTAATAATGTTTTGGTGATGACATGTATGTCTCTTGAAAGAAAAATCTAATGAATGACAGTCTAAAGATAAATTGCATACATTTTTTACTCCTTTGAGAAGCAAAAACTGGATTATCATTAAAATGGCTTAATTTTAATATAATGAAATTTAATGACTGAAATTGAATATATCATTCCTTGATAGGAGTACTTCAAGATCCGCTCCCAGGCAGTCGAGGCCCTCAAGGCATCAGGTGATCACCCGTACCCACACAAATTCCATGTCTCCATCTCGCTGACAGACTTCATCAAACGATTTGATCATCTCAAGCCCGAGGAGATCCACGAGGAAGTCATCACGCTATCAGGTGAGAAGTGAGTCTGCGAGGGAGCTCGGTCAGGAATGTGTCATTTGTGAGAGATCATTTGATCAACAAGTAGCTTCTCCAGTTGGCATGGAGTATAATATTTTCCTCCACATAGCTCACTATGGATACCAGTGTCACTTATAACATCATCATCATTATCATTATTACCATCATCATCATCATCATCATCAGCTTATCACCATCACCATCACCATCACCATCACCATCACCATCACCATCACCATCACCATCACCATCACCATCACCATCACCATCACCATCACCATCACCATCACCATCACCATCACCATCACCATCACCATCACCATCACCATCACCATCACCATCACCATCACCATCACCATCACCACCACCACCACCACCACCACCACCACCACCACCACCACCAGCATCATCATCACCATCACCACCATCCCCATCATCATCATCACCACCATCACCATCATCATCGTCATCATCATCATCACCATCACCATCATCATCATCATCACCATCACCATCATTATCATCATCATCTTCACTGGTCTCTTAGGGAATTTGTGGTTTTGATTTCATGCAAAATGAGGGTTTTTAAATTCCATAGATATTTTTGCCATATCGTTCTAGTACTATCACAAATTGTCGCAGAGTTCCCATCTATAGAGGAGAGGAGATTGTAAAATTAACCACCACTTTAAGAATTTGAAGTTTGGTGTTATTTTTGGGGTTTGTTTTTTGTTTTTTTGACTGATTGTTGGAACTTCCTCAAATTGGCTCCAAATTTTTCATACTCATTCTTCTGTATACACTGAATCCACGTGTATACGTACGTTTTGGGAAACTTCCTTTGGTCCAGGAGACAACTCATTCTCGATTTTTACCACTTTTTACAGGGCGCGTCCATG
Organism: Diadema setosum; assembly: GCA_033980235.1. NCBI lineage: Eukaryota > Metazoa > Echinodermata > Echinoidea > Diadematoida > Diadematidae > Diadema > Diadema setosum. The sequence continues at coordinate 28,513,393 of CM067075.1, read as the reverse complement.
CCAAACGAGCATCGGGTGCCAAACTGATCTTCTATGACCTGAGAGGGGAGGGGCTCAAGCTGCAGGTCATGTCAAATGCCAGGTAATGTGCTACCTTGTTTATTTGTGACCCACCACCCAGCAAGTTAGAATGAGAGCAATCCAAAAGTGAAAACTTCTTAGGGCAGTCTCAAAATTACTCAAACGAAAGTCATTCAAGAAACATTGCATGAAATTCAGCATAATATCTTATTGATAATTTTATGCACATTTCATGATTACTGCTACTTTAGAAATAACTGACAGAGTGAATTAGAACACCTCCCAAACTCGGTGTAGTCTGTAAAGCACCAACACAGAAATGGGTTGATGGGACTAGTCTATGTTTATTTGCATCATCATAAAATGTCTCCAGTCAGCTTTCTTGCATATGCAGAAAGTGATATCTTTTGATATGTTTTGAAGGAAATGCAAAGACTAAAAAAAAACCTTCTGAATTTTAGAATAATGGCAAACCATTCCTCTTGACCTCAAAATACAGTTTTTGTTTGTTTGTTTGTTTGTTTGTGTTGTGTACATGGAGATAAGCAGTTGATATGTTTGAATAGAAACTTTTGAACAACTTTGTTCAATGAATATGATATTCTGTTGAGTTGTGTGTTATTGATCATTTATCATATGTAAATAAACAATAACATTGCAAAATTCAAGTTAGGTTGATTGTAAAAGCTGTTATTTCATCCATAAAGCTGTTATTTCATCCATAAACCAATGGTACACTGCTCGATTAAAAATTTCTTGATTTATTGATTAATAGTAATTCAGTGATGTATTTATCACTCATTTGTTATTTACTTATTTAATTAATACTTTGTATGAGAAATATATTTGCAGTGGAAGAAGACTCCTTTTCTGTATTTTTTTTTTCTTTCATTAGATTATAAGGAGTGAACACAGTTTCAGGTATATTTTCTTTTGAATTTCTGAAAACTCGGATCAATACTGAGTGTACTCTGGATTTTGTGGTACAGGCTTATGAGGTGCAGAGTCATTCAAATTTGCAGCAGTATCATGTGATCCTAATATCTATAAACGACAAAGTTACTAGATAACAGGTCATTGACTTACAAGCAAAGCAACCTTTATTTGCTAATCTATCAATCTTGACATTTAGGTCATGTTATCAGCGGAAGTTTGGACTTTGTGAGGTTTGCTCAAACAATCTGTGATGTCCCAAACAGCGTAATTTATGGAATCACTGCAAAAACTTCCTAGGATTTTACATGAATTTATTCTGTGTTTCCATTTTCATTGAAGGTACTTTCCCTCTGAGGAAGAATTCTTTAAGACAAATGAAAAGATCAAGAGAGGTGATGTCATAGGGGTCAAAGGTCGACCAGGTGAGACTTCTTAATTTGTAATAAAGTCACAATCTGCAGAACTTTGCTCCTATTACTATGTCTTGTTTTTTGTCTACTTTTTTTCCTCATCCTCCTCTCCCTTTCTTTCATTTTCTTATCTTTTTGTCTCATTTCTTTGTTTTGTATTATCATTTTTGTCTTCTCTTCTTCTACTGGTTCTTCTCCTTTTTCCTTCGTCTTTTCCTCCTTTCCTTGTCCTCCATCTTCCTTTGCAGAAACAGAATCCTTAGAGCTCATTCCAGACTTCATTTCTCTGATGAAAGTACATTGTATGCATCTGTGTAACTTTGTGTCCATGCCATAATGCGTGCTTCTCAATTTTCTCACTACCAACCTTTACTGTGCATCTTTGAAATGCCATCCTTTGCAGTTTGACTGGGAAATAAGAGTCAATTCATAGTGATTTCCTTGTTGTGTTGATATTTACTGTGTGTTTATACTACAGTAAACTGCAAGTGTCATTCTATTGGACTTGTCATAATTTAACTCCTACTAACTTTGAAGATGAATTACCAAATACCAGTGGAATGAATTATCAAGCTTTTATTGAGAGCTTCAGTTAATAACAGATAAAAAAAGGAAGAGCAGCAAAGATAAATAGACTAAGTGTCTTAGAGTTATGCACATGTACCAAATTGTACCAACTTATTTGTAGGGTTTTGATGTGACAAGTTGATGATGCGTTGTCATGGTTACCTGGTACAGGTCGGACCAAGAAGGGGGAACTGAGCATCCTCCCTTCAGAGATCGTCCTCTTGGCGCCTTGTCTTCACATGCTTCCTCATCTCCACTATGGCCTCACAAACAAGGTGAGATTGTCTCTCTGGCCGAAAAATTTAGCCATGTGGTAAAGAAAGAATGCTAGTTCTCTCTGTGTGATGTCTGAAATAGGAACACTTTGGACTTGGTAGCCCAGTGACATTGATTCACAGAGGTCTGACTATGTATTTGCATGATGTGATAGGCAGGCCTTGAAATTGAAGCCAAAACATCTATATACATATACAGTCAACTCCTGTTACAATGAAGTCCTTGGGACTGGCTGTTTTCTTAAGTTATATTGAAATTCTGTTATAACCAAACAAATAAACAATAAAATAAGAGGATAATGTTAGGACCCAGATTTTCACTTTGTTGTTACCGGAATTTCGTTATTGCTGTGCTCGTTGTAATGGGAGTGTACTGTGTAGTTCTTAGAGGGGCTCAAAATTTATCTTCAACCATGTAAGTTTACTTGGAATACATGGGAAGGGTCTCTACCAGGAAACTTTTCTGGCTGATGCAGTTTGCCAGGATATTGAGTTCTTTTAAAGGGATAGTACAGTATTGGTGGAGATGAGAATTGGGTTTTTAACTTTTTGCGAGATACCAAGAGAACACTTACAAAATAGTACAGAGCATACTATTTTAGAAGAATTCAAAGTTTATTTGATGAAAATCGGGTTTGGAATGACTGAAACATCCAAACACAAAGCAAAACAAAGCGATCGTAATAAAGTGTGGGTCCCACACTTATTAGAATCGCTCTGTTTTGGATATCTCAGCCATTTCAAAACCAATTTTCATCAAATAACTTTGAATTCCTCATGGAATTACATGCTCTTTCATATTTTAAAAGAGGTTTCTCAAAATCTCACCCAAAAATGTTAGAAACCTGAAATTAGGTCTCAACCAAAACTATACGAACCCTTTAAGTATTTTAAGATGAAAAGCGTAGAATAATGTAGATTGCAGTACATGACTTTTATTCCTGAAGGGCCCTCCCATTTATGTAATGATCTATCCCACTATAGCATTGAGCAATATTATTTTGCAACAAGGGGCATGCATTTACTTAGGCAAGTCCAAATTGAGATTACTATTATAGTGGTGATTATTATCTTTACAATAACTACTTGCTATGTAAGGCACATTTTATGCCTGTTGTCATTCCCGATATGTTCAGGTGGTTTTATGACAGGATGATTTCATCTTGTGATTGTTGTAAACTTGATAATGATACAGTTTGTATGCTACTCTTCTTAGTGTATGATAAGATGTGCCATTGGATGCCTTAGTAGATGTACCTTGTATCTGGCTAAACTTTCTTAATGTTCACATAGCCTTTGTTTAATATATATATAATTTATTATCTTCTTCTTTTTTTTGGCGCTACAGGAGACGCGATTCAGGCAGCGATACCTGGACCTCATCATGAATGACCATGTACGCGACAAGTTCATTACGCGGTCCAAGATCGTGGCCTACACGCGCCGCTTCTTTGACGAATTGGGCTTCCTTGAAGTAAGTCGAGTGCATTTTCACATCTGTTGAGAACGGAAATGTCTTGTTGTAAGGGTTTTCTTTTGTATGCTTATATTTCCATTTGTCTCTTTTTGACAGCCTCCCCCCCCCCCCCACCATAAAAAAACAAAAAAACAAAAAACAAACAAACTACATATAGGAAAAATATGGAGAGGATGCAAAACGTAATCATCACATACTCCCATCAAATGATTTAATTCCTGCAAAATGCATTTTCAAAAATTGTGTTCAAAAGTGAAATGTCATGTTTTAGGGGGTTTTATGTCCTGTACTAATACATTTCCATTACCTTTTTCTTCTCCTACAGTCCCCCCTCCCTCCATCCCTCCTTCCCCACCCTAAAAAAACAAACTAAGAAAAAAAAAAAACTAACTACTGTTGCCTTGTAGATGTAAATCATGTTATTTCCTCACACATAAAAAGAAATGAAAGAAGATGTTTTCTAAGTGTCATTCACAAAAATACTGGGGGGGGGGGGGGTGGCAAGAAGGTAATGGTCTGATCTGTGTACGCATGTCACCAGGATAATGATGATAAATCACAGACTCTACATCACACAATGGCTCTCATCTCTTCCTTAGGTGGAAACACCGATGATGAATATGATTGCCGGCGGAGCCACAGCCAAACCGTTCATCACCCACCACAACGAGCTTGACATGGACCTCTACATGAGGGTGGCCCCGGAACTCTACCTCAAGGTGGGAGGTTGACAAAGAAGATGCTGATGTTGATGCTGATGATGCTGTTGTTAATGATGCTGATGATGATGCTTATGATGCTGATGCTGATGCTGTAAATGACACTGGTGTTGATTTGATTTGCTGCTGATATGATGATGATGATGATGATGATGATGATGATGATGATGATGATGATGATAATTATGATGATTATGATGCTGCTGCTGCTGATGATGATGCCGATGCTGCTGCTGCTGATGCTGATAACGATGATGATGATTATGATTATGATGATGCTGATGAAGATGACTTGATGATTATGATCCTGATGATGATGCTGTTGCTAATGATGCTGGTGGTGCTTATGATAATGATGCTGATAATGATGTTGTTGATGATGTTGATAATTGCTGATGCTGCTGCTTATGATGATGATGATCCTGATGATGTTGATGCTGCTGCTGCTGATGATACTGATGGTGATGCTGATGATGCTAATGATGATGATGATGATGATAATGCTATTGATGTTGATGCTTATGATGATGATGATGATACTGATGATGTTGATGCTGATGATACTGATGGTGATGATGATGATGCTATTGATGTTGATGCTTATGATGATGATGATGATCCTGATGATGTTGATGCTGATGATACTGATGGTGATGATGATGATGCTATTGATGTTGATGCTTATGATGATGATGATGATCCTGATGATGTTGATGCTGCTGCTGCTGATGATACTGATGGTGATGATGATGATGCTATTGATGTTGATGCTTATGATGATGATGATGATACTGATGATGTTGATGCTGATGATACTGATGGTGATGATGATGATGCTATTGATGTTGATGCTTATGATGATGATGATGATCCTGATGATGTTGATGCTGCTGCTGATGATGATACTGATGGTGATGATGATGATGATGCTATTGATGTTGATGCTTATGATGCTGATGCTGATGATGCTAATGATGTTGATGATGATGCTAATGATGTTGATGATGCTTATGCTGATTCTGACGCTGACGCTTATGCTGATGATGCTAGTAATGATGCTGCTGCTGCTGATGTTGATGCTGATTCAAGGAGGAGGAGGAAGAAGATAATAGGAAAATATTTCACTTCTGTCAAGTATGATCTTTATGACATTTTATTCTCTTGGTTGGTAATGGAATAAGGTTGCTAACACTCCTCAGGCAGCGGTTTTACAAATATATGAGATCGATCGTATTCATTGCATGCCGTATTGATCAGGAACAACCTAGTCAGCTGACATTTCAATCGTTTCCCGTCTGAACTTCAGATGTTAGTGGTGGGCGGTCTTCAGAGAGTGTACGAGATCGGCCGCCAGTTCCGCAACGAGGGCATCGACATGACCCACAATCCAGAGTTCACCACGGTGGAGTTCTACATGGCCTACGCCGATTACAACGACTTGATGAATATCACTGAGAAACTGCTCTCGGGTAAGTGACTCAAAAGAAATACTGAATCCATTCAAAGCCATGGTGATTGCGATTGAGGATTCTAATGCAGGAGGCAAACCATTACGAATTTGCCGTATTCTGATTTTTTTTTTTTTTTAAGAGTACGGACAAAGACAAGAACTACACATGTCAGGCTGGAAGAGATTGTGTGCTCAGTGTACATGTTATGAGGGGAAACTTTACACCCATCATGCAAGCCAGGCTAAGCCTGTGGAAATTTCCATGAAAGCAAAGTGCCACCGGGCTAAACCGCAGGCAAAGGAATGCACGTACGCATTCCTTCACACGCCACTGCTTCGTAAACACAAGCGTCTGGAGAATCTTTTGTCTTCCTGCAGAATCTGGAAGCTGGTCAAACAAAGTTAAAAAATGGTAGGCTTAGAATTAAAAAAAAAAGAAAATTACTTGTGTATGGAAAAAAAGAAGGTGTTTATGTATGGAAAAATGTAGGTGTGTGTGTGACAACAGTGCTACTTCAACACATCGAAACTGTTACTGAAAGGCACCCATTTATTACTGACAAGTATTTTCCTGTTTAAAGGAGAAAAAAAAACGAAAAAAGTTTTTGACATTCCCTTTTAGTTCAAGATTCCTAGTATAGAGGTGAGGCAGCATATCATATTTTTTTGTGAAGAGATTCATAAATGAAGATCTTTGGATTTGTGCAATTTACGCAGTCATTGTAGAGATCGAGAAAGTCAAGAAGTTGTGATATTTGTTGTCATGGTGAAGTGCCAAATACGTTGCTGTATCAAAAGTATGAAATAGAAAGGGTCAGAGCTGGAGAAAAATAGATCAGTGTGAACTATCAGGATGTATTAAAGATTAATGAATGCTCACTTGTAATAACATCAATTTACATGGTGTGTTTTTTTCAGAATTGCACTTTTTTAAATTTGTTATTATTATTTTTTTAAAGATTATTTTTGAAATTATTTGTAAATGCCGATAACACCATCCATAAATACAAGGTGGCTTAATAACAGATGAAACTCCATATTGCTCTGATCACAGGTATGGTCCAGTATGTGACTGGATCCAAGAAGGTCATCTACCACCCTGACGGACCAGAGGGTGAGGCTATGGAACTCGACTTCACCCCTCCCTTCAGGAGGATCTCCATGATCGACGAACTCCAGAAGGTTCTCAAGGTGCAATTCCCTCCCCTGGAAGAGTTCCATACGGAAGGTTGGTATTTCCTTGAGCGTGCTTCTACTAAACGATAAAAATGCAAGGTGATGCGAATAACACCTCAAATTTTTTCCCCATTAGAAAGACATTGAGTAGTGTGTGATATTGAGTATTGCGAAGTGATCGATGATCCATTGTCCACCTTTTCAGGTGGTCAATGCAAGGGACGATTAGGTAATGAAATTTCTGGTGTGCTGGAAGTCTCAAATTCCTATATAGAGATTCCACATGCTATCCGTTTGATCGTGAGGCAGTGCTAGCGCAGTCTGATCTGTGACCTTAAAATATGTGACTTCCTGGTTCAATACATTTTGCAAGTTCCCTCGCTTTGCCCCGCATCACTGGATATTTTATAGCTCAGGAAGATTTGAACAAAGAAAGTCAAGAAGTCTTATGATGAGGCCTTCTCGCATTACAGAATTGTAGCATGAAACGTTGAGGAGGGGTCAGGGGAGGCAGATTCTGCCCGCCTGGCTCTTTCAGGGTTATGGTTTGTCGTTATGATGGTTTTGTCTCTGTCATATTGCCATCACAGGAGTGAAGAAGTTCTTGGATGACCTTTGTCGCAAACATGACGTGGAGTGCACCCCTCCCAGGACCACTGCAAGGCTGCTGGACAAGGTGAGTGGGGATGGGGAGAGAAACAGAGGGCAAAGTTTTGTGGAAGGAGTGTATGCATGCACCCACACACATACACCCATACACACACTCATGCATACACACCCTACAACTGAGATTTGTTAAGGCCGGTTTGTAGGATTGATTTCTGCTTAGGCGTGGGTCATGGCTATTCAGAAGTCATCTTATTAAAGTATGTTTTAATTTGCTTGTAGCCTGCTTCATGGAGAAAAAGTTGAAGTGAGTGAGACTCCTTTCACTATACAATGAAAACTCACTATGATATGAGGACCTAAAAACAGTGAGGTGTATACCTTGTTATTTATCAGGTTTCTTTCAATATCAGGGTGCAGAGACAAAGAAACATAATGAATTGGACCTTCAGATTTGCCTTGTCGTACATGTAAGAGGGTTTTGCTTTATCCAAGCTCTTTATAGCAAGGTTCCACTGTACCCAAGTTTGGTATTCCCGGTCCAAAAAAGAAACAAAAAAAGTGTGGCACATACATTTACATTTTACAAAATTGATATTGCAGTGCCTTTGCGGTATAGTGACAGTTAGATGTGGACGTTAGTGTCCATCCTTGACTTTTATGTGACACAATACTTTATTGCAATGCAGTCTTAAAAATCAAATTTTGTGAACTGCTCAAGTGAGCTGTATTTGCTGACCTGCTCAGAAACTAGGTATGTCCAAGGACGTTGCATTTGCTTGTGATACGATTTGTAATTGAGTGTAATTGTCTATTCTCCAGACTTTCGGTCTGTTTGCATACTCATAATCACGCACATGCTAAATCTGTACACAATTATCATTAAATTATTTTGTCTTTGTGTTAGAATGTCAGCAAGTTATTTTTTATGCCTTTGATTAATTAGATCATCAGTCATTTCATGTCTTTACTATCAAATTTATAGTTTATTTATTATTTTGATTTTATTTTCTAGTGATGTTTATAATGACAGGAAACCATTCCCATCCCCCTAAAAAAAAAAAAAAAAATGAGTTATGCCTGCACTGCATTTGGTATGTGAGAGATCTATTTAATGATATTACACTTTCCTTGGCCTTCTGCTGCAATTAATTGTTTTATGAGAGATGAAAGAGAGAAGATGAAATGCTCTCCCAGTTTTAAATGATATTTTCACATTCGCTTCAGATAGACAAGTTCACGTTCAATATCTGCATTCTTTGCCCTGTGCTCTCTCGTGTCTACACCTTCAGCTTGTCGGAGAATTTGTCGAGACCCAGTGTGTGAGTCCGACCTTCATCATGGACCATCCCGAGATCATGAGCCCGCTCTCCAAATGGTGGGTAAATTTTCTTCTGTCGGTGAAATATCAAGAGAGGATTAGCAAGTGTGGAGTAAGATTCTAAAGTGCACTCCCGTTAACAGTCAACACGCTTATTTTGAAATTTCATTGCGACAAAGTGAAAATTCAGGCCCCAAAATAATTATCATTTTACATTTATGGGGCAAAATTCACTTAATGAAACAAGAACACTATTATAGGGAAATTTTTGTTACAACAAAGTCATTTTACTAAAATCTCACCGCAGTTAAAGAGATTGCACCACATTTAACATTGCTTTTCAGCGTATGATTAGCATTCAATAAACAGCATACAATTCATGCATAGTTTGCATGTCTTCATCATATACAGTACTGTATTTGTTCAGTTATAACAAAGTTTAGATATAATGAAAGAGAGCTGCCGGTCCCAAGGACTTCGTTATAACAGGAATGCACTGTAGTACCAGAAAGATAATGAGTGAGGGAACAAGCAGACTTTAGGCTCGACGGTTGGGGGCAGTTCATGAAGCATTTTGGTCGGATATTTTTCTGACAAACTGTTACAAGCTACTGAAATCTTTGCATCTGATTGGCTGAGAGCAAATTTGTTGGACAACTTTGTCAGACAAAATGCTTCATGAAATGCCCCTCTGTTATATGATCAACCCTTGTTCATATAATTTGCCCAGCAGTTCATACTCTTTCCATTTTACATATCCATCATTAGGGAGCTTTTGATTTCAGGACGGTAGGTAAAGAGGACAGTAGGTAGCGCATAAAGTGAATCTGTGCACATGTGAAACCGAACATCTCTATGTCCTGTTGATTTTCAGGATGGTTATCGATGGAAATAGCTTGCAGTCTGTGAAATGGACAGAGCGGTTAGCTTATGTAATTGAATGTACAGCATGCAAGTGCGTGACAGCTTACACAGTACACTGGACAAAACAAACGTGTTTGGGATGCAAGCGTCCTTGTCCGCAGATATCGAAACTGCCAAAAAATCAGCACTGAGTGAGAAGGGGATGGTGGGTTTCCTCTCTATCCTGCATGCTCTACTATCCCGAATTGAATGCTCCCCATTGCTAAGTTGATACAAATCTAGGGAAATTTGATGTGAAGGATATGATTATGATTTCATCCTGATTAATTTATATCTTAAAAAAAGAAATCCAGTGAAAATGATGTCACTTCGGGAGACGAACTACATTCAGGCATTGTCGGTTTATTTGTCAATTTTATTGTTTGTCCGTTTTTACAACTTTCTTTCTTATCCAGGCATCGTTCCACTCCAGGCCTGACGGAGCGGTTTGAGCTGTTTGTGGCCCACAAAGAAATTGTGAATGCCTACACAGAGTTGAACGACCCTGTGATACAAAGGGAGCGTTTCGATAGCCAGGCCAAGGTATGTATCATTAAAGCCTTGAGGAAGATTTGTTTTCGTCTGCCGCAGAATTTGACAAGTTGAGAGAAGGAAACATACCAGTTGAGGTCGTCATTTCTAATAAGGTGTATCTGTAGCCCTGCCTGATCTCACTTTACTCAAACTTCATGGATGCAGTGCCTAATGTCTTCAAATTTAAGTCAGACTTTTTCTCCTTCTTTTTCTCATACCAGTGTAATTTAACACCCCCTTTTGTTTTTGGAGATCTGGGGAAGCCCAAAGAGTAAAACAGGGAAATCCTGTTATAGTTAGGACCTGAATATCATGACAAGTACCTTGTTACATCAGGGTCCTCAATATACCAGGGTTGAAAAAATGAAAAACACCCTCAACAAAATGGAAGGCTCTATGATCTACAAAAGTATGTATGCTTTGAGACCAAGACCCACCTCTTCCAGTGAGAAACAAACCCAGCAGTAAATTGAGGAATTTGCATGAATAATATCGAGGGGAATATTATTTGACAACAAAAGAAAATATTGTTGTAAGAAAAGAGACTAAACATCCCCCTCCCCCCCCCCCCAAAAAAAAAGAAAATTGCTGTCTGTCATGATCATATTAGAAAAATCACCTTTAAACACATAACATAGGTGCATGTTCGGGATTGATTGAAACAAGAACCTCATTCCATACTTATCGAGATCGAATATCGAATATCTGATGCATAACCAAAAAAGAATGGGCAGTGGAAATCATTTAGTATTGTAACTGTATTTCCAGCATCACCATATATAAATCATTTATCATCACTATTTCTTTCAAAATCTTCTTTTCAAAATTTTCAAAATCAGGAAATTCAAAGAAATTCAGTCCCATTTATAGATCAAAGCTAGCCAGTTGTAGTGACATCAACTTTTTTCCACCTTTTGTAGGACCATGCAGCAGGAGACGATGAGGCGCAGCTGATCGACGAGAACTTCTGCACCGCCCTCGAGTACGGCCTGCCACCGACGGGAGGATTCGGCATGGGCATCGACCGCCTCTCCATGTTCCTCACAGACTCGAACAATATCAAGGTAACGTGTGCTTTGTGTCTGCATGGACGTAGACTGTAAGCAAGTGGGATGGGGCTGTGCAGTATGTTACACTTTGCTGCTTTTAGTATGATTTTAAGCAGGGCTGGACACTAGTATTAGCTTGGTGACTGTGGCTAAAAATTGATGTTGGGACACCAAACTTTAAAAAAAAAAGAAAAAAAAAGTTATCTTTTGATGGCCCAGTCAGGCGGCAAAGTTTCAAAGGTGAATTTTTATATTTCCTTTCATTTCATGCCACTAAACTTTTGAATTCAAAGATATTACAGACCGGAACAGGCCGCCAGAGAAGACGTGTGTAACAAGCCTTATTTTAAAGGCATAATTTACCATTTGCAGATGAAAGCATTAGTGCTTTAAAATAGTTCTAAAATGTGAGTTAGGGATAGAAACAGCCACTGTCGAAATTTGAATCCGTATAATCGATGTTAAGTGTTGTTAAATACACAAAATGTGAACAATAGTTATAATAAAAATGTTTCCAGACTAAACCGTGTACAGTTACGGTTTATTGAGAAAAACCCTGATATCTCCTTATATTTTAGGTTTTATGGCAAATATTTCATATGGTAGGATGTTTTATGATACAACAGACCTACACATATGCATCAAATGTGATATCTTGAACATTTTTTAAATCACTGCTCCCAAAGGTAAACTGGACCTTTAAGCAGACATGGGTACTAATTTGAGAACATATGTACATATGCATATGTTGGTGTGTCTGGCCAACAGTCTGTTTTCGACACTGAAATGATTATTCTGCATCAGAAATTCATTATAATATTTTTCTTGTCCCATACCAATCCATATATCAACCAGATACAATTGTAAGCTCCTCACCTCACATATTTTCTTATTGGTATGTGCACATGATTATTCTTTGTATTTCATTTCTAGTAAGTAAATGTGTGTAAGGTTTTTGCTCAGGTCAATGTGACATTTGTATCATGCAATGACATGTCACAGTTTTGTGTGACAACATGTGAAACTTGATATCTGAACTTTTTTTTTATGTTGTTGCAGATTTTGATAATTCATCTGCCAGACTGTTTATATCATGAATCTACTCTATGATGGCTCACTTTAACATGGAGTGGAATAACACTTGGAAGTCAGACTCAAACCTGTAACATGGATAACGCAAACCCCTGTTCCTACTAATAGAGACAAAAATGAAGCATTAGTCCCTGGCATTGTGAAGTACCAGTGATATTAAAAAATTCCATCACAGAAAAGTTGTTTTCCCTGAACATAAAATTAAAAACTTAAAGTATATTTTTGAAAATTTTGAAAAAAAATCAACCAGCTTTTACTGTTTCTATGACAACTATACAGGAGGTCCTCTTGTTCCCAGCGATGAGACCCGAGGACGGCAAAGCCGCTGGTGAATCTCAGCCTGAAGAGGGCGCCACACCATCGAGTTAAAACTGAGTGGAATGACCGCAAGTCAACTGGGCAGGCAGGACCTCAACATTCAACCACACTACCCCACATCTGTCTCTAGAGATTTATATTTAACCCATTCCATACGGTAACCTGACGGCCTGCGTATTAAGTCTATGGGCATTTCAGAATTCAGTATGGAACGGGTTAAGGATGGTTCAAATGATTACTCATAGGGAGACACAGACCTACTTACTGGCATCCTCCAAAGCAGTCATTTATCTATAATCCGGAGCTGGACCAGAATGCAAGCTATTCTCCTTTTTGTACTACTTGTAATTTTGATTACCTCGCCTGTGTTGATAAACTGGTCAATGGTAACCAATAGAGGGCAGCATGTAGTTGAATTGTTTGTTGTTTTTTATGTGTGGGGCGAAGGGGGTAAGCTACAGTCCATGATTCAGAGTAGAATATCAGGATTAACTTATACTTTGTATTCTTTCTTATTTTTGCCCACAATCATCCCATTGCATTCCTAGATAGATCCCTGTGACAAAGGAAAAGGGTTTCACTTCATGGCATGCAAAGAGTTAATCAGTCGTTGTTGTTTTATTTTATCAGAACAAATGTAGCCTAAGCTCATCCCATACCAATTTCCTGCCACTAGGAATATTAGAAGTCGAGGGGTTTCTACATTAAGCCTTTTTGTGCCAGGGACTTTGGACAGTGTGTACAACACTGTGGCATTTTGTGCCATTGGCACTCTAAGCACGCAAAGGTTTCACTACCAAAACTGGGGCTTAGTGTAGACAAGAGAATGGTATGGTTGACATACAGTAGCATCAATGCCTGTAAATAGAACAAACACTTTTTGCTCTTCAAATGTTGTTCATCCATGATGATTCTTGTGAGACTGTTCTCAGCTTGGCTTATCTTGCCCATGAAGGTGTGTACTACAACATAAACAAATTCTCCCTTGATCATTGGAGTGGAGCTCAAAGGGGTCAGAGGTTACAGGTTAACAAAGTAGAATTTCACTAATATTTGGTAGCAGCTGACAAATGTAGACAATTTTGTTGTAGGTTGTTATCCCCGTGACACAAAGACATGTTTAAAGTGAATTTAAATTAAAAATGAAATGTATTTGATGTGATGTGATGTGTGAAGAAGTCTGGGGACAGAGGTCATGGTCAGCTGTGCAGATGACACTTTGCACAAGATTAGATAGTAAGAAGGAAATGTCAGAGGGATGAACAAAGTGAATTACTGGAAAAGCAAAGCCATTATAGGGAGAAGAGGCAGGAAGAAAATCCTGTGGGCTTGGAGGTACTTTCTTTTGTTACACTTTGCCCTCACTTCTCTGCAAGAGCGAATTGCTATGACTGCTGAAACATGCAGGAAAATCTTGTCACGAGTCATATTTGTCTTCAATATTCAAACAAACTGACAGATCAATGATTACAAGCTCAGAGAGAATTTGACCACCGTACATTTCTGTCAGCTATGAAATGTACTGTAAGAGTGAAAAATGTGGCACCATACTAATTACGCCTCTGCGAGATATTGGTGGCATTGTTGCCTGTGACACTAACCTATACCGATAATCACTGACATGGCAGGAAGACCCAATATTTACACAGATACTGCGATGTGGGGCTTTTTGGAGGACGTAGTCACAAGTGGTGAAGGTCAAAATTCATGTACAATTGATAATTAAACCACGTGGAAGCATGTGAGAATGTACATGAGTGGGTGTGCAAGGATAGGGGGAAATAATGACTGTAGTCAGAAACCTTCCTGTTTGGGTTGATTTCCAGATGTTGTCCTTGAATGATTGACAGTGTCAGTGTTTTGTCATTCTGAAGTCTGGCACAAATAATGGCTGGTATTCTTTTTGCCATCGAGGTTTCATTCCAGCACCCTGCTTGAACAGCTCTGCTCCCTCTGGTTGGATCGTTAAAGGGAATGTTCATCATCGTGAGGGAGTGATTTCAAGCTCCAAATCAATAAAGAGAAAGACATCTTCCCTCGCAATTAATGTTTGATTGAATATTCTGTCCTCATTCCACAGCAGTCAGTGTTCATCCATTCTGTTACGACTACCGGTATTAGTTTGTTGGATTTATTCTCGACTGTATTCAGTAACTCTCCGCATCAAAAATAAGATTCATCACTCTGATTTTTGAAAGTTGAGTCAATTATAAGTGCCGGCATTGGTGTTGGTGCCTTCCACCGAGAGGCAAATTGTTACATGTACCGCGATGAACTTCATACAGTCTTCATCGTCTTTTCTTTCCCTGGTGGGTAAAAGCATCAAACTTTTTGTATGGAATATACACACATCACACACTTTTGTTGTTATAAGATTTGCTTTTATTTGATCTGGTTTTTCTTTCTTTCTTTTTTTAACCATTAGAAATATCCATAGGAATTGATGGGTCTAATTTGACAACAACAACAAAAAAAAGCAACAAAAAACAAATCCACCAACAACACTTGTGGTGTATGAAATTTAGTTGTCAACGACGTACAGGTGATACTCTGCAATCAGAGCAGACATTTACCGGTATGTTCTGTGTATGCAGTGAAATAGGAGAAACTCGATAGAAATCCAAAACTACACGTAGTGAGAAACCATCAGGAGAATGTGTCAAATCACTAAATCGTAACCTCACTGCAAGAGTGAACTGATGTAGCAGGCTGTGTATTCGTTGGTTTTGTGCAGGAAATGTGAAGGATTTTTTTTTTAAACATCCTTTTTTTTTTCTTTTTCTCCATGAGATATGTACAAAATTTGTTTACCTCATGGCTCAAACAGATAATGATCACTGCGTATCCTCAAAGATGGAAAAGTGATGTTTCCTTATTGAGATCCCAAGAAAACTGTTGTCCTTTTCTTTTCCTTTGTGTGTGTTCAGAATTGTGTACTTACCGCACAAGGTATTCTATGCAAGTGTTGCTATCTACGTGTGACCAAGATGAATACTTCAGTGTGTCTGTGGTATACTATTAGAGATGACTTGCTCACTATCAAACTGATGTACCCCTCTTGATATATTGAAGTTAATTTCAGCTTTTTCACTGAAATTCATCCTTTCCTGCAATGAATATCTCTTTTATTTGTGCAGTGCATAGCAAAAAAAAAAAATAAAATAAATAGATAAATAAAATGAAATTTTCCAGAATTCTTGCAAAATCAGTGTAGCTGTTTCAAAGCTCTAATGCAATATGGGATATGGTGTTGGTTGCCTGTGCAGTGTAGAAATTAAGTCAAGTTTGTAGCGTCAACGACATCATGTCCTTTGATCTATATGAAATCCTGAATAATTCGCAAGACAATAATATTATGTTCTTTAGTGCATAATTATCTATAAAAACTTTGTAGTGTTGTAGTCCTTTATTTGTTGGATTTATGTACAGACTGTATAAGCATTTGGCGATCAGGGCCCCGTTGCAAGAAAGTTGCAATCAATTGCAAATAATTGCTACTTTTGAAACAACCATTCTGATTGGCTCAGGGTCTGCCCTATTAAGAAGACATGCATGCAACAATGATTTTGATTGGCCAGTGACAATCAGTTGCAAGTTGCGTTTAAACGCAAAGTTTCTAGCAACGGGGCCCTGGTCTGCTTCTTCTGTTTGTGTATTTTCTTGGGGTTAATTGGACAAATAGCGCTCTGTCGGATGGGTCTAGATTATTGTTAATTCATCTCACTTTTCTCGTCCAAATCCCATAGAACAGTACAGTATAGAGTACCTGTGCTTTTTTTTTTTTTTTTTTTTTAATGATGGTGAACAGCTTCCTGTCTGCACAATGACACTGTGCCTTAATGAGGTATGTACACTGTAGTTGTACTATTCAAAAATTAAAATCACATTTTGTCATTTGATTGATTCAGGGTTAGAGAATTACATGTACAGACTTCTTTGTGTGCAAATGGGGCACAAATTTTACTGCTGCTAATGCTACTGATGACTGCAACTTGTAAAGACTGCAGTGTGGGACGGTGGCACTATTTACTAACCAACATAGATTTTTATTACGCAGACCTAGATAACTTCTAAATGTACTACAGTGCAGGTTGCCTGAGTACTCAATTGTGAATGTGTTTCATAGCATGGTCTTGGGGGCCTCCTATATAAGCTATCAATTGTACTGCAAATCCACTTTGGATTCATGTAATGAAGGCAGGTTTGTGTGACTGAGAAATTCAACAAAATTATAAAAAAAAATGTAAAAGTTTGTCTGCAAGTATCCAGTTGAATTGTCTGGTGATTTATGTCATGGGGAAAAATATAGACAAAATACAAAAACTCTCAACTGTAGTGTCTTTGGTCTTTGATATTTCTGAAGTGTGAATGTGAGATGCTGTTGAGAGAAAGTCATAATGAAAATGCTGATAATAAGAAATAGTAATAATAATAATAATAATTTTTTTTAGTAATAATAACAATGATAATAATAATAATAATAAAAATAATAATGATAATAATAGTAATAATAATAACAACAATGATAATTATAATAATAATAACAACAACAATGATAATAATAATAATAACTTGTTATTATTATCGTAATTGTTATCATTATTCAAATAATCAAATCATTATTTTGGCCAGACTTTTATATTTATAACATCAATGTTAATTTGTCTTGTCGCAGTGTTTTCTTCAAAATAAAAACTGGAACAGTACCAACCTTTGACACATAATGCATTGCTATGATCTTGTAATCTTTGGTTCCTAGAATAATAATAATGATTCACAACAGTTATATAGTGCATTATCACATGAAATGTCTCTTAGCACTACGGGGAAAAAATAGAAAAGGGAGAAGAAGAAAGAAAGAAAGAAAGAAGAAGGTACAGTTTCAGAGACGGTAAGACATGAGTCATAGTCATAGAACTACTCAATGAACAAATAAGTTTTTAACATGGATTTAAATTTGTCTACTGAGTCTGTTTGTTTCAAGCATTCAGGTAAACTGTTCCAGAGTTGAGGCGATGCTGACTGAAAAGCTCTAGAACCATAAGATTGTGTATTGACAGGAGAAGGTATTAAAAGTGATTTGTTGTTTGACCGCAAGTTCCGGGAGGGTAGGTATTCAGTTATCAACTGTTGAAGATAAACCGGTGCAATATTTCGCAAACATTTGAAAGTTAACAAGAGAATCTTGAAGTTCATTCGTTCCCGGATTCTTAACAACATGCAGTTCTCTCAATAGTTTAAAGGGGTCGTATAGTTTTGGTTGAGACTTAATTTTAGGTTTCAAACATTTTTGGTAAGATAATGAGAAAAATCTTATGAAATATGAAATACATTTTAGCATGTAATTCCATGAGGAATTCAACGTTTATTTGATGAAAATTGGTGTTGAAATGGCTGAGATAATCCAAAAAAGCGTGATTCTTTTTTACGATCGCTTTGTTTTCCTTTGTTTTTGGATGTTTCAGTCATTCCGAACCCGATTTTCATCAATTAAACTTTGGTACAGTATGTTCTGTACTATATCATAAGTGTTTTCTTCGTATCTCGCAAAAAGTTAAAATCCCAATTCTCATCTCCACCAATACTGTACCATCCCTTTATTAATGTATGTTTAATCAATGAAGCAAAAATATATTATGGTCTTGGTAACATTCTTTCCACTGTTATCATTTCCATCATGCGTTATAGTAACGAGTGCACCTGTTCATAGACGTAAGCACATAAACGTAACATGTTCCTGCATTTGTTACATAAATCGTTAATTCTCTCTGGTTGATACGAGGAAACCTGTTTGAAAAATTCCTTTTCCGCCTTTTCCGCCTCCTACATCATAATACAGATTACAATGCTCTCATTTGCAAAGATAATGATGTTCATGCCTGCCTGGTACATGCATATTCTCCAAAGAATAGGCAGATAAGCAGCGGAGTTTAAAGGGAAGATAAACCCCAAGAACAATGTGGATTGAGTGAAAGCAGCAACATTAGTAGAACACATCAGTGAAAGTTTGAAGAAAATCGGACAATCGATGCAAAAGTTATGAATTTTTAAAGTTTTGGTGTTGGAACCGCTGGATGAGGAGACTACTAGAGGTTATGACGTATGAGTGGACTACAATATCAAGAAAATATAAAGAAAATACTACAAAAATCCATTTTTCATGAAAATTACAAATTCCATCAACTTGATATTGACATATGTTAAGGGTAGCAATTATTCCCCCTGCTTTCTGAAAGCGGTTGGTCCACTGCTCTTTCATAATTCTAGAAAATTTAATTTTTGTTGAATATCCTTTATATTTTCTTTGTATTGTTGTCCACTCATACGTCATATCCTCTAGTAGTCTCCTCATCCAGCGGTTCCAACACCAAAACTTTACAAATTCATAACTTTTGCATCGATTGTCCGATTTTTCTCAAACTTTCACTGATGTGTTCTACTAATGTTGCTGCTTTCACTCAATCCACATTGTTCTTGGGGTTTATCTTCCCTTTAACAGTCATGAGTTATATCTATACAAGTGAATATGTACAGCTATACAAACATATACCGTATATCCCCCCCCCCAAAAAAAAAAAAAAAAAAAATACAACGGGAGGTCCGCAATGATATCTTTTAAAATAGTGAATCAATCTAAATGCAAATTCAGGTTATGAAACTGCAACTCATTGCCCACATCTTGCAGTAAACCCTATTCGATTTGCTGCAGTGGTCAAAGAGAAATGAGGAATTTTGTAGAGGATGTAAGGAATCTCTTCCCTCAAGTTTATTAAGTCTGTTGTATTCACACACAAGAGCATCGAAGTTTTAAACTTGGAAGAATCAGACTCGTGACATGCTTTACAACAATCCACCTTTCTCTGTGACCGCTTAACCAAATTCAATGGGGTTTTCTGCAAAATAGAGCTAAGATGTTGTATTTTAAGACCTTGAAGTAGCATTTAGACAGTTTAATCATATTGGGTGTTATCAATGCGAAAATCTGATTGTAATTTTTTGGGGGGACATGCTGTAGTTGCCGTGATACCGTGTGTCCGGCGACATGGAAAGAGTCACAAACCGCTATATTTTGTACTCGCAAACATCAGTAGAGGAACGTAAAGAATATAAACATGCTTAATTTGTTGATGATGTACTCTCTCGACAGCATTGCATTGCCCTGCGGCCAACTGCTGGCGATAAAAATCGGTTCAATCAAAGTTATTGCACAGTGCCCATTTTATTCAATCATCATTTCATTTATGGGGCTATTCTATCTCATTTCATTTGATTTTTCTGTTTGAGTGTATAATCTTGTAATACCCAACGCTACAAGGACGCTACGCTACGAGGACGTTACAAGAAAAAACCAAAACATAACAAAACAAAATACCCGACGTTCCTGTGAAGAGTTTGGACAAGCGTTTCTACTGTCCGTCCGAGAGATCACCTTCAGTAACGTAAACCATGTTATCAATTGTATGTATAGCACCTGTATCCGATTTATCTATTTAAGTGACCTATGGTTAACCCCACAGAAAAAAGGAAGGAGATTAATAAAACAAAACACAGCAAAACAAAACAAGAACTCCCCGCCAACCGTTAATCTCGTCGGATGATTGTTGCTATATGGGATTCGACAGAGAGACTGCATGCGAACGATGGCGTGCGTTCTCGCATGAATATCCCAATGTAACGGATATCTTCTGCACTGCGTCCTAAAAATATTGACAGACATTCGATATTATACACACGTTCGAATTGACATCAGCAAGAACTTTTCTCGCCCGATTC
The DNA here is from genome assembly GCA_033980235.1 of Diadema setosum. NCBI lineage: Eukaryota > Metazoa > Echinodermata > Echinoidea > Diadematoida > Diadematidae > Diadema > Diadema setosum. Next base: position 28,492,766 of record CM067075.1, on the reverse strand, counting down.
CACACATCGAGTTCCCCGTGTACTTTCCTATGAACTATAGGAAGATATTGCTGACAAAATAGAAAAGAATAGAAAAAGAAATGTACACAACGGAAACGTGATGGTCATGTATCAATGCATTGCACCCACTCCATTTTTCCCCCCAGAGTCTTTACCGGAGCTTTGCAAAGCATGGTACTATACCGAGCAAAATTTAATGACAACAATTTTTGTTTTTACCAGGGAGGTGGAAATCAACAGTTCTCTGGTTGTACATGACCAAAAGAAGCAACACGAAGCCTGCGTGTGTGCATGTGTGTGTGTGTGTGTGTGTGTGTGTGTGTGTGTGTGTGTGTGTGTGTGTGTGTGTGTGTGTGTGTGGGGGTGTGTGTGTGTGTGTGTGTGTGTGTGTGTGTGTGTGTGTGTGTGTGCACGTATAGCTTGAAAGTCACCGCTGTGACTACGTTACCGCGATTTCCACCTAGGGGACTGTATTAAACAACAATCTATTCTATAGATGAAGAGTTCTCTAAACACATCATAAGTTGTATTTCTGTAAAAATGGACATTTTCGCGGTGTTGAAATTTTCGCGCATTTCGCGCAACCAGAAACTAGCGCGAAAATAAAAGCACGCGAATATTTTTGCTTGCCGTATGTTCCTGTACTTGGTGTCTTGATTCCGCGAAATTAAAAACACGCGAAACTCTTCTCACCCGGCCAAGCGCGAAAAATTAGTCGCACGAAAATATCCACGTTTACAGAGATACCTGTGACAGTTCGACGACGGGCTGTCGTCTTTCCCAAACGATGGCTAATCGGCAACTGATGATTTGTCGCCAATCAGCAATCACGCAGGTGTGACATTCGAGTGAGGGCGCCATCGTAGAAAGATGACAGCCCGCCGTCGAAACTGTCACAGGCAAATACAACTTCTTGGATGTGATTATATAGAACTCTTTATCTATATTATCAACCATCCTTATGAACTTATTTCGCAATAATCTATTCTCGTGCTGTGCACCTGCTCATGTCTTTAACATTTAAAGGGGGGAAAAGGGGGAAGGGTTGTTTGAAAATGATGTAATACATGTATTTGCGAAATTGATAAACGACCCTTACAACACAGTGTGTATGCATCTCATGACGCCTCAACGATCTTGGGCACTATAACACAGCTGTAACATCTCATTTCCTCACTTGAGATACCAAAATACTATAATGAATATAATACACTAGGAATATATTGTGATTCACACTGTTAGGTTTATTTCATCTGTTCATAGAGGTTCGTTCGGTACTGATCGAATGGATAAGTCACAAACATCTTGGCGAAATTGGAATTCGATCACTGAGCACACTTCACATTACACTGAAATATATATATATATCTTTTTTTTCACAGACAGTCAGAAGGCAATAACTTGTCACAATCATGCTGATGATAATAATCCCCCCCCCCGTAATTATCATTAAGAAAGTCTAGAATTAAGGCTGCTAGGTTTGTATATCATCCGATACCTCAGCTGCATCCTGGATTGACGTTGAAAATGATTGGAAAAAAGAAGGGGAAGAAGAACAGAGCTCTCTCTTTTTTTTTCTTTATTTTTTGTAGAAATAGAAAAGAAGAAATAATAGAAAAATAATGATGATAGAGGTGGCAGGTGATATTTCGCATGGATGGTGGATTTGCAGTGGCGGATCCAGAGGGGGGGGGGGGGGGGGGGGGGTTGGCGCAACCGGCGCACGCCCCCCCCCCCCCTTATTTTTCATTAAAAACAAAAGAAATAAAAAGAAATATTAGTTGCGCCCTCCCCTATACAGGATTTCTGGATCCGCCCCTTATTTGGAGGGCTGACCAAATGTACGTAATAATATACGTTCATGGCTTCTTCTTCTTCTTTTTTTTTTTTTTTTTTTTTTTTGGTCCACGTGACCGGTAAACGAAAAGGCGTGGGCATAGGATAACAAAACAGACATACACGAGCGTCAAAATTGCATTCATATTATATACATCAACGTTAAAACTCGACGTCTGAAAATGAAAAGAAAGAACGTTAGTCGCCTTGCAGCAAATCATAATGTAGCGCATTGCAGCTGAATTCCATATAGGTCATTGTGGAATGTCCAATATTTCATCGTCACATTAATTGCCGCTATGCTTAAAGCTGCATTCCGCTAAATGGCAGGCGCGGGTTGGGCACCTCATCGGACATAATGGGCATGAGAGGGTGCATCTCACGAAGGGGAAACATGGGAAAAGAGGCATAGAAATCTAATCATTTGTGTTCTGTCACTGCCACAGGCGAAAAAAAGTAAACGTTCCTTTTATACGACTATACCACCCGTATACAAGTAGGTTGCCGATGTTAGTGTCACACTACAGGAGCAAAGACGTCTTTCAACGTCCGGTTTAGTGCGATAATCTCGATGACTTGTCGATGACCTTGCCTTGGTGAAAGGCCATAGACTAGTGATATTCTGCAGGCAACTACGGAGAGTTAAAGCAGGCAACGTTGGCTCAAAACTTAACAGTCATCAATCGTATATTTTCACACTGTGTGATATGAAAGTCATTCCGATATAGAGTAGAAGAACTCATTTTTTCCTTCTGAGATTTTTGGGTGCCATCATACGGCATCGAATTGTCATTGCACAATACAGTATATAGTTCTTTTCAATGTCTCACAAACAGAACGAGTTTCTGCTGATGGGCGACTTCACAGACTCGGCCCCATTGGATTCCATGTCTCGTAGAATCTGCCGCAGATTCTGCAACCCGTAGATGTACCCGTAGTCGGGTCCCTCGTTCGCCTCCGAAACGGACGAGCTAGCGAAGTCGATCATCTTTAGGCTCACGTTGTACGACGGCGAGCGCATCGCTTTGCCCGCCTTGTCGGCGTCGCGGCCGAGCTTCGTCGTCGGTGACTTCGGCGGCGGTGCGAGCCGCAGGTGGGGAAGGTCCATATCGAGTCCCTCGTAGGTGAGCAGCAGCGAGCTGCCGTAGAAACGGTAGCCGGGTAGCTCCTTGATGACAGCCACGAGCTCCCGGATGGTCTGGCAAAAGTGGGGTATGAGCTCGAAGCGGAACCGGCGCCCGTTGAAGAGGAACTTGCCCAGCGCCTCCCTCAGACCCTGCTCGCTTAGCCGCCGGCCGTAGTACTTGTTGCGACAAACGAATGTCCCTCGATTGACATGAAAAACCTGCATGAATGGGATAGGAAAAAAATAACAGAAAGACAGAAACAGAGGGTAAAAGACAGAGATGGAGAGGGAGGTTATAGATTATTTTATATTTCCCCTTTTTTTTTCGTATAAGCAAAAACGTCAATCATATTCAAATTACTCGCCATAATAATCATTGGAAACGTATTATATTCGTTTTCTAGATGTTTCTGTTTCATCATTCTCCATCGTTCGTAAGTTCTAGTAGTAGTATATAGAACGTATGTCAATGTAATCCAGTGGCATGAAACGGTGCTATATTTAGTTCTCACTATACAATTCTCTCTGAATACCAATTCACGCCGCACCAAGTTTCAGGAAAAAGGTGCCAACAATATTATGCATTATCACTCTAGAGAAAGAGCCTAATTTTAAAATGGACCAGCATAATGTGTGCGTGTAGGTGTGTGTGTGTGTGTGTGTGTGTGTGTGTGTGTGTGTGTGCGGGTGTGTGTGTGCGGGTGTGTGTGTGTGTGTGTGTGTGCGCGCGCGCGTGTGTGTGTGTATCATTGACTAAACTAACCTGCATTCCGGCGACTCGTACGCCCATGGTGGCGCTCGTGGTCGACGCACACTTGGCCATGTGCGTTTTCCGCTTGTCCTCCGTCACGTGATCGGCGTACGATCTCGTGCCGATCTTGATGTCGAGGATGCAGGGAAAGTGGAAGTTCGCTGTGCAGTCTTCCATCACCATGAATTCTGGGATGTCGGGGTCAATAGTTAAGGAAGTATCAGTACGACAACCGCATGCATTACGAGTCGTGTCAGCAGCCTAACCGATTGTTCATTCCGATGCTTATTTCGTTGTCCTATTATCATGATTATTTCATCTACTTACTGTTGCTGCTGCTGCTGCTACTCTAACCTACTACTGCAGCTACTACGACTTCAACTACTGCTACTATTACTACTACTACTACTACTACTACTACTACTACTACTACTACAACTACTACTACGACTACTATTACTACTTCTATATTGTAATACTACTACTATATTATACTATTACTATACTACTGCTACTACTACTATAACTATTACTTCTGTTACTTACTAAAACTTTTGCTGATAATCATTGACATAATTCATTTTCCGAATTATGCTTCTAACAACATCATTGTGCATGTATTATACAACAACTGCAACTTTAAGCAGTGACGAAGTGTACCTTGCTGCAGTCAGGTTGAAGTTAATGTAACACAATTTATTCTTACTCGAAATGGAGACCAAAAAACGAAAAAAACAACATTGGTCATGACATATCAGCGACAAGTACATTGTGTTTCTTTTTTTTTTAAATTTCTACAGCTAATCAGCTGATGTGACTAATGAGGGGATAGTTTTGTGCAGTCCCGTCTCGTCTTTCAAAAATATCTACTTCATGAAAAAACAACAACCTTATATCACGTTGTATCATTTAGTTACATAATGTATAGCGTTTTGAAGTTTTCATAAAGTACAGTAACAATGATTCCAGTGAAAACTACATGATGTTAAGTCTTTCCCAAACAAACACAGACAGCTGACATCCCTAAAATCGGGATTATTTCCTCCTTTTGTTACACAGATTACACAGATAAACAGGACACTCGATCTATGACTAGCGTTGTCGTTAAGTTCATGACAGGATTAATTCGTTACGTGACCTTCTCGAAGACAACCTTTCATAATTTTCTTTTTTTTATAAGAATCTTAATCATTTCTATTTTTGATGATTGAGTAATAGCAATACTGATAGTTATAATAAAAACATGTCTATATTACGTGTCTGTATGTGTCATGACCATTGTTTTCGGGAAACAGCTCTAAAATTTTACAGAGAAGTGTCTGGACGCCTACGACTATACTGCCCTACTTTAACAAAAGGAAGCAAGTGACATTTTCATGGATATTGACTTTTTTATTGATTTGGCATATTTGAGGCATGCTCTATTAAAACTTTAACTGAAAAATCCAGAAGTTACAATTTTGGCCCATTTCTGAGATATTCGGATGGCAAAAGGAAGCAAGTGCACAAAATTGCATGAAAAAATTGACAAAAGGAAGCAAGTTACAACCTCATGATATGATTGCCACTTGCTTCCTTTTGCCAATTTTTAAAAGTTCGTTACAAATCTATAATACTTTGGCAAAAGGAAGCAAGTATAACATTCTCATGATATGATTGTCACTTGCTTCCTTTTGCCAGATTTTTCATGTTTGCTAAAAATCTGAAATACTTTGGCAAAAGGAATGAAGTTACAACCTCAAGATATGATTGTCACTTGCTTCCTTTTGCCAAATTAACAATATTTGCACACAATCTAAAGTACTTCGGCAAAAGGAAGCAAGTGACATCCTTATGATATGATTGTCACTTGCTTCCTTTTGCCAATTTTTATGGTTGCTACAAATCTATAATACTTTGTCAAAAGGAAGCAAGTAACATATTCATGATATGATTGTTACATGCTTCCTTTTGCCAGATTTCTCATGTTTGCTACAAATCTATAATACTTTGGCAAAAGGAAGCAAGTTACATAATAATGAGTTTCTATGGGAATATCAAAATTCTTCGAATTGTCATAAATGCATAACCATATGACTTGCAAGAATACCGACATTTTTTCTCATCACAAATTTTCATGTTGAACTGTTGAAGGGCCTACCCAAAAACATATTTTCTTCATTTGTAGCATTTGTACTCGATGTCACTTGCTTCCTTTTGCCAAAGTAGGGCAGTATAGAATCAGGCAAGCAATCAAGCTAGGCCAGCCAAGGCTGATTCCTGAAGCCAATCTAATCCATAAAAAAGTGACAGCAGAAATGCCAACAAACAAAAGATTAGTATTTTTTTGTCCTTCTCTAAACTCTCCTTGAACTATTAAGCTGTAAGCCCGTTCGCGTCCCACGTACAGACGTTATAACATGCAAAACATGAAACTTTTTAAAGCAGAACCACCGAAACTGGAAAACATTCTTACATGTTCTTCGGATATGAAAAGGATCTAACACTTGAGTACTCCGTTACTAATGAGAGAACAGTCGTATACACACTCTTTGGATAGGGCCTATGGGTTATATTATCTTAACATGATTTCATGGTTTACTCTCGTTTCACAATCAACCGTAAGTATGAATCAATATGAATCAAATGAATCAAATATAGTTCTGTGACTATCGTTACTAAGTGCTGTCGCAGCTGAGTCAAATGACTCATTTGCGTGAGTCTTCAGTTTGTCCGTGTGGTGACACACTTTTGCCGAATATTGAGTCTTTTTACTCACTAAAGTCATTAAATGAGTCAAGTGACTCACTGTGTGAGAATCGAAACGCAAAATGATTGAAACGTCTCTTGTTCAGCATGCTGATCCAGTCACTGACCTACGCATGCAGCACGACGGTAGACGGGAGTAGGGAATCAGATCCTATATCTTGCGGTAGCCTATGATCCTATTCCTAACCTATTCCTAACTTATTCCTAATACCTAACTACTTTATCACGAGACAATGCTTCTAATATATACCCATGTCGTAAAATTGTATTTATGTATGTGGTTACTGTTTTGAAATAGATTATCTATTCATTTATTCAAGACTTCTGATAACAGAGCTGAATATTTCATAAATTGTATGAAATTATAAATATTTAAAAATCAAATTCAATTAAATACAATTTACCATCCGCGACAAAATCAGAAATACATTGCAGAAAATATCTTCTGAAAAACAGTTAATTCTTTTGCTTGAAGTTATTACATGATCGAATATAATCGACTCATTGGACTCGCATGTCACATAAAATGAGTCGGTTGACTCATTTATAACAGTTACTGAGTCAAATAGAGATGATGCAATATGAGTCATCGATTTCGTGACTCATTATTGTAATTCCGTGTGAGTCATTTTACTCCTTAGATTCGATAAATCGAGTCTTTTTACTCAGAAGAACTTAAAAGATGTGTCACAACAGCAATGACTCAGAAGATTTGACCTAAAATGAGTCAACTGACTCGGGTAATTTTTTGTGTGTATACACAATTCGTACGGGGATTCTCGAGTATATCCGAGCCGGGCCATCCTTCCCACTCCATGATATACCCATACTATACCAGGTCTTTGAATTAATCCTTTCTGTGTCAACGACTCATTATTAGGCCAAAAAAGTGTTTGTTTGCCCTTAATTGTCAAAACCCAAGAGGGTCGGTAGGTCGGTTTTTTTTTTTTTTTTTTTTTATACAGGGTACCCTTTTTTCCATGTCAATGCACTCAAAACTCCAAGAGATTCATTCAAATTTACGTCTTGCCAGGGCCCGGTACGCGAGGCAGAAACGCTCACTGACAAACACTTATAACGTTCATCTTTGTTAAATTGTGCAAACAGCTCCAAAAAAGTACCTTCCAGTGAGATGCTGGCAACTGAACTCCAAACAGTTTTGGTGCCATGACAGCTGGTAAAGGATGCTGCAAAAGTAGCCATCTTGTGAAGGGCTGCACACTAACCCATTTTTTCTGCCGGTCCGACCAGTCTCTGTCGGACCGGTAAATGCCCCGTTTTACCATTTTTTACAGGTCCGAACAGAAAATTTACCGGTCAACAACGACAACATAAAAAAACATTAAATGACTTGCAAACTTATTTTCTTGTTTTTTATGGATGTACCCCCCCCCCTCATGTATATTTTACAGATTGATATTTTTTTTAACTTGCATTATTTATTGCACAAGAAATTTAAAGACAGGAAAAATTAGAATGTTTGTGAATTAGTGTAAAATGATAATGAACAAAATCAGATTGTATCAAATGCGTTTGTGACTTTTTCTGAACATCAGCGCACGAACTTGCTGCGTAACCTGCTCTTGGTGGTCAGTTGGATTGCGATGATTTAATGAATTATTTTAGCTGTGATATTTTCTGATGCACGCGATACAAGGGGTTCTTTATTTTTCTCCCGATAATCTCTTCGCATTTGTGCATGCGTTCTTGAAAGGTACACGACATGCAGGGCCGAATTCGCAATCCTTTTTGCGCCCATTTCCACCTCAAATATTAGCGGGATTGTGACGATTTCATAAATTACTTCGGCTGTAATATTTTACGATGCACGCGCCAAAAGGGGTTGAAAATGCGTCCTTTATTTTTTCCCGATAAACTCTTCGAATTTCGTAGGTGCGTTCTTAAAAGATGTACCACACGGCCGAATTCATGATACTTTTTTGCGCCTATTTCTACCTCAAATGTCAGCGGGATTGTGACGATTTCATAAATTACTTCGGATGTAATCTTTTGTGATGCACGCACCAGCTAGAATGGTTGAAAATGCGTTCTTTATTTTTCTCCCCATAATCTCTTCGCATTCCGTAAATGCGTTCTTAAAAGATATACGACACGGCCAAAAATCATGATTCTTTTTGCGCCTATTGTTTCCTCAAACTTCAACGGGATTGCGATGATTTTATGAATTATTATTCGGCTGTAATCTTTATGATGCACGGGCCAAAAGGGGTTGAAAATGTGTCCTGTATTTTCTCCCTATAATCTCTTCGCATTTCGTACATGCGTATACGACACGGCCGAATTTACGATCCTTTTAGCGCCTATTTCTACATCAATATCAGCGGGATTGCGATATTTCGTTAATTATTTCTGCTGTAATCTTTTGTGATACATGCACCAGAAGGGTTGAAAATGCATGCGTTCTTTATTTTTCTCCCGATAATCTCTTCGCATTTGTGCATGCGTTTTCAAAAGTATACACTGCATGCAGGGCCGAATTCGAGATTCTTTTTGCGCCTATCATTGTTTACTCAAATTTCAACGGGATTGCGAAATTTTCATGAATTACTACTCGGCTGTAATCTATGATGCAAGCGCCAAAAGGGGATGAAAATGTGTCCTTTATTTTTCTCTCGCTAATCTCTTCCCATTTCGTACATGCGTTCTTAAAAGGTATACGACACGGCCGAATTCACGTTCCTTTTTGCGCCTATTTCTACCTCAAATATCAGCGGGTTTGTGGCGATTTCATTAATTACTTTGGATGTAATCTTTTGTAATGTACGCACCAGAAGGGTAAAAATGTGTTTTTTATTTTTCTCCCGATAATCTCGTCGCATTTGTGCGTTTTGATAACAAACACGGCATGCAGGACTGAATTCAAGATCCTTTTTGCGCCTATTATTTCCTCAAATTTCAACGGGATTGCGTTGATTTCATGAATTTTTATTCGGCTGTAATCTTTTATGATGCACGTACCAAATGTGTCCTTTATTTTTTTTTTTCCTCCTCATAATCTCTTCGCATTCCATACATGAGCTTTTGAAAGGTGTACGACGCTGCCGGCCGAATTTATGATCCTTTTTGGGACGATTTCTACCTCAAATATGTAAGCGGGACTGCGATGATTTCATGATTTTTTTTTTCTCCCTAGTATTTATCTCTTCACATTTTGTGCATGCGTTCTTAAAAAGTACACGGAAGAGCCGATTTCGTGATCCTTTTTGCGCCCATTGTGAGATCATTCTGAACGAATGAAAATATTCATTTGTGAAATGACTGTGTAAAATGCAAAGAATCTCTTTGGTAAAATGAAACTGAACGCAATCAGATCCATTTACTGTATCGCTGAATATCGAATATGTTTTTACTTTTCTAAAAATCGACACAAGTAAATTAGTTCTAACATGTCAACTGCCACGCTGCTGCGAAGCCGAGATCGGATCGTGAGTAAAATGACCCAGAAATGCGTGCGCTTCTAATTCTATCAATGCTTCTTGTCTGGCATGACCGCCGATCGCAAGCAAACGAAAAGCAGTTACACTGTACATGCTTTGCATGTATTGCATGGCATGGCAGTGCGTGAGCAGCGCCAATGCGCAAGCTAGCGCAAATAACTGGTCGCCAGTGTGCAGCCCTGTACTAAGTGCATAATAATACATGCATTGATTTGATTTCGTGCGCGTGCACGCATGTGAGCCAAAAAGGTAGCTACATTGTAGCATGCAATGCATGCTATAAAACGTAGCCTGTGGACCGACGCGGCCCGACTACAATTACCACGGGTCGATGAGATGAAAAAAAAAAAAAAAAAAAAAAAAAAAAAAAACATTTTTAGACTTTTTTTATTCTTTCTCTAGCTTAAAATGGATAATTTTGGGTTTAAAACCATTCACAAATTTGTAGAAGATGAAATTTGTGGAAAAAAATAAACTTGAAAGAGCAAAAAAAAAAAACAAAAACAAAAAAAAAACGCGACCCGAAATTTCCGTGATTTTCGGTCGGTCGCGAAGGGCAAACAAACCATTTTTTTTTTTTTGGCCTTAATGTGCACAAATTGTACACACATGTATTATGGACAGGAAAGAATGTGGCACACTGAGTGTTAATTGGCCTGGTGGGAAGGGATGGGTGGGCGTGGTCAAAGAAAAGGATACTGAAACAATCTGCTGGGCTTCCCGCGTTCCTCATCTTCATCAGCTGCTGGCGCTGGCAGTACATGCTCCAAGGGTTGCAGCGGGCCGTGCGGACACCGGTCACCGAGCGGTTGGGGTCCGACTGATCTTCGAAGAGGTCCGAGTCTTCCTCGTCCGAATTCACGTCAACACACAGGTTGCCGTTACTCAGCACACGTACCCTGTAACCACGATACACACGCACAAGTTGACGAGCGAGTTAATCGTGTAATTACATTGTGTAGGGGGTGGGATGGGGTGTGGGGCAGGAAAGGTAGAAAGGCTATAAATAGGAGAAAACGAAAGAGGAGGGGGTCATAGAGGAACACACATACATAATAAAATCCCAGGTACCAATGTAATGACAGAAAAAAGGACCTTGCCACCAGGTACTTTCAATTTCTGGCTCTTTTGCAGGAGAAATGCGAAAGCGATTGAAAACAAAGATTTATTCGATGGATGGAAGTCAATATCACAAAATTGTGTACGTACATCGTTGCGTGTATTACTTTGCTGCTCCTTTAAACTCAACAATACTCCGTCTTTCAGTGTAGAAACAAGGTTTTTAAATTACTTTGCATCGCCCCAAGAAAAATGCAGTGATTTTTAGGGAAGACCGCACAGAGACAATAAAAAACACACTGGGAGCTCTAGAAATTTTAAGATATCCATTCGTATTATGGTGAAATCTAAACATCTCTTATATATAGACAATGTGGCATTCTAGGCCAGTTGCACCTAGGAGAACTACATCCCTCTGGCGACCACACCCATCCCCCTCCCCCACCTTTAATACCTCTTTACACCAGCCAATATAGCTACCCTTATAATAAATACCTTTACTTTTACAGGTCATTAGCTTCCCTATAAACACTTTGATTAAAGGAAACCACACGGTTTTAAGCCGGGGAAGTTCTTGTCTGAGAGCATAATGTTGATGGCTACTTTTTCCCGGAAAATGGACATGATAATAACTTGTCTTAAAGAGTTCTGTTCTAATGAACCGTTATCCCAAGATATAAACTTAGGATCTATAGTTTCCGGGCACCATGCACAGTGGGCCTTACCAGCAGCAGGGCTTTGCCGAACCTCTCTGCTGCTTGTACCGCCGGTCCCTCGAGGAAAACCGCCGTCGCGATAAACAGTACGAGCGCGATGTCGATTCGGGGGGCGGCGCGTGGGGGTTCGAGACGTACGGGGCTGCGTTTTCCTCCTCGTTCTCCTCACCGTAGCTGCCCCTGTCGGTGAGACTCAGTAGGTTCACGTCTTTCCCGTACTGTCAGAAATGATGAAAAAGAACATCACAACACGAGTCAATTTGGGGAAACATAACTTCTCTTGATTCCCAAAATTTTGCAAAGCTTTGTTTGAATTTATGACGGAACGATTACATGATTTCTTGAAAACTTTTCTTGAAAACAATTGAGAGAAAAAAATACACACTTCAATACCAATTTTTCTAGAAATTGAAAGAAAATCATCTCTTCAGCAATAAATAAAACGTTAAAGGGTGTGTACAGTTCTGGATGAGGTGAGGATTTAGCTTTTAACGTTTTGCGAGATATTCAGAAACCACTCTATGTCAAAGAGCATACAACGCTCAGGGGTATCAAAAGTTTATTCGATGAAAAATCGTTTTGGAAATGGCTGATATATCCCAAAACAAAGTGAAACAAAGAGATCCTAATAAAAGGCATGGCCTGTCGCCTTTTATTATCATCACTTTTTTTTTATATCTCAGCCATTTGAAAACCAATTTTCATCAAATAAACGTTGAATCATTCTCACCTATGAATGATCAAAACATGAATCCCCACCTCATCCAGTACTGAACAGTCCCTTTAAGTCACTCATCGAAGACAATAAAATAATGTGCACTTATGCACACAGAGGCTCTCTGCATAATACATCGTACTGGAAATAGCTAGAGGTCAAAAAAAAAAAAAAAACAACTCTTGTTGGAAAATGAAGTGACACCGCGTTGAGCAGAGATGTTTAATACTTGTCACTTTGCTCGTGTATCGAAATGGAGATTGACTGCGGAGCTCACCTGACACTGTGAAGACAGCAGGTATCGACGCTCGACCTCGGCCGCGTCCTCGTCCGAGTCAAAGTACTGCTCCTCTCCCGCGCTGTCCGTGAAGCTCCCGCGAAGTTCTTTCCTCGTCCCGACGGGATACGCCTTCATCGACAACCTGCCGTACTCGCCCTCCTCCACGTACACGTCAACCAGACCTGTCATAGCATTTGAAAGTAAAAGCAATCCAGGTCAATTCACAAGCCTCGATTGCGCATCTATATTCAACCCGACCTGTATATTTGGTGGTATACTTAACGCAAAATCACTGTATTAGAATAGCATCACATACACTCTTCATTAACCTGGATTGTTTCTGCGACATCAGTTTACAATACTGGAAGTCCAAAATCAGTGTCATTTTATCAGCGAATATGCACTACCTGACTTGTTCTTGGAATCGGCGGGAATAGGTTTGCAAATCAAATTTATCACAAAACTTGCATAATATACACACTGCGGAAACATTTATAGTGGAACGTTAAAGGTTCATGACCTGATGACTGGACGTACACTGTATACAGATCATATACGATGAACTACGTTTACTTTTAGCCACAGGCGAGAGAGTTTTCTTTCGAGTATTAATATGATTATGATTGTGTATTTGGGTTATCAATGTTGACAATACAATAACCAAGAAAGGCTAATGTATAGATGTATCACTAATACATTGAAGGTCTATACGTAGTTTACTAATAAAAATCACTGAGAAGGATTTTTTTTTTCATTTCCCTGCTTGAAAATGCACCGATGATCTACAGTTTTTTTGTGGTTGCTTTCACGTTTAGGCGAAGTGAATCGATCTTGCCCATGGCAGAATATGCTCAAGTGCGATTGTGAGGGCCAAAACACTAATTGATTCGATTCAGATTGACTTGATTACATTTTTGCTCAGCTGGACTTCAGAGTGACGCGATTTCAGTGAAGTATACAATGCAAACAAAATGTGTGTCATTGATATTGTCAGCCTTAAAACACTACATAGTAGGTTATCCTGATGGCGGGTAAACATTTTCCTTCCATGCTGTTAGCAGACAACTGCACCACCCAAACTTTATAATCAACCTCGGTGTAAAACGAAAATAAGATATTATGGTTCTCGCGACGCTTTTGAGCAGAGACGAGGGAAGTGTTTTGAGTGAGCATGCAGAGACGTGGATGACTGAAATTCTGTGAGAGATAAGAGTGAAAAATAATTTTCGCCCACAGTGTTTGTATGTTATGCACTGTGGCATGCATGCATATGTTTGTATGTATAGGTATATGTCGGTAGAAAGAGAGAAAGATATTATACATATATGCTTAGTTATATTATATAGGGAGTATGATAGAGAGAGAGAGAAAGACAGAATAATAATTCTCTCCATATATTACATGGAAAGAGTAAAGGAGAGACTATAGAGAGAGATAATAATCCATAAGAGATTATACAATATTGATATATAAAGAGAGTGAGAAATAGATAGATAGATAGATAGATAGATAGATAGATACATACATACATACATACATACATACATACATACATACATATAGATAGATAGATGGATAGATAGATACAATTGTAGATAGATAGATAAATAGATAGATAGATAGATAGATAGATAGATAGATAGATAGATAGATAGATAGATAGATAGATAGATAGGTCGGGACGGAGAGAGAGAAATACATTGTACGTGTATAATCATGAAGTCAAACACAAGTATAAGTGGTTGTGTCCATGAGCGAAGCAAATTAGTAGAATGAATATGCACGTCACAATCAGAACGCTGCCATTGCACGGATGACTAAGGACAAAGACCATTGCCACACGAAGAAGCTTCATGGCCAGCTTTAGTACACTTTCTCGAGGGATAACCAGATTACTGGTCATGTTTTGCAGAGATATGACCCTTTGACGATTTTTAAGCCGTGTTTGTTTGGTACACATTGTTTTTGTCCACACGGTGAGAGAAAGGCACACTGAGTAAGTATCCGCATTCTGCAAGCAGATGTAGATCACGTGAAACTTAACAACACAGCACATGTACATGTTGGTATCGCACGCGAACTCGTTATTAGTCTGTAATCATCAGACGTGTCAATTTTCTTCTCAGCGGGTCATCTCGCGAATGCTCTCGAGTTAATTGATTCCGCCATTGCCCACGAGGTATACCTAGATCCATATGTTCAGTAATTTGATTTTGACAACGCCTCTCCGAGTCTCGCAAACGAAAATTTCGAGCAAAGACATCGTGTTCGAGCATCGAACAATCATTATCGGCGATCTGCCGCGCGGTTGTTCAGCTAGCTCCATGTGATCAAAGAGGGTCTTGCACGTGCCCGAGGCCATTTCCGAAGTCTAATGCCATGTTCGTTTGTCTGTTAAAAGATAGAGCTTCAGTTCGGATCTTCCTGCTATATGTCGACGAGAGTTGATATGCTCGTCACTGCAAGAATGCAATGATCTGAGAAGTTCAGATGGTGAACACAATGTGTAAGAAGATGTTTTCATGCCCCTATTACCATTGATCCTGCTGGGCATTGTTTCGTGGTCTCCGTAATTCAAACAAGCACCGCGACAATGGGCGGTCCACGTTGCACTTGATGGTTTAAATAATCTTGTAACGAGTTCTTTCAGGGTGTGTGCGTAAAGAGTGTATGGAAAGTGCATGAGAGCTTGCTTTCACTGTGAGGTAGATGACCATTTTTGTAAAGCTGTTGAATATGGAGAACACCTTTACGTAAATAGCTACATTTCCCATTACCACTGTCATCTAACAACGCTTCTTTCTTCTTTTCCCCCTCTTTCTCCATCATCACCATATAGCACGGTTATCCAAACTAGTATTAGCAGATTGGTTTCCTCAACAAGCGGATCGAGTGAATGCAGCAATATTGATATTTTACACGTAGACCTAGAACACATCAGTAGAGTCTGAAGAAAATTGGACAATCCGTTCAAACTGTTGTGAAGTTTATACAAATCAATATCCGATAATTTCATGCAGAAAATTAAGAGGGCATGAAAGTATCTACAAATAGTTTAAGATCGGAAAAATCGTTTAAGATCGGAACAGGTATGATTTCAACATAGTCTTTATAAGAGTTAAGCTACATTCTCTTGATATTATGTGCATAATGCTTTCAACAAAACAGATCAAGGTTTATATGATGCGCGCAAACAACTGGCAAACTTGTATACAGTAATATTACGAAGAGAGGTGGAAAATTTGCTGCATATGAAGGGAATTATACCCACAAAATAGTGATACACTCTGAAGTCTGATGACAGCCGCCTGCACTAGTGTTATCAACAATGCTAGTGATTCTCATATAACCAAACTAGCAAAGCTATTATGTACTCAAGTCGAAAGCTTGTATTTTCCTTCAAGTGAATACAATTGGTATGGTACAACTGGATGTCCTGAATTTGTATCAAGTTTGTGTAGTGTTGAATTAACCTTGTTATCATGTGAAATGACAGTCACGAATAATAGTGTAGGCCTATTATATACACATGCCATACTGAAGGGTTACCGTGAACTAAGAATACTGAATGAATAAATTCATGAATAAATAGATGTTATCTAACTATTCACTTTCTCCTCAAAGACAAAGAATGCCACGCAGGGATGGCAACAAAATCATGGAGAATTTTTCGATATTGTGACAAAAACGAAACGGAACCAGAAATTGCCTGAATATAGAAACCCATTTGGCATGATGATGTTGTCACTGGTGACGCAACAGGTGAATCATTGAACACGACCGTGAGATAAATCAGGGTAAAATGTTTTATACCTTTGTCTGAACTCGTTTGTTTGAAAGGTATTTATAGCGAGCACCGGCGACAAGAGTAAAAAGGTCGAAAGCTTCGACTCGAGAATATGGCTCTTTAGGGGAAGATTACAATAGGCGTCCAAATTTATCCCCATTCGCTTGGTTAACCGGCAGGCCATTGTCACTCGAATCCCTCTCCTACCACCCCCCCCCCCCCATCCTGGGCATTCACAATAGATGAACTTTGTAGCCACACTTCCATTTATATTGTGGGCATGAAGATAAAAGGGTATAGACCGAGTTTACGAAGGCAGCCAGTGGCATTTTGACGTTAGTTGAATATACCGTCTATTCTCTCTGTAGAAGGTCGGAAGTTGAAATAAAAGTCGCTACATAACACAGTTCAAGTTTAACACGCGGGCAGAGAATGATAACTGTCACGGAATAATCGAGAGAAAAGTGTTTTTTTTTTCATCCTTTACACTCAATGCCTTTCTCTTTTCTGTAACCTTCTTTTCCTGTCTGTTTTCCTGGGCACCTTATGGAGGTATTATTCGTGCTATATCTGTCGAATCTAAATATTGAAAGGTTGTCTGGATCATGTAGCTACGTTTAGTAGCTCCATGTCCGGGCAAACATAGTTATCAGCATTAACTCCCCGTCCGGACGTTGTCGTGGCAATTGTCACGGTGGTTACCCTAGTCGGCCTATAAAGGGCATAGAATTTGGCCCAAATTATCACAACATTGTCCGGACAACATTCGGCATGGATTAAGCGTCTTAACACGCAAGATAGAACAACAACAACAACAACGACGACGACGACAACAACAACAAAAAACACATCAACCACCAATCCCAAAAGCAACAAAATAAAAATAGCAGCAAGTAAACAAACAAAACATATATAAAAGCAAAAGAGGGGGAGAGATTATCCGGACGCTGTCCGGACGATGTCGGGGAAATTCCCGTCGGGAGAGGTTTAGTCATCACAAGGATGAAGACGACGAATCGGCGCTCGCATTTGAATTCGGAATTTTGTAATGTACACATTGCTCAATTTAGCAGCTCCTACGTGTTTTTTCTTTAACCACTAGACAGAATCAAAAAGAGTTATGGACGCTAAAATTCGTTGTGGTTTCACGAAATAATGTTTCATTATCATAAATAATGAGCCGTTTCACAAAGTGATGGGTCTAACTGCTCTTTCATAGCCAATAAAATGAAAGCACGATTTATCTATAAATTTTTATCATCGTGCATTGATAGGGACAACTGCTGCTATCATGATTACCACTCTGTATTAGAACTATTGCAATGGATATGTTATTTTGGAATCCATCAAAATCATCTTCAATCATCTTTGTAATACAACTTGTGTGGTTAGAGCGATAGACAACACCTGTTGTATTCGAATGAAATAGAAAATGTAACGTTTGTATTCGTTGCACACGTGTCTGTTATTTTCCATGTAAATAGTGAACCGAAAATCCGAGAGTAATTTTCTATCATTCAGCTTCGCAACTGACACGTTGGATTGCAAGGGGATACTGAGCTGTGTCGATAGCAACAACGCAAACAGCATGCCATATACATGATGGCGTATCTCTCCTGTAATTTCAATAGGGTCTTGCTTCCCTTATTGAAGCTTGTTGAATCGCCATCTGTACAACTGATGCTATTTTCCTACTTGACAGAACGAAAAAGAAAAAGGTAGAAATGTAAGCGCAGTTGCCATGGAAACAGTGAAGGACAACATTTCTCCCTGTAGCCGATTTCTCTTCAAAGCACGCACTTGACACAATTCGAGAGTCTGGCGAGGCTTTTTGATATGACGCCCTTTTCCCGCAGCCTGCAGCCTGCCGGTATAGCCGCTAGCGAGAAATACGCGTGTAGGTGAAAAGTGGCTGCTGTGAGCAGACGTTAACAAGCCCTCAAAACGACCCAATTAACGATGACCGAATTTTCTTTCAGACAACATCTCGGAGAACGCGCGCTCATGCCATGAAAGCTAAATGGGAGAAGAAAGGTATATCGAAGAGTAAATTTAAACAGAGTAGCTGAATGATACATACATTACAACGTAGAATGGGCGCTGATTAAATCGCATGAGAAATACATCAGTTAGCTATTAAACGATCTGCAACATTTCTCTCTACAAGTGTTTATTTGACAACTAAACAAATAAATCCTTTCTGCTTGACATTTCGCCCACCTCTCCCCCCCTTAACAAATTAACAAACTAAGTGAAAACGATTGTCACAGAAACAGATAAGAGCAACATCTCTGCCATGTCGATTTTCAACAACACTTCGTCCTTTCAACTTTAATGTGATGCACTTGGCAAAAACAGATTGCAAACAAACTCTGTATATGAATTCAGAGATGAAACACGATCGTCACATTCCCCCTCCCTCGAATTTCTCGGCATTAAGCAGTGGATGAAATGCAAGAGTATATGCAACAATCGGCAAATTCCATTCGAATCAATAAGTGGACAATCGCGCAACAATACCATTTTAAAATGTTCATGATATTTCAAAGAAACAACACCAAAAGAGTAAACAAGTTTTCTCTTCATGTCTAATGTGAAACTGTCAACAGCGCTATAAGCCGTACAGTCTTCAAGCATTCTCTTTAAAACATAATGCCCAACGAATGCTGAGTTGAGAGGATTCTTACACAATTCAAAGACAAATTCAACTTCTGTAGAGCGATTGTGTCCATTCAGTCTATCATATCCCTAATCATTCTGAAACCTACTGAACGTGCTTAATATTACATTTCTTGTATGTTTCTATATTTTATTATTTGCGTATACGTTATTGGGCAACCCAGTCACAAGCTTTGAATAGCTTATGATGATTCACACACACACACACACACACACACACACACACACACACACACACACACACACACAAAATGAACATCAATAATCAATGATAATAGCCGGTATTGATTTTGACGCCCTTTCTGTACTGACTAACAGCGATTCATCTTTGACATTCTTCCGTGTGCAAACCATTAAAAATCTTTATATTCGTGTATAATATATTGTTATGTATTTTGTGGAGAAAAAAATAAATCAAATCAAACCAAATTGTGTCATCCTGCTGTGTGATTTGCAAACTTACATGAATGAAAATTACAAGAATTTAAAGAAAGAAAAGAGTTTGGAAATGATTCGACGACAGTGTAAATTTTCACGACTATTTATCTCAGGCTTCAAACGTAGGCCCTATCGATCTTCTGGAGCACTGGCCAAATACTTGCAAGCATTCTGAACAATTGGTATCAACCCCTCCTCCCCCCCCCCCCCTTTCATTTCCTGGTCGCCTCCAACACTGATCCAGTGGGCCTCAGTCTCGGTCATCTTTTGTTATGCGGCGAAGGTCACTTTGAGTTGTTAAAGCGATCAACAAAAATAGGTTAGGAACAATCCGATTTCAATCTGTTCATGGTTCACCGGAGTTATCTTTGGTACGGTAGTCAGCACTGAATCAAAACAAGTTGCTAACTCCTTCGTCAAACCAAGGAGCTTCAAGCTCCTCGAATTGGTCAAACGTTTAACGCATAATATAATATATTATTAGAGTTTATAATAATATATTATATCATAAACTCTACCACTGACCCAATGGTAGACGCGCGGAGTGACGGAACACATGGTTTACGAAATTGATTATCATAGCGCGAGGGTGATTTAGTGATCATTAATTGCATAATGTGGGGGCGCCCTCGAATTGAAACTGAGTCATGGTGCGGGACCTTAATAGATTATCAAAAATGTCATTTAAAAGTATGGGTGTGCTGCCGAAGATTATATCTAGAATTAAGGCATATCACACAGATGATGATGATAATGATGATAATAATAATAATAATAATAATGATAATAATAATAATAATAACAATAATAATAATAATAATAATAATAATAATAATAATAATAATAATAATAATAATAATAATAATAATAATAATAACAATAATAATAATAATAATAATAATAATAATAATAATAACGATAATAATAATAATGATACTGAAAATCTTACAGAACTGTACTTCAATGTACATACCGCCTGACGCTTCGGGTAGGCTTCAGCAAAGATTTGACTCTTTTTAAAGATTTGTTATGAAATGTCGTTTTAGGCCATATTTGTTGGACTGGCTAGCGATGTGCGTGTGTAGTATGGGGGGGGGGGGGGGGCGGGGGGATAAAATAAACGAAACGAAACGAGTTTGGTATCTATTCCTCTTGTTATCTTTCTCTGGAACAGGAAAGACCATTGGTCGACAAAACGACCTACTTGATCAGTTTTATCTGTCTTCAAACAGTCTTCAAATCACGCCTCATTCCACTCTTCGCATATCGCTTGCGATGTTACACATTTCTGGAGATCAAGGAAAACTAGACAATTCACCCTACTAATTAGCTGGGACGACACCAACCTTGTCCTATCCGAACGTTATCAAGCCATTCAGACAGATAACAAACAACAAAATTGTTTTAAATGGAAGTAGAACAGCGTGGCCCTACAGGATTTTGTACGTGATTGTCCCCTCCCACGGCGTCCATCAGAAGGGTGAATGTTTTGCTTGTGCAGATTCTGACAGCGACATAGACAGCGACAACAACATTCTGACATCATTATCATTATCATGATGATGATGATGATTATACAGCAACTGGCTTTTGTTGGTTGATTATCATTACCTTTCCGACCAGGTAAAGAACAAAGAATTTCTATCATAATCATTACAAACATGAAACAAAAACCAGAGTGAATATTACAAAGGGCTACGTTGTACTAAGTACAACGTATGTAAAATGAAAGAGAAATAAATAATTTCGCCCGCCAGTGAAATACCGTAATGTAATTATCAATAAGCAGACACTGAAATGGCAGAAGCACCTTAATTCATATCATGTGTAGGTCAATTCTCATCATTACCACTAAAATGCAGTTGTAACCTTTTTGATTTTTTTTTCTAATTTCTACCTCCATTTCAAAGACGAAAATAATGAAGCATTATGATCTTCTTCCCACAGTTACCAAACAACAATGAAAAAATCTTCCCTCAATGAAGAAAAAAAAATCTAACTCTAATCTGGATTCCACTGATTTATCGAACTGAAAGCAATAAAGTTTTTTTCTATTGTTGATAACTCCATCTAGGCGGATGGATGAGGTCCCATTAACCTTTTTCAGAAAGTTGTTATTTCTCCTTCAACTATTATCATTCATGATTAAGGGAACAAAAAATAAATAATAACGCAAGGTCTTTGCATGATTTCCAGTCTATGAACAGAAGGCTTGTTGTGAAGAAAGGGATCTACATTTAATTTTTAAAAAAATAAGAAAAAAAAATTCACCTAATCAAGTTAATTGTGATTTTACGTTTCATGATACTTTTTACAATTTTCATGACGATATGCAGATATGTGCTTTTTGAGAAAGCCCGTTGAAACATCTGAAATTAGACACATGTACAGTGTATGTATGATTGTAATGGTGCATTTTATATTGTATGCTGAATAACTGCGCTTGGTTACAGTGTCGTCCGATCAATACAGGTAACTCCTACAAAGACTATACAATTGAAATATCATGAAATATCCTCCGTGGAATTTTAAGTTCGAATTTGAAAATTCATGCTAAATGGATTCCCTTTTTTATGATATCACTCGTGCATATTATACAACTGTCCTTATATCAGTTGGATGAAAGTCAACTTGACATAATATACCGCTTTGAAATTACATGAATCATTTTTAATGGAAATAAATAAACTATTGAATTGAACTTATTTTTTAATCAAAACAGAAAGGGGGAGTAAAGAGTGAACATGGGAGTTGAACGGAGATCGAACTTGCCCTTGAAGACGGGGACGAAAGCAGCGAGAACGTTTGGCATCTGCTGGTAGAATCGCACCTCGTTGGCGTTCTCGATCTTGCACACGGACTTCTCGTCACACTTCATCATGGCTGCGTGGCCGCCGACCTGGTGCTCGAACGGCATCAGCAGCACGCAGTTGGATATCGGCGAGCGCTTTCGCGACTCCACGTCCACGTCGGCCTCTTCTTCGACGTCCATTTCGCAAAGTTTAGCAAAGTTAGGCGTGACGACATCGGCGTGGACAGCGTCCTCGAGCGAAGTGCAGCAGGCATTCAGTTGTATCGCGTCACAGTTGTGGATAAATGCCATTTCTTCGTCCTCCGGTAAAATGTGAAGGCTCAAACGCAGGCGAAGAAGCTCTACTTGTTGATGCTCTTTTATGGCTGCTACCATCCGCTAATCCAGACAAGAATAAATGTTTGTTTCTGGCGATGAAGTACCTAACCTCAATCGATGCTCAGGACCATATGTCCTTTAATCAAGTAAACCAGACCAAGTTTCGCAAAATAATGTCACACGAGCAGAAAGACAGTCCAACCGCTATCTTCAGCTCGGGAGCAGTGCGTTCAGGCGATATCGCACAGCTGATCAAAGTTATTTTTCCTCACACAGCAACGCGCAGATTGGGATAGCTTCACACATCCGCAAAGTTAGGCGCTGACCTGGATAGGAGCAACCGAAACAATGGGGGCCAGAGACGAAAATGCATGCGAGAGAGGGAGAGCCAGAGGCTGAGTACAAACATTCGAATGCCAATTGTTGTATACACACACAGGGCAAAAAGGCAAACTAGTGTGCCTCGATCTCCGCAGCTTGTCAGCCCTGTCAGAATGCACGCGGTGCTTACATGATCGGAAGCACACTCGAGCAGCATCGTATCAGCTACCATTAATTCGCTGGGCTTCCTTGCATGATATATCCATAGGCGAGAGACAGATTGCTTGTATTCATGATATTCGTGTTCATAATGTGTGTGTGTGTGTGTGTGTGTGTGCGTGTGTGTTTGCTTATGAGTTTGTGTGGGGTTGGTGGGGGATGGGGATTTGATTTCAATGAAATGATTTCATTCTAGTTTTGTATAACGTATTTTTGTTGCTTTTTATGTATATACCCTTGTATATATATACCCTTACATACTCGATTTATAATCGAGTTGTTATGTTGAAGAGAGATGATTGGCAGTATAAGTATACCATAGTCAAAGATACATATGTATACATTTTTTTTTTTGTACATGTCAATACTTTCTCGTGAAGAAATGGTCAGTAGGATTGATTTATAATCGAGTTGTTATGTTTGAAGGGAGATGATGGGCAGTATAAGTTGGTAATGGATTTGTCTTTTGAATGGCATTTGTACCGTTTTCATGTTCATGTTACACCCAGAATGGGTTGATCTATGATTAATTTGAATGAAATCAATAAAATATCATTGAAAAACAAAAAAAAAAAGTGTGTGGGCGTGGGGGTGCAATTCGTTTCATCTTTCAGCAGCCATACAATGAAGCTTTTCCAATGCGAATTTATCTGGTCTACAAACAATGGGAAAAGTGAACTACAGACGAAAACACATGATAATGGCGTCTTAAATCAGCCCCAGGAAAGACATACTATCACATAGCTTTCCAACAAATATCTCATGGAAACTTCCATTTAATTTGAGTTGATTCATAGAGAAAACGAAATATATGGTATCTATTACTCATCATTGATAGAGGAAAAAGTTTACAGTTTTTGCGCTATAATAATTATGAAGCACTATAGATTCCTCTAAATTTTTGGTTTCCACAAGAAAACGACTTGTTTTTCTTCATTATCTTGAATCATGCGACCTTGTGCACAATGCGGTGCACAGAATATACAGAAAGATGAAAAGAAGAAAACAGATGGAACGCACATCCCCTGTGTTTATTCTTTTTGGTTCAATTATGGCCATTTATTCGGTGAAATAAGGCACAAAATTAAATCATATTGACGTTCAAAATGACGACTGGATCAACCTTGAAAGCATCGCCTAAGTTTATTTGGTTGCCCGTACATAGCAAATATTGTGATTAACAATGTCAACGTATAGGATATGGAACAATTAGTGAAGTCAAATAACCCTTTACCGTCGCATGATATTACTGTAGATACAACAATTTTGGGTTTGGGTTTTGTTTTGTTTTGTTGGTTTTTTTTTTCCGATTTCATTCGTTGCTTTACGTTCCACTCGAATGTTTGAATAAACAAAATAAATGTGCAGAACATCCTCTCCTGTCAAGAAGTTCATGTGAATCTTTCTATTGTACTTAAATGTGCAGGTAAAATACATACACATACACAATTCACACACACACACACACACACACACACACACACACACACACACACACACACACACGCACGCACACACACACACATTACCCTAACACACATAAACGTACACATACACCGTGACATGCAGGAACATAAGGATAAAGGAAGGAAAAGACTAAGAGGAAGAGAACATGGTACACGTCTTCTCAGCCATGGATGCCATTGCATTAATGAATAAAAAAAGTTCAGTGAATTCCTTTGACTAGTAAATAAATAAGAGTGTTTGGTTGTTGTTGTCATTACCCTACAGCTGGCAGTGAGCCATGCATATTAAGTTTCATAAAGAAAGGAAGAACACTTAAAGTCCATATAGGCCTATACCAACATATCTGTCAGTTCTTAACGAACCAAGGGTAATGACCCTGCTATTATAGGCCTTCAGATAAGACGTATACTTACGTCAATTAATCATTCTTATCAGTTTCATCAACAATGTTTCCCGTTATCGCAAAACCAACAAAACACATTCGCATGTCTCATCAGCGATAACCTCGTGTATTTGCGAATGTGTTTTAGGCAAACCATGAACCTATACAAAAAACAGGTCCATGGGCAAACCCTTTACCACTCAATTGCTATGTAAGTGCGCCGTTATGACGATTTTAGTTCCAACGAGCAGTCATAAATCCTTATCACGAAACACAATAGTGTGAACAACATGTCGACAGAAATAGTAGATGCGTCAACGTTATTCATACTAAAGAGTTATAGAAGCGCTCTTTATAATTATTCTTTGATTCAAATAATAATAATAATAATAATAATAATTGATATGATTTATATAGCGCCAAATCCACTCTGCAGAGTGCTCTGGGCGCGGAAGGAAGAGAAAGTGAAGGAGATAAAGGACATACAAATATCAAGTACATGTAATGTGTAGTCAAATTGAGGCTTAATACCGAATATGATATAATATAATAATATATAATAATACCGAATGTGAACTATATCCCAGCTGATGATGTGGTAATGATTTTTACTCAAGTTACTTCTATTTTGTATTTTTCTCCAGATACAAAAAGTAAATTGAAATACATATTTGAAGTGTAAACGAAGAGTTTGATCGCAAAAACCGTCCATTTTTGAAGATTTTGAAGTACGGTCTCTGTCATAAAGTACAAAATAATACCTTTTAAATGATATATTGGTCACTACGTATAAAGGTACATTTTTGAAGTTATGGTCAAAAGAAGCAAAAATTTTCTGATCATTCTTTTTATTTTTCTTGACGTTTAATCGCAAATATCTCCATTTGGCAAATATGGACTTATTGGTTTTTGCGAACAAACTCTTCAAACCCTTCCTCAACTAAAAATCTTGGGACGCTATGTCCCCCCCCCCAAAAAAAAAAAAAAAAAGAAAAATACATAACGTGTACAATCGGATTTTTGCATTGATAACTTGCAATATGATTAAACTGTCTGAATGTTATTTAAGGCCATTAAAATATAACATCTTAGCTATATTTTGCAGAAAATCCTATTCAATTTGGTTGAGTGGTCACAGAGAAATGTGGATCGTTGTAAAGTATGTTAAGGGTCTGTTTCTTCCAAGTTTAGCACCTGGATGTTCTTAGAACTGCATGACAATGTGTGAACACAATGGACAGAACCTGGAGGGAAGGGACCCCTGACATGCTCCACAAAAATCCTCATTTCTCTTTGACCATTGAAGCAAATCGGATGGGGTTTTCTGTAAGAAGTAGGTATTAAGTTATAGTTTCACAGCCTGAAATAGTATTTGGATTGATTTGCTATCTTTAAAGTTATCGTTGAGGAGGATCCCGTTGTAATTTTTTCGGACATATATTTCCTGCGACAAGACGACCTGAAGAGTTTATTGTTGAGGCCGCTTCGTCCTCACACAAAGACAATACATTTGCGTGTGATGTTGGTGGACATTCGATAGACTTGACGAAAAAAATGAAATAAACTTTTCTCGACAAGCTGCATCTATCAAAAACCCTCACCGCCTGAAAAGATTAGTTAATATCGGAGTCAAGGATAACGAAATCAATTGTACGAACAAATGCCACGATTCTCCAAATTGACCACTCCACATCAACCATGATTATACCAACGTTGTCTCAGAACTTTGTAGTAATGGCATGCGACTATATACTTGTCTTGCGACATGTTATGATTGGCATTGAATAGGAAGTCTCTAATGCAAACAATCAGTCTTATCTGTAACAATAACGATTTATCAAAGCTGCCATTCAATGAACAAATTTGATTGACAAAGTGACACATTGTACATAATTATGTTGTATACAATGTTCGTTGATGCTAGTCTTGTACCAAACCCGTCTGCTTGAAAGTTGAAAGTTGAAAGTTGAAAGTTGAAAGTTCCTATCTCGACTGTGCATGTAAAATGTACCTCGCTCCCTAATTTCATGTATGCATACATTCTTTTTTATTCTTTTTTTTTTCAAGGAGTTCCACCATGTGCAGTCGCCCTTTGATTTGACGAGTGAAAACAAAGATGTTTGACAGCCAGAGGGATAGATGATAACCTTCGACTCTTCTGCTTGATCCTGATGGCCCATTATTCTAAAGTACGCTGCTTTTTCGGGACCAGATTGTTTTCAGGGGCGAGGTCATCTACGGTTAAGTAGGCCTACAGAACACGGAGATAATGACTCTGAATGGTTGAACTGGGCCGGTATGTAATGCCTCTGTTTTGTTAACATGAAAGGATTGAATGGACGCCATAGACCAGCCATCATGTGTATAAAATAGTAGTGATGATTGAGTTTCATCCATGCAATTATATTCATCATTCTCACAGTAAATTATGTATTATCTCCACGGTTTCAATCGATATTATACATCGGTTGAAACCAATATTTGCGTCACATATATAATTTTAAACAATATAATAGCGACACGCACATATTAACTGCGTGTCAAGCACATACTAGTATCATGTGTAACGTGCAGAGCAGTTAGGCCTGTAAGTAGGTAAAAAACGAAATCAATGGCCCTACAAATAGCTCGCAAACCAATTCACACTCGACAATGCTCGATGAAACCCCATTGGTCACAGCAGGTGGTGGTACTGGGTATAATGACAAGTTTTGAGAACGATGATTATTATTTTGCTTGAAGCACATGGAATGCCCGCCATATTCCCCAGCTGACGTTGGTGGTTGCCAGTAACTATCAGTATGTACACAAGCCGGACTTTGTCCTTGGATACACCGTCTCCATTATCTGCTCGTCTCGTAACTCAATGGTATCGCACATTATGATCTCGTAAACGTCAAATAATCATTGAAGTTCACTGACACTAATTTCTTATCTTCTCCTTCTGCAGACAGACCCACTTCTCTTTATCAGAATGAAATAAGACAATTCTTTAAAAACAAAATAAAATGAAATGTAGAATAAGATTGAATGAAATAAAATAAAATGAAATAAAATGAAATAAAAATAAAATAAAATAAAATAAAATAAAATAAAATAAAATAAAATAAAATAAAATGAAATGAAATGAAACTGATTTGAATCAAGTAAAGTAAAACGAAATAAAACAATAAAATAAAGGTGCTGAATTCGCATTTTCCCTCAGTTACCCATTGATTTTGCTCACATTACAACGCGTATTTATATAAGGTATTTACTATAAAGCTTGTCAACGTAATATTAATTGATTTGAATATCCTTAATCAGTAACTTGGCATAATATTGAAACTTTCCTGATCAACTTCTATCTGCAATTACACGCTCTAACCACGTGCTGTAACTGTTCCCTACAGTATTTACATGGTGATATGACAGCTCATCGGGATTTAAGTACTGTATTGCCATTCGTGAATCAATGTACGGTATGAGTGGGTGAATACGTGTTACTATATAAGTATAATCATGTAATCATTCGGTGTTTGAATCACTTATCATTTCGTCCTTGCATTCCCCAAGTTCATCTTATCCATTTTTATAGGTCACATAATATTATACTTCGAAGGATAGCATGATCTGTTTTCACATATAGATTTACTGCAATAGATCTGATACGCTTAATTCTGTCCTTGATCTATCTCAAAATAACCATTAACATTAACGGATGTATCGTCAAACGCTGAACCTTGCACTTCATGCATTTGCCGGAAAACTACTTAAACATACAATCTAGAAATAGAACACCACATACAAATTGATATACCGACTCTTATACTTGTCCAAAAGTAGGGCACAGTCATTTCGTCAAGCAGAATGTGCATGGATTCAATGAAGGGAGACTTTCATTGAGGTTTTCACAGATTATAGCTAGGTGCAACCGTGAAAACATAATGCAAGTAAGAATTATGCCAAATTCGACATCTGAATAGCTTACTAGTCCTATTTTCGTTCATTTCATTTCACTAATTTCAAGACGCCAACAAAAATACAATTACAGTGAGACATTACTTTGAAGGTACATTATATAAATTATACAAAATCAGTACGACATTGTAATAAGAACATTGTGAACTGAAATATACGATGTTGTGATTTTTTTTGTGTGTGGACAAAATAACGGATCAAAAATGTTTGAAATGTAGGGGACTGCTTGAAAGCAGATCAGTTTGCATTCTCCTCATAAACAATAACGAAGGACGAAGACCTTCGACCGTTCTGTGTGTGTGTGTTTTTTTTATTCATTCTTTATTGAAGCCCACGCTTGATGTCAGAAGGGAATGCCTCCCTGCGTAAAATGTGATCAACAATTTCTCTTGAATGTCAAGTAAGTCGAGCTTCCTCAGAGGTTTCTGTTGATGACGTATGTCTTTTACGTAGGCCTATATGCCTTCCTTACCCTATGATTAAAAGGGAAATTCTGCACCAGTTGAAAGACAGTCTGTAAAGAAAGAGTGAGATTTTCTAAGCAGAAGAATCAAAATTTGATCAAAATTTAATGATTTGGAATGGTGAAATTGTGAAATACCGCCAATTTTCGTGAAACAGATCTTGAACAGTCAATAGAATGAATGTGCAAATTGTGAATTGATGATGTTATTCCCTTTCAACTTGCCATACAGTTTGTGAATAAAATTTTGAAACTTCCATTAGACCTTTCGTTCAAACACAATAATGCCCCATTCTCAAATTTTGAGAAATCTGACTGATCATCACTCGGAAGATTATATGGACTCAACCAGGAATAATATTATGTTTTACACTCTAATAGCCGAAAACTTGAAGTTTCGTCGCTTTGTGTAACACAATCAAAGGAAAATCGTGAGGAGATGAAATTAGCAGCGCATTAATCAATTTCACATCAGCTGTTGGATATTTTTTTTTTCACAAAGTATTAGCAAATCATTGAAATTTCACAATTTCCTTACTTTGAATCCAATTTTGATCAAATTTACACCATTGTGCTTGTCACATTCTACTTTTTCTTTTTAGATTAAGATTTAACTGGTCCAGAATTCCCCTTTAAAGAAACCACATGCTGCAATGGTAATGCTGGCCAGGGTATAAAGGGCCTATCCAGCCGTACACGCCATAATAGGCTCAGAAACCCCGTCTGATTTTTGTCCAAGATCGTTCACGAAAGCGAATGAACTTGGTGGAAGGTCCTTTGTACGTCACAATCAACCGAGAGATCTGTGGTAACTCCATCGTTGATCTACTAACATGGGATTGAACAAGTTAGAATGTTTGCATATTGTCGACGCATACATTGTCCGTCACACCCCCCCCCCCGCCCCATGTGGTCCTCTGCTCGCATGTCGAGCGTTCCCGATTTGTTTTCTTTCCTTTTTTCTTTTCCTTTGGTGGGGGGGGGGGGGGGGGGGGAGGGGAATGGGTACATTTCAAGGCTTCATTCGGTTGAAAAGACCCCCAAATTCGTTGAAAATTGGGGGTCTGTTTTGAATTTTTTTGATAAGGGATATTTTCATATCTCTCCCAAAAATATTCTGAAATAGGGTCCGGAATAGAGGTAGTTTCAAAACACCGAAAAAATCTAAAATGGGGTTATGTGGCATTTTGGTGTTTTCCTCGATTCTCCCGAATAAATGTGTTTTGCTATAAGTTGCAAAGCATGCCGGGCTGCCCTTTCTTTCGCAGGACATAAGCTACTGCTGGCTTCCCTTATAGGCCCTACAGGATATTTAGCCCGTGACGATGTTGGGGGTAATTTTGATGGCTTCTCACAAACAACAACAACAACAACAACAACAACAACAACAACAACAACAACAAAACAACGGTGCCACTCTAGGGGGTCAAAATCCTAACCCATTTCTATCTGAAAAGGGGGTAACTCTAACTTATTTTGGAATGGAACATTTCAATGTTATTTTTTTGTCCTACAAGGAACAAACATTCAAACATAATAGACCCTATGGTTGACCGCTTGAGTGGGGGCCGGTCGTTAATGTGGCAACATACAGTGTACTGAGTCTCAAACTTAACGTCAGCTCAAATATCTCATCTTTGAAAATAATCAGCGGAGCAACTTATTCCTTCCTATAATTAGCTGGTCTATGAAAAGACAACAGTAATATATCTTTAAGGCGCAATGTCCAAGTTGCCTCTATTGAAAAGAGATTAAGTGAAATCAAGGTAACGGAATTACTCTCAATAAAAATAGGAGATATCAAAATGATAACATCTCTCTTTTTTTTCCCCAACATTTATTCTAATAAACTTAACTCACTCATTACACGTATCAATCTTTTGTGGAGATGTGCGCTGTACCAGGGAGGTGGGAAGAGACATGTTTCCCCACCTCCCTCGGAGTCTGGCTTTATGTTACGGAGTCACAGCATTTCCTTAACAACAGAGGGCAGCATACACCAGCATTAATATTTTTGTTATTCGGTACCTGAGGTTCGGCACCTGGGAATAGTCGTCTGACGATACGTTGTGATTACGTTTTTGCTTGTTTGAAACTAAAAATAATTCACCTTATACTCAAACTGACGAAATCTACCCCGACTTAGCATTGTTGCGAGCTTCGCATCAAGGGTGGGTATAATTTTGTTGGTCCTGCTGCATGCATACACATGCACGATGCAGCATTGCAGTCACCGCGCCAGACACTTGCCCGGCCCGCTCGGCCGGCCGGCCGGCCGGCGGTCCGATGATGCGACGCCGCGCCGTCAGCCTTACGAAGAAGGTTCGTGTTGCAATGGTCACTGCTTGTCAAAAAAAGTGGATGAAATATATAATTTGTACTAAGTATAAACTTTCCATGAGAAAGTGGAAGAAATAGGTTGACTTTACTAGAGCCAAGTAAGTCAAACATGATTCAGGTCGGTCAATTGTAACTTGTATTAAGTTGCAAATGAGAAATTCCTAGCAGCATCAATATCATACGAAACACAGCGCGCCTCATCAATTTTACATTACCTCACACTAGTCACAGGCCTACAGTTATAGCCGTGTAGTCGCTGTACAGTGTACAGGGGGGGGGGGGGGGTGTTTCACGAAGCTGTTCTTCTTCTTCTTCCATGACTAGTAAATCACAGTCCACTAGTAAATCATGTGTATCAGCGTACTACTACTACTAGTACTAGTAGATCTAGTCATATGGTAGTGTGTGGACAGGTGTGGTGCAGGATATAGGGCCGAGTGTCATTAAATAAAATGTCTCCAAAATCACTAGAATCTCAAAAGGGCCTAACATTGTTAGGCCTATGTGCAGCTAAAAACACCACTGGTTGTTAATGCAGTTGTATGTCCTGCACCCTCTTTGAATAGATCTAGAGAGGTGCAGTTGACAGCATCCAGAGGAAGGCTGTTCCACAATCGGATGGCATCTTGGAAAAATGATGATTGATGTTCTTGTGTGAGGGACAACAAGTTTCAGGGTATCTAGTCTATGTCCACGATGCAAGTATGGAGATGGTGCATGTATTGTATTTAGTCTGTGGGATGTCCACTAGGGAGTTCGTGACCCTGTACATCATTACTGCCTTCAGCTGGGCTCTGCGTTCTTGAAGTGTTTGCCAACGCAGCTTGTGAATCATTGGCGTAACACTACTTGTCCTTCGATAATCGCTAAGGACAAAACATGCAAAACGTTGCTGGACTTTCTCTAGTTTGGTGATGTTCTCCTGTGTAGAGGGGTCCCAGACAGTACGGGCATATTCCAGAATAGGGCGCAACAGAGTTGTGTAACACAGGATTTTGTTTTTTTCCTTGGGCAGGCGTTTATATTCCTACTGAGGAAAGCTGATGTTGTGTTTGCTTTCTTGCTTAAGGTATCAACATGATGGTTCCAGCTGAGGTTTTGGTTAGGTGGACTCCAAGGTACTTTGCAGTATCTGCCCTCAAAAGTGTCTGCCCATGGAGGCAGTAGGGCTGAGTGATAGGCTTCTGTTTCTTGGTTACAGTGAGAACCTGACATTTTGGGGGATTAAACTTCATGATCCAATCCTGTTTCCATTGCTGCAAAGCATTTAGGTCTTGCTGCAGTGCAGAAGAATCCTGTTCTGAGGTGATTTTACGATACAGCATGCAGTCATCTGCAAACAGACGTACTCTCGTATCACTATCAGAAGTCAAGTGCTCTGGCAAATCACTGATGTAAAGGAGAAACATCAGTGGTCCAAGGACACTGCCTTGTGGCACCCCAGATGTAGGGCCTAATGTCAGCGATTTTCGAGGATGTCCCCTCAAGGATCACCTGCTGAGTGCAGTCCTGCAGGAAGGCGGCTATCCAGTCATTCAACAAGCCGCGGATTCCATAAAACTGTAATTTGTATAGCAATCTTTGGTGTGGGACTTTGTCAAATGCTTTGGAGAAATCAAGTAGGATGACATTGTGTTGTTCCCGAGCATCAATTCCTTTGGCCAGATCTTGACTGCAAGGATGAGCTGGGTTTCACATGATTGTTTCTTGCGGAAGCCATGTTGTGAATCATGCAGGACATTGTGGCTGTCTAGGTGGTCCATGATGGAACTGCATACGATGTGTTCCAGTATTTTACAAGAGATAGATGTTAGGGAGTTTGGTCTGTAGTCACCTGGGTGGTTTCTTTCACCTTTCTTATGGATGGGCACAACATTGGCTTTTCTCCAATCATCAGGAACTTCACCCTTATCCAAGGATGTCTGAAAGAACAGTGTAAATACTGGAGTAAGTTCTGCTGCAAGATCTTTCAACAATCTCACTGGGATGTCATCGGGACCAGTTGCCTTGTGGACCTGAAGATTTGAGAGGAGTTTAAACCGCTTTCTGTGACCACAATGTTCTTCATTGCTGGGTAAGGACTGGCGCCCTTGTCTACCATGCAAGATGGATCCTCATCATGGTTAAACACTGATACGAACTGGTCAGTCAAGATGTCGGCTTTTTTTTTGACTATCAGAGTAGGTTATGCCATCTTGCCCCTTGAGTAGGGCAATGCCTGTGGTGTCACACCGCTTGCTGTTAATAAAGGACCAGAAGCGCTTTGGGTTATGGGTGGCATCTGGACTGATGATGTTAGTGATGTAATTATTGTAGGTTTCTTTGCAGGCTAATCTACACTGCTTCTTCAGACTCTGGTATTTGTGGAAGTCATTTTCCTTTCTACTCCTCTTGGCACGTAGGTAGCTGCACTTCTTCCTTCTGGTGAGCCGCTTGACTGGTCTTGTGATCAATGGCTAATCAAATCTTGTGGAAGTCATTTTTGAAGGCACAAGTTTTTCAAGAAGTTTAAGGAGGAAGTTCTTGATGTCACACCACATTTCAGCAATATCACTGGATGAAGAATGTCTGTTGATAAACTCGTTCTGGAATCCTGTACAATCTTCCTTCATGTCCAGACTGGAAGCATGTTTCCACAAGTAGATTTTCTATCTTACAGGTTTGTTCCTCCTGGGGGTGGCGTCTGATTCTACAAACACAATGTCATGGTCACTTAAACCTGGAAGACTTGTGCATCTGTTTATCAGCGATGGTCTGTTAGACAGGAACAAGTCAAGGGTTATTATTTCTTGTAGAGAAATTCACAATCTGCTGCATCCCACTTCCAGCCAAGTAGTCAAGAAAATGCCTATTCAAAGCAAGCAGGTTTTGGTTCCCTTTAATGGTGTGAGAGTTCCAATCTATATCGGGCAAGTTAAAATCGCCACCAATCCAGACAACAGCTTTCTTGTGGGATTTCTCAAGATTGGCAAAAAGGCAGCACATATCCTCAGTGTAGTGGATAGAGCTTGAAGGTGGACGGTATGCAGATCCTATAATGAGTTCTTGATTCCCATTCACTTTGAGTTCAATGAAAACAGCCTCACAATCTGTGTTACATGGTAACTGCTCATAGCTATAATCCCTAGATAATCCCAAGGATTGAACCGGAGTCCGTAGGATCGTGAGGCAGACACACTACTGACTGAGCTAAGTCACTGCCCTCTTGACAAAAGTATTGTAATCTCAGCTCTAGATTGGTCAGGCAGTAATACTGTCTGAGCTGAAATTTTCGCGTACAGATGATTTCGCGAATTGCTACTTGGAGGACATTTTCGCGTGTTGTTAATTTCGCGGTTGCGAGGGTCTAACTGAACTCAGTTATTTGCGTGTTGTTATTTTCGCAAGTTGTTGTTTTCGCGGTTCAAAGGCAATTCACGAAATTCGCGAAAATAAAACCACCGCGAAAATTTCAGCTTGTACAGTATTTGATGTGTATCCTGACTGCATTGTGACGTTCTGAGGCCCAGTCATTCTCAGAAACACAGAGTACACTCTCAGAAGACGCTCAAAGTAGAGCGTACAGTAGGAGGAACAAATGTTGGACTTTGATAACACATAATTAAAATTTAGGTTTTTGATCACCCATGTAGGCTTGATTAAAGTAGATCGAGTCCTAACTCTCCTCTGAAATATTTTAAACATTGGGTGGGAGTAAATATTCATTCCCTCGCCATCTTATAGATTTCTTGCAGGTCAATGCCTTAACTGCTGGAGGATGAGCAAGCGAAAGCGTGATGAGCAGCCATCGTCGGACAGGCGAGAGTTCACCAACCCCTACCCGCCGTTTGACGCCAACTCGGCCTCGAGTGTTCTCAAAGATGACATGGTGAGCGGTATTGGAAGTGCAGCGATATCGGCTGGGTGCAGCTAGTGCTTGTACGGGGCATTCCTGTACCGTAGGCTCCTTGTGAATTTTCTTCATATTGTAGATGAAGAAAGTCATCATCTTTGGATTTGATCCTTTGGAGTGATAATGTGTTTTTCTCTTTTTTGTAGAGCCAACCAGTAGTTTTCATCAACATCAACGTAATGGGTGTTGTTTTTTGTCATTTTTATAAAGCTTGTCAAAATATAATTTTCATTTATGCATCACTGATGACATGTATGTAATTAAAGTCTCCCTGAGAGTGATGGTTGGGGAAAAAAAACACTCATTTGTAACCTGGGTATAAAGCAGGGCTTGACACTAACTTTTTCCTCTGGCGGCCTGTTCGGGCCACTAAAATCTGTTCAACTTCAACTTCAACTTCCAGCCCATTGGGTATAAAGCAGGGCTTGACACTAACTTTTTCCTCTGGCGGCCTGTTTGGGCCACTAAAATCTGTTCAACTTCAACTTCAACTTCCAGCCCATTGCTGTCTCCCACTCTTCACTTTTTGCCCTCCTCACAACCCCCATATGTCGCTTCCCTCTTCGTTTCTCCTCTTTCTAGGCTCTTCTTCCAAACAACGATCCGGTTAAGGACTACATACACATGGTGTCACCGCAAATCTTTCTTCCTAATTAACTTCACCATGCAAACCTTCAAACAACACATAAAATCTGTTCATCTGAAACTTTGGTGGCCTGAAGAAGAAATGTAGTCATTCCAATAAAATAGAAACATAATGATCAATTTTGAATCTTAAGTGCCTTATTAGGTGACCAAAAGATGCTAGCCTTTTCAGAATTTTGGTGGCCCGGCATAAATTTCTAGTGGCTCTGGATCACAAATCCACTGCTAATCTCGAGCTGTGCATAAAGTCTTGAATTTTCTACCTATATCGAGTATTGTAGGTTGTACATTTTATGCTGTATATTAGCAGAGAAAAACAAAGAAAATAAAGCAAACTAATAAAATATGCAAATGTCAAAAAGTGAAATTAAATAAAGATTGCCATGGTTCACTTTTGTTCTTTGGCTTACTTTTAGTGTGCCAATATTATTACTAACTACTTAGGCTGCTTCTGCTGCCATTATTTCTCCTCTTACTATCACCGGTGCACCTACCTTTATCACTACTGCTGTTACTTTTGTGATCTGCTTGACTTGTCCACAGCTTTCGGAATCCTTTCGCAAATCTGTTGTGGACTCGGTGGCCAGTCTCATTGGTCAGTTGGAGGCTGGACTGAGGAGGGAATGCAATGAGACTGACCAATCAGTCTACACTGGAGTCACCGGTATGTCCAGCAAGATGTGCTACTGTACTTCTATGAAGCTATCCATACCTCTCCTTTGTTCTTGCCACCTTACAGTAAAAGACAAAAACAAAAAAAATCTAACTTTTACAGCTACTTGTTACCCATCTTCTAATTAATGATTATTAATTACCTCTGCCAAGGAGGTTATGTTTTTGTCAGCGTCGGTTTGTGTGTTTGTCTGTTTGTCTGTCTGTTTTGCAAAATAATTCCGAAAGTTGTGAACAGATTTGGATGAAACTTCTTGTTAAAGTTGAAAAAAAAAAATTCAAAAACAGCTATTTTTATCTTGTAGAATGATGCTACCCATCTGTAATGGAAGACAGTAGTATGTATAAGATTATACAAAGAGTAATTCATAGCACTTCCCCCAACCTCTCACCTCTGAGGAATCATAGATTAAATCTATGTTTCTTTGATTTCATTAATTCCTTCACAGGTGTATCGTTACTCTATCTCCACCTCTACCGAAAGCTCAGGCGTGAGGAGTACCTCGGTAAGAGTCTGGAATTTGTGAAGCGCCCTCTACGGCACTTGAAGGGGCGACGCGTCACCTTCATGTGTGGTGATGGGGGCCCCCTCGCTGTTGGGGCAGTATTGTATCACTTGATGAATCAACCGTCTCAAGTCCGTGACTGTATCAACAAGTAAGATTAATTTGGCCACTTTCCACAGAGTAAAATGTTATGTGCTTGTCTTTATGCCATAATGCTGCGTTTACGCCATGTTTCCAGCTGCCACGGCAGTCCCATTTCAGGCCACCGTGCACAAATCGGGATGGATGTGAGACAGCGCGGTGGAACGGAATGGGCACAAACTTGCTGTGGATGCCTGTCTGATTTTTAAACTTTAAAAAAAAAATTGCTACAGGAGGAAGCTAGTAGGTGGTAATAAAATGGTGTGAATGCAACAAAGCATGACAGCACAGAATAGGCTGTAACAAAACTCGAAGGTGGTTCGTAGTGGGACGCGATGAAAAATATTGTGTAGTCTAGCCTGACCAGACGCCATGAGAACGACGTGTGACAGCTACACGTTTACCGTAGCGAGGACTGGAACCAACAAGACTGGAATACGGATGGGGAAAAAAACAGGAGAATATTATCCCATCTACCCATGGCGCATTATGTTTCGGACAAATGGGGATGGTGTAAACAGAGCATGACATTTAGCTAACTACCCCGTATGTGTAGGACTTGTAAAACACAGTTTCACATCACAAGTACTTGGTCAATTCTCAGTGATGGGATGAGAAAGTACTAAGATTTTCCCTTTTTAACAGAAAAATCTAGGGGATTCACAACTTTGAAACAATGTATAATGGCATTTCTTTTACTCAAGACAGTATTTCCATCAGTTGCAAATTTTACAAAATTAGTTTTGACCACAAAGGCCATAGGGACCCAGTAGAGATTTAAAAGGGGGATTAGGTAATTTCTATTCATTGGCAACTAGTGTCCCCAAGTCTGTACCAAATGGTGAAGGAAGTACTGTAAAGCATGATATTTTTGCGGCATGACATTTTCACGAATTGGAGCCAATGGCCTTTTTCACGGCATGACATTTTTGCGAGTTGCCTCTAACATTCAATGCATATCATGTAGACAAGAACTTTCTCGGGCATTTCAATTTCGCCAATCTTGGCTCTCAAGGAAATTTGTGAAATTAAAATGCACGCAAACATTTTTTTTTTTTTTTTTTTAACAGTGAGTACTCCAGTGTGCATGCCAGGTGCACAGCGAGAGTTAGATAATATTTACGCAGCCATGAGTATTATAGGGCTCCATTTTTCCCTCTCTTCTTTTCTTTAAAACAACAACGACGGCATGAGTATTAGACACTTGTTATAAAAACATTTTACTTTGCTGTTAATTCTGTACTGTACTAGTGAGCATGTACTCAATGCTTACTAGGAAATGGGAAGCAAGTCATATGTCCAGGTCTGTTCTGTGTGCATTGTTAAATGAAACGATCTCGTCACATGCTCATTCGTAATAGTGAAGCCCATTTTGCTTTTTGGTTGTTCTCATACTCTCCTGCAGGAGGGGTCATCAGCCTTGATCCTATCAACGCCAGTATCCAATCGGGGAAAAGTGAAAAAACATAATTGTTTCAGACCACATAAAACTATGTTTACTGGTACAGTCCAGCCTCTCCTATCCAGCCTCTCTTTATCCAGACCTCTCTATCATCCGCATTCTCGGCGTGATTTTTTTTTTTTCTCAATCTAGTAATTATGGGGAAAAGGAGGATTTCAAACTCAAACCAAATTCCTGCACAAACTCATATGAATTACATATTATTCTCAACATAATGAACATACATTCACATCTAATTTTCATCTAAATAGCATGTATTCAGACATTCACTACCCCCGGAATCACTGCAAGAACATGGACAGAAAACTTTTCATTAAATCAGGGCACAGTACAGGCAATCTTTCTTTGGCAGTTGCACGCATTAAACATTGAGTCTCCCATACCCGGCCAAATCCCTTACGTGGGGGTGGGGGGGGGGGGGGGTTCATAAAGCTGTTCTTAAAGTTACAAACGACTTAAGAATGACTGGTGATCATTTCTTTTATCTGATCGCCATTCGTTCTTAATTTGTTCGTAACTTTAAGGACAGAGAGGTCGAACTGCAATTCATCTATATTTTCCAGTTTTCATTAATCTGTGTTGTTAGTTTGTGAGTGTAGTGAGGATGAAGTTACCTGTAGTGAACTTTTAAGAAAAACTTTTGAATCGTTTCGTTCAGGTTGGAGGGACTCCACAGAATGGTGCTTGACTCTACCTTGCCTGATGAACTGCTGTACGGGAGGGTGGGGTACCTCTATGCCCTCCTTTTCCTGCAGAAGAACCTGGGGGAGGGTTACATCAACCCAGACTTGATAGACAAGGTATGTTTCTTCACACAAACTTGAACTGCAGGGGAGAAAGTAATCTATATCATTTGTTCTGTGTGTCAAGAAGTATCTCATAGATATTACTTCTGTTCTTCTAGTAAATTTCTTCCTTCCCCACCCAAGAGAGAAAGAGAGATAACCTAAAAGTAGAAATTTTCACACATTTTGCATGGCATGATACTAGCGAGAAAATAAGGAGAGTCAATTTTTTTTTTTTGCCTGTTAATTGTGAAACACATTTTGTATATTTGATTCCGTGAAATTCATCTTATCAGGCCCAGTGCCAAAAAATTGCCAGCCCCACAAATTTCTATTTTTACAGTAGAGGGAGAAAGATTTGCTATAGTTAAATATTTTTCCACCATCATCCATACATCATGTGCCCAATGTGTATTTCACCATCTCTTGTACATGAAGAACATTTTCTCACACACTGTGCTAGTTGGGACAACAGCACAAACAATAATAGCAATTTATGAGAATGCTTCTATTCCTTTGTTGATACAGTGACTTTTGTTTATACTTCGCACCGATTCAAAAAAATGATTATTTGCCCAAATCATGTGACCGACACTGAGCAGAAGACCCTAACCGTTATGTAAACTTAGAATTATTTGGAAATTATATGTTTATTTTTGAAAGGTACATGTACATGTACATGTGAAATAATTTGTTTTGATGTTCATAACTTATTCAGGAATCTTCTTTTACACGATATACGTCGGACAGAGCACCCTATGTGCGACAAATGAAGGGTCTAGATCAGTGGTGCAATTACGAGCTGGGCTGACCAGATTTTGTCATCATCACGCACTAGGACTTATCTGCCCTAACCATATAACCGCAGACTGTTCCCTCGGGCATAAATTTGATTATAAATTATTATGTTTTTTTTTTTTTTTTCTGAGTAATTGATCTTTTGTAGAGTATTGATATTATGCAGATAAAGGTGCAAATATTCAAATGTGAATGACGTACCTCTCAAACATAACAAATAACAACACTTCATTTTTCATCTGTTCATTGGATGGTTTCTTTCTTTTTTCCTTCATCCTTTCTTCCATCCCTCCTTCCTTTCTTACTTTCTTTTCCTTCCTTCCTCCCTTCCTTTCTTTCTTTCTTTTTTTTTTTTTCCTGGACAGGTGTGCCAGAGGATACTAGACTCTGGTCAGCGGTTGGCCAGAGAGGAGCGGTCAGCCAGCCCTCTCATGTTTGAGTGGCACGAGAAGAAGTACATCGGGGCCGCCCATGGCATGGCAGGAATCTTAGCACTTCTCCTGCAGGTATGGATCTGGAGCATATGATCTGCAAGTATGGAGCATGTGCTCTGCACGTATGGAGCACGTGCTCTGCTGCAGACTTGGAAGGAAGCCATACTTTGCCAGAACACATAGAAGGAGTGACGCGCAAAATCAGTAATCAGTGAAGAATACAGCAACTTTGATTTTGAAAACAGAACAAGATGCAGCAATGCAAAAGAAAAACAAGCAAACAAAAACAAAAACCCTTCCATAATAAAACCTTGTAAAAGATTAAAGGGAAATGCAAAACAAAAACCATCTTCATTAGAAACTTGTGAAGGATTAAGAGAGAAATTTCTGGAAATCATGTGATGTACGTCATGTGGGCGTGGCAAGGTTACCACGTTTGTCATTAAAGTAGTTGTTTGTGCAGCTCTCCCCTCTTGCTGCATAGGCTCAGTAGTAAACTAGAGCTTCCTTGTTTCTCAGGAGTGGGGAAGGTTCCCCTTATCTTCAAGGTTGTTGAGAACGTGGCATCTCGGCACCGACTCAATCACAGTCTCTGAAAAATAGAAGATGTGGGCAATATCCCTCATTTCTTCAGTTTGTTACAATTTCCTACATATTGGGTGATTTCAGGATCAATGTTAATGTTAGTGCTAGTGCTATCTCCCAAGCAACTGCCTTAAATCGAGCCCCAACACCAACAGTCAGATTAACGTAACGATACTGATCACAATTATCGATCCCGACACTAGATGTTGGCATCAAACCACCGCAAAGTGTGCGGGAATTGTGCGACGAAGAAAGTGATAGTGCATAGTTGAAATTAAATATCAAAAGATGTAGTCATGACTGCTTAGTTTTAGACACATAATGAGGAAGACAGATTAAAATGCCACAAATTTCGTCACGTCACCAAAATACGATCTTAATTTTGCTCCCAGGCTCAGATTTATGTAAGCCATGGCATAGACTTCGCATGTACATGAGCAGCTAACATCAGCACTGAACCTCAAATGACAAAGATGATAATCCCTAGAGGCTAGTGTTAGGGTTGTGATAGGGTTTTGCATTCAGTTTGATGTGAGGATTAGGATTAGGGTTAGGGTTATGTTTGTGGGTAGAAGTGGGTTTTGCCTAGCGTGCAGATATTTCATGGGAGCATTTGTCACAGGAACAAATGTCATGGAATCGTTCCATATACATTGTTATTTAGTATCTCCTATTGATGTGTTTTTTTTCCCCCACAAGGTCAATTGCCCAGCAGTGACCAAGAGTTTGCAGTCACTGATAAAGCCAACAGTGGACTACATACTTGCGCTCCGCTTTCCCTCAGGAAACTTCCCGTCATCGCTAGGCAACCAGACGGACAGACTGGTTCACTGGTGCCACGGGGCCCCTGGAGTCATTCACATGCTACTACAGGCGTACAAGGTATGGAGGCATGTACCGCCAAAGTAATTCTCTGAGAACATTCAAGGCCCCCAAACAGATTCTTTTTGCGACAAAGAATGGATGTGTTGCCAACCCGCCTGTGTGAAAGCAGTCATGCTGTACGTATGACCCCTTTTTTTTGCCGTCAACTCCACGTGGCATCGAACAGTGGGAAATATTGATTGGACGTGATGTATGAATAGAGTGCGTGCTGATGGGCTCGCAAATTCTTTTGTTAGACACATTAAGTGCACCCATATGGGTCAGCAAAAGTCTAAATCTAGTGAGTTCAGCCTTGATCGTTACGTTTGTCTTCATATGAGTTTTATAGCAAACGAGCACACTTCTACTTTGGAAAAAGTACATGTATATTAAATGAAAATGCATGCAGTTTTCGTACAGAAAAAAAAAAAAAAAAACCTTGAAAAAGAAGAAACTCCAATCTTTGATTAAAGTCATTTTTTTCTGGTCAGCATAGCACAAAGAAACATGTATTTAGGCCGTTATGGTAGGACAGTCTTTGTCTACATTTTTGGAATCTGGGAATTCAAGGTCCCATAAGGTCAAAGAGAAAGTCTGAAAAGGTCAAAGAGAAAGTCTGAGAATGACAGGCTTTTTCACACTATGAGTCTTCCTTAAAGAGTTCTGTGAGTGTATGCTGTTGCATAAACCACATTTTAGCATGTTGACAGCTGTTCATACATGTAAGCTTACTCGAGCAAGTTTCACGCGTGACATCACTCTGGTCGGGAAGTTTACGTTTGTCAAATTGTCTCTTCAAAGCTCACGCTTGTCAGGGCTGACAGTGGCAAGAATCCTGGATAGATACTCTGGACAGTAAAAAACAGATTCTTTAGAGAATAAATTGAGAGGTTCAAATTCATGATTTTCTTCCGTCGAGATGTTTTCATTGCAACTGATTGACAAATTGCCCTACATCGACATAAATAAGCACCGAATTGATCAGTGTTTTAGTAGTAGCCATGATAAAAAATCATGGGCGTTCGTACTCGAGCAGGATTCGAACCTACGACCTCCTGATCACCGGACAAGCGTCATCTCCACTAGACCACCGAGCTTTCGCCCGAAAGCAAGTGTTGGTTCTAATCCTTGTAGCATGCAGCGGGTACTGCTTTGTTATTCAAATTCATGATTTTCTTCCGTCGAGATGTTTTCATTGCAACTGATTGACAAATTGCCCTACATCGACGTAAATAAGCACTGAATTGATCAGTGTTTTAGTAGTAGCCATGATAAAAAATCATGGGCGTTCATACTCGAGCAGGATTCGAACCTACGACCTCCTGATCACCGGACAGGCGTCATCTCCACTAGACCAAGCAAGTGTTGGTTCTAATCCTTATAGCATGCAGCGGGTACTGCTTTGTTATTCAAATTCATGATTTTCTTCTGTCGAGATGTTTTCGTTGCAACTGATTGACAAATTGCCCTACATCGACGTAAATAAGCACTGAATTGATCAGTGTTTTAGTAGTAGCCATGATAAAAAATCACGGGCGTTCATACTCGAGCAGGATTCGAACCTACGACCTCCTGATCACCGGACAGGCGTCATGGTCGGTGGTGGTCTAGTGGAGATGACGCCTGTCCGGTGATCAGGAGGTCGTAGGTTCGAATCCTGCTCGAGTATGAACGCCCATGATTTTTTATCATGGCTACTACTAAAACACTGATCAATTCAGTGCTTATTTACGTCGATGTAGGGCAATTTGTCAATCAGTTGCAAAATTGAGAGGTTGCTGAACGGATGCAAACAACTAGTTTTGCTGGAACGCCAGGTCATATCGATTTACTGATAGACTCGACCCTCTCTAAAGCTGTGACTCTAGGTACTGGTACGGTGCGGCGCATGGAGCACAGCCCTCACTTGCACAGGGTGCTACACTACGCGTCCGCATGGATGCGTACGAAGCTGCACGGGTGTGTATGAAAGTGCACAAGGGTGTATGGATCCGCACTGAGGCGCACGCTTGCGCACGGGGGCGTATGAGCCATACGCACCCATGTGAGGTAGCATGTGAGGAAGCATGTTTGCAAATGTGGGCTAGTACCTTTAAAGGTCCAAAAAATTTTTAGCCCAAGCTACATTTAGCCCACTCTTGGGAGGTAGATCAGGTCCCCTTATGGTCCAAACTTATGTCAGTATAAAAGATGTCTCGATTTTAGCTTGGACTAAATTCACTGATCCATGACCGGAAAGCATGTATGGCGTTTCCGGGTTGCCAAAATATATACGTACATGTACTACTGCTGTACTGTTCCCACCAGTGTGCTGTGTATTACCATG
Source organism: Diadema setosum (assembly GCA_033980235.1). Classification (NCBI taxonomy): domain Eukaryota; kingdom Metazoa; phylum Echinodermata; class Echinoidea; order Diadematoida; family Diadematidae; genus Diadema; species Diadema setosum. The sequence goes on along the minus strand of CM067075.1, from coordinate 28,447,781 downwards.
GGGCTACAAAGTTGGTCCATGGTATTACATACCGCATGCACTACTGTCAAATGAGGAATATTCATATGTGCATTTTAATTTCGGGAATTTCGCGAGAGCCAAGATTTACGAAATTAAAATGCACACGAAAGTTCTTGTCTATACTATATGTATTGCAGGGGCGGATCCAGGAATTCTATAAGGGGGGGGGGGGGGGCGTGACTAATTATTTGTGGTGCCACTTCCGGGTTTCATTTCATTTTTTCTTTTTATTTCTTTCGTTTTTAATGAAGAATAAGGGGGGGGGGCGTGCGCCGGTTGCGCCCCCCTCTGGATCCTCCACTGTATTGAATGCCAGTGGCAATTTGCGAAAATTTCATGCCGCGAATATATCATGTTTTACAGTATTTAGTGTATACGCATACAGTATTATATACTGTCATTGATAACTGTTTGGTAAAACTCTTGGTGAACTCTTTGAACATGGCAATTAAATTAAAATTAAACACTTAAACAATTAAATCATGAAAAATATAGACTGGCGCAGTAACTACATTTATTATGTCCTGATGACTTGTTAAATTTTTCGTGTAATGATGAAACTGAATTTGTATTCCTAAACATGAAGCTACAAAGAAATGTAGCTCCATGTCATAAAGTAAGTGTGCATACTGCCACTGAATTTTCACACTTGTGGGAAGTACAGCAGGCTGATGTGTGTGTGCATTCATACAGGCTGGCCTGTTTATTTGGTCACTTTCATTGATAGATCTCATCCATTCAGTGAGACATTTATTGTTTCTTTGTTGACACTAAAACTCGGAAAAAGTGTGATTTGTCATTGTTGTCTTTAAAGTTCATGTGCTCAGTCATGCATGACATTTTTCAGCATAATAATGATAATAATAATAAAGGACATTTATATTGCGCAGCTACTATAATAATATACTCTACTGCGCATTACAAAATGACATGCATACAAGAAATTCAAACAGAAAATACATTATTTGAAGAGATGACTTTTTAACCTGGCCTTAAACTCATTAATCGTAACTGCTTGTCTTACAAACAAAGGGAGATTATTCCATAATTTTGGTGCAGCATGAAAAGTGAAAGTCAACATTTTACCTTTTGGTTGCTTTTATTTAGGAAATAGTTATCCTTTCCAAACCTTTTAAGCTATCAAAGTTTTCCAGAAAGTTGATGTAAAGGCAAAAAGTATGAAGTTTGCTGGGATAAAACACAAGAACCAAACAGGTTTCTAAATCCTACCCATGATAAATGTTCCGTCTATTATTTTCTGACTGTGCTTTGGCTGGTGTACCTTTAACATTTTTTTTTTCATTTTTTTTTTTAAATTCATATGCAAACTTATGAAGGTACATGTACAATCCACATATGGTAGAAGTTTTAGCTTGGGCCATCATGCAGTTTTCGAGATGTCAATATTTGTCTAAAGTGCTTGATAGTATTAAAGCGGACTGGCTTTTGGAGGAAAGAGTACTTATTGTTGTTGTTGTTATTTTAAGTTTTTAAGCATGTGTCATTCAGTCGTGAATTTATATAATGCTGTATTATATGCATGTGTAGTAGCGCGTGTGGTCTCATTTTCCAGACCCCTTGCCAACTGTAGTTCCCTAGTCCACAAAATGAACCCTCTGCGGTGCCGGGAGTTGCTGCCTTTGCAAAGACTTGGGTGCAGGACCACCCAGCTCAACCTGCCACTGTCATTGTTAAAGAGTACAGCTGTATTTGACTTTTGAAAACAAAATAACACACAGGCAGATGGTCTTGAAACCAGGCTATTCCCAGTGCTGCAGTAGATAAATTACTTGTATTGAAATGTTTTGCACCGCTGATACCATGAGAATTACACTGCTATAATGCAAGCATGAAGCTAACGGTAGCTCCATGATACAGTGTGGTTCTGAGCTGCAGCCGGAGGTACATGCGTCGTACATCTTGCTGTGTATGTGTCACATCACATCATGGTTATGAATGTGTGGGACTTGGCGGCCCAACGGCAAGAAATTGATAAATTCAGTTGAATTCAATGTGGATTTTTACTCAGTTCTTTTCATCAAAATATATATAGCTAAAATGCATCTTTTTCTGGAAGTAAAAGTAGCTATGCTTTCATCATTTTTCAGAATTCAAATCCAAGTTTTAGATTTTATAGAAATATTCATCTTGTGAGTTTTGGAGCTGGAAAGCTGTTGACTCTTTTTTGTACCGACCAATAGCATGATGTTTGAATTTCATGCAAACAAGTTGCGGCACTCCCTGGATTTCTGCCCGATAATTGGTGCGCTCCGCCATGTCTAATTTAAAGTACTGTGGATGATTTGCTCACACTCTTGAAGTCATGCTGTGGGTTACTGCCCATTTGGCAAACTTTCTGTTCTAGTCGCTTCTCAGCACAGCTAGGGCCCAGGGTGGTGAGAGTGAAACCCCACAAGCTGCTGTATATCCCTCAGTCCCTCCCATTTCTCATGCAGTTGGGTAATGGTTTTGATAGAATCCAGGCAGCCATAGATTCACAGATTACCCTGGAGAAGCCAGTGACTCCCGAAATAGACAAAACGCAAGGGGGTATATGAAGACAAATAATATTCGAGGAAAATGTAAATCCCTCTTTCGATCACCAGCGACAAGGCTTCCACAATACAAGAATAAAAACAAAAAACAAAACCATCATCAGAATTGTCTTGCTTGTGTCGGTCCTTATTTCTGTCAGTCTTCATTTCTGGGCACCTCAAAATATCACGACGACTTGCAATAGCAGGGGTGGATCCAGGGATTCCGTAAAGAGGGGGCACCTTTACAAAATTAAAGGGGGGCGCACGCACCCCACCCCCAATCTTTCATTTTTATTCCTTTTGTTTTCACAAAAAATAAAGGGGGGGGGGGGCGTAAGCCCGGTGCACCCCCACCTGGATCCGCCACTGAATAGAGTTGAAGAATTGTTCATATTGTTGGAATCAAATGTAACTGCCCATTTGACAAACTTAACCAGTCAATGCTCATCTCAGTGCAGGGCATGGGGTTGTTGACTTGATATCTACAAAGGCTGTTTAGTCGTGGAGGAAATTTTGCCGTGAAAATCCCTTGCTTGTCATGGAGATTGGCACCTCTGAAATTCACTGCATGCCCTATCCTTCAGAAAAATCTGGCAGAAGTGGTCGAATTCATTCAATGTCAAAACTAAAAACTGGAAATGATTTTACCAAAATGTTGCCAATTTGAGAGGAAACAACTATGCAAATTTTCTGTCTTATGTTTCCAAGTTAAGATTAGATGATCAAATTAAGCAGTCAAAAGGTTTTTGGATAGTCTGCAGGTGAAACAAAGAAAATATGAACCATAAAGAGATCAAGAGAGGATTTTTGTTTTTTCTCTGCCATATGAAATCATAACAGTGAATGATTATGTACAGATGTGTATGTGTACCTTCTCTTGAGAGTTTCTGGTTTATACTGTGGGCTAAGATTACTCCAAAATATATACCAGGTAGTAATACATGATATAATAGTATCGTATAGGTAGCACTGCGGCCCAAATAGAAACCAGAAACCAGAAATTAGGCCGAGTACCTTTGTTTTGTCGTTTAAATAAAAGATTTGGACAAAAGATGGGAAAAACAGGCGAGTTTAAGTCATGTTGGGGATGTGATGTTGTAGAGAAATCCTACAATTACTGTACAAAGCGGATATAGGATGTCACAAATGTTTTTATAAAGGGATAGTATAGATTTGGTCGAGATGGGGAGTCAGGTTTTATCTTTTTTGTGAGATGTTTAGAATCCTAGTTTTATGAAATATTAAAGAGCATACCATTCAAAGGGAAATTCAAAGTTTGTTTGTTTGTTTGTTTGTTTTTTGGTGATGTGAATCAGTTTTGAAATAGCCGGGATATCCAAAATCCAAGAGGTCCTGATAAAAGGATGGACCCACCTCGTGTAAAGATCACTTCGTTTATTTTGTTTTTTTATATCGCAAAACTGATTTTCATCAAATTAATTTTAAATTCCTCTTAGCATTGTATGCTCTTTGATATTTCATATAAGTGGTTTCTTATTATCTTGCAAAATGTTAATTGAATCCCCATCTCAACCAAATCTATCCATCCCTTTAATAGTGACATCATTTCACAGAGTGACCACATGAAACAGCGCATGATGTTATTATTGCTTTGTGACTACATTTCACATTAGTGTACTGTTTAGACAATTTTGTCGTGAACATTGACATCATTTTCCAAATAGTATATCATCGATTGTTAAACATGACGTGCCCATGGTTTACATGTAGGTTCATGTTTATATAAATGTGCTTCAAGAATCTGAAAGAAAAAAGAACCAAATTGCCAATTGAAGCCTTTGACCAACCCAACTTATATGAAGAGTTGTATAAACAGTGGTATGTTGAAGAGAGTGTCATTTTGAGAAACTCCCATAAAGTAAGTGGACGGTAACATTTAGTACATTTTTATTGACCGTTAGATTTTGAATTGAATTCTTTTCGGGGCTCACCGTAAATTCCAGTACATTACTAGGCTACCTTTGCAGACCCATGCACTGCATGTGTGTCCATCATGTATATTTTGTGAATAAAGTTCATCAAAACTTCCAAACATTTTTATATACATTCTTGCCACACACTCTATATGTTATTACATCAGCTCTTATACTTTTAGATTTGTGTTTATAGATAAAAAATACAGAAGACTGCAACAAAAAGGCTGAAGTGTGGCTGACACACAGAACTACTGAATAGTTGAGTTTTGTGCATTATTCAAATTGTAGATAACTGTTGACTTCCAAATTTCTAAGCAGTGGCCTAAACAAGTCCCCTGAGGTTCATATTTAATGTTTTGCTGCATTTTGGGAGGTCTGTAAAAGGTATCCCCTGCCTTTAACATGTGGCTCAAAAGATACAAGTGCTTTGATCCCTTATCCTCTTGCTTATGATTTTGTGTGTGTGTGTGTGTGTTGGAAACAGACAAACAAACATACAGAATAAACAAGCAAACACACAAAATCAGACTCCACACTTTGGACTTGCTGTTGGCAGCCAGCCAAGAAAGTCCACCCTCTCCTCCTGAGAGTTACATGTCTGAATAGCTGCATAGGTTATACGTGTACAGATTTATTAATAAAATAATTGAAATACACATGGGCAAGTGCAGTTAATAACTGAATGAAATCTGCAAAATAGAGAAATAAGTAAAATAATATGATGGTGAATGAGCAAATTAATGAGAAATGTGAAAATTTATGTAGTATTATGTTCCATTTGAATGATGATATGATGATATTACAAACAAGTAGAAGAACCTTCAGATTATAATATTGTGTGTGTACTTCAGTCGGCAGATATCATGTGTAGTTGATCCCCTTTTTGAATTGAAGGGGTCGGTGCAATATAGTGCTAACCCACACTACTGTCAAAATTGAGTTACGTGCATTTTCATAATCCTTATCCTTCATTCTAACCTCCGTGAAAATATCATATTTGAATTCAACCAATAAGATGGTAAAAAATGCATGCATTTATATCTTATCAATGTACGATGTATGGACTTTCCAAACATTCAACAGCGATTATCTCAAAATGAACATTGTGTGGATTAGCACTATATTGCACCGACCCCTTCAATTCTATCAACGTTTTTTAGTAGTGAGGAGAATATAGCCTTGCAAAATATTGAAGTGTACACACATGATTGCACTGCCCTGCAATTCAAATTTAGGAACCAATACATGAAAACTTGGAATGTATTGCAAAGCAGCAGTAATTAGATGAGTAGCATGCATTGCCATTCGTAGTTGCTGATTAAAAATTAACTGGAGTTTTCCATTTCTCTCACAGGTCTTCAGTGAGGAGCAGTACTTGAATGCTGCCCTCTGTTGTGGGGATGTGATATGGCAGAGGGGGCTGTTGCGCAAGGGCTACGGTCTGTGCCACGGGACGGCTGGCAATGGATATGCCTTTGTCGCCCTCTATCAGGCCACCAAGGACCCCAAGCAGCTATATCAAGCCTGCAAGGTGACACATTTAAATGATGAACGACTGCTCTCTACAGGAAAATTGGAACATAACAATAATACTAATAATACTAATTAAGCACCATATTCATTCAAAAATATGTTTCATTTAAACGCAGAAGTTCATTCGTATCCAACAAGGCAAGCAACAGACCTACACTTACGTAACCCCAAAACACACTTAGCCCATAAATCCGTAAGACATGCTGGCCCAGATATTTGGAATAAATTACCCCATGAATGTATGTAACATCAAGTCCATGTATTCATTAAAAAAAGCAGTTGAGAATATGTTGATCACACAGTACCAGCACGACCAGTGATGTTCTATGTAGAAACCTTACTCTATTCATTCTTTGTCCCTGGCTTTTATGTTAATTTGGTTCTTGTGACTCTGCACATACGGGACGCACCTGCCTGTGCCCATTCCGCACTCCTCCCATATACGTCATTGTCTCTGCTGTCTATTATTCTTGTTATGTCGGGCAAGTTATACTCTTCTATACGCCCTGGTAGAGCGCTGAACTGTGTATACTTTTTAGTTGTTTTAATTTCTCTTCTATTATCCCATTCTATTCATGGCCAGTTGTAACTTTGAAAGCAGTAGCTTTATCTTTTTAAAAGATATCACAAGTTGAAAGTGAAGATCGTGTTTCAAAAGATATAAAACAGAGCCTCTGAGACATATTTAATCACACTTCTACAAAAAGGAGTGTTCTAGAAAACTGCAAAAAACCCCCCACATCTTTCCATATATTTTATGATCCCAAATGTGTGAATTATGTAGAAGGATTGCTCTTTTAGAAATACCAAAAGCTAAAAATTGACTAGATTGACCCATTTCACCTATTTTGAGTCCTCGCATAAAATCTTGGCATGCGACTTTCTGTTGGTTTTGCGATGCACGATCACGCATATTGCGTGGGTAAAAACCATAATCATAGCACAGGGTGCATTAGAGGGGAGTCTTTTGAAATCCCCTGTGGATAACTACTTGCAATTCCTGTCTCATTTAAAAAACAACAAACAAATAACAAAACAACACCCCAAAACTAAACAAAACACACACACACACACACAAATATATCTAAGTAACCAACGGAACAATAGACAAAAGGAGGATTCCCCCTCCCCCACCATACACTCCTTTCTTTTTTTTTTTTTTTTTTTTTTGTACTATGGACCATCTCTCCTGCGGACCAAAAACAAAAATGTCTTTTGCAGTGGCAGTGCCGGTCTCCCGCTTCAGCGTCTTGTGCTTAACCCCTATGAAACCACACAGTTAGAAATTGGGTCAGTGAGCATCTGTTGAATTGAAAGAAGCCTCAACATTTGAGATTGCAGGCAGAGGACGATGTACAATGTATTTTTGATTAATAGCCTTGTGGTATGTAGCGTGCGCCTGTGTGATTACTACCTGTATTTGCATGCAATGTGGAACTACACCTCTTCCGCAACTGGCCAGGCATAGCCCTTTACCTCTCAGATACTGTAAGTTGTCTTTGAAAGGGTTGATATATGGATATGTGGCAAAGAGGAAAAAAAAATACCCCCTCCTCCCCCCCCCCCCCCAAAAAAAAAAAGAGGTTATTGTAAGCAATAGGTTAAAAGCTGAATTCAATTACCTCTGTGATGCTAGAGTTGTGTGCTTGGCTGATCTTTCTTGATAACACAAGATCTGAGTTTGCCAACATTGTGTATTTTGCCTGAACTGTCTGCATGTTTTTCTGCAGCGGAATACCTTTTGTTTTGTTAGATTTTTCCATTTTGTTGTGGTTGATGTGTCACAAATGTGAATTGGTCTTGAAATAAGAGATGACCAGGAATCGATACAAATCTCTGCTCTGCATCAACTGTACTTTTGAGCCATAACTTGCATAATTACGATAGTGCATTGGATTGTCAAAACATGCACTTAGGAGCATAATGGCTGATGTGTTCAGTTTTAAAGGTAGGGACTCCCATTTGCATGCCTTAAATGAAGAGTTGTTTAAATACAGTGGTATGTTGAAGAGAGTATCATTTTAGAAACTCCCATAAAGTATTGAAAGTGGAAGGTAACATTTAGTACATTTTTATTGACCGTTAGATTTTGAATTGAATTTTTTTCGAGGCTCACCGTAAATTCCAGTACATTACTAGGCTACCTTTGCAGACCCATGCACTGCATGTGTGTCCATCATGTATATTTTGTGAAGAAAGTTCATCAAAACTTACAAACATTTCTATTGCCACACACTCTATATGTTATTACATCAGCTCTTATACTTTTAGATTTGTGTTTATAGATAAAAAAATACAGAAGACTGCAACAAAAAGGCGTAAGTGTGGCTGACACACAGAACTACTGAGTAGTTGAGTTTTGTGCATTATTCAAATTGTAGATAACTATTGACTTCCAAATTTCTCAGCAGTGGCCTAAACAATTCCCCTGAGGTTCATATTTAATGTTTTGCTGCATTTTGGGAGGTCTGTAAAAGGTATCCCCTACCTTTAAGGATCACATTATTTTCTCATCTTTGTGTATTTTTGTCTTCTGCTATGTGGGAATTGATAGGTAATAGTAGAGGCAACAATTTATTGCTGTTCTAACAAAGAGACCTTATCATTTGCATCATTTCTTAATATGCTTGAAAACTCTTTTGTGTAACCATGTTCGTCTTGTACTAGTCAATCATAGTAAAATACATGATATGTGATTGAATTCTCAAATTAGATGTTACTTTTTATTGTGAGTTTGTTGTTTACGTGAGAGATCAACTGTTAGATGATATGCCATTGACAGCTGTTTGCTGTATTGATTATTTCCATCACTTTTATCATCTTCATGTCATTATCACAATCTGTTTTCAAGTAGCATTGATCTTATCTTTGCCGAAGGTTTCGTAGCCATTGTCTTGCATCTTGAGTAGGCACCTTCCGCTGCAATTTTACTGATCTGTTTACGTCCTAAAAACATTGAGATGACATTTTCCCTTTACTAGATGAAAAAAAAAAACACAAGCAAACAAACAAGCTAAGATAAAAGAATGAAAGAAAGAGAGACAAACACTTACTTTGAAGAATCTTGAAACTTTGACAGAGAGTACAAATCTTACATTCCCAGAATACATGTATGTGGGTTGGGGATGTAGAGGAGGTCAAAACTTTTTCGCAAGTCGGGTGCTATTCATGAATGTAAAAATGCGTTAAGATATCACCTCTGATTCCAACATGAATGTGACATGCACGCATATTTCTCTGTTAACTACTGTGCTCCATAATCACGAATTTATTAAAACCACCTGCGAAATTGTCGGGAAGTACCGATTTGCGAAAAATTAGACTCGCTAAATATATGGAGTATACAGAATTTATTCCACCTTACTCATTTCAGAAGTGGTAATTTTCCCATTCTTTAATAGCTTTTCCAATGTCTGAACCTGCTCACATAAATAATGAGTAATTAGGTTGAAACAAAAAAGACAAGGGTCCTGTTGCATAAAACTTTTTTAGCAACCTTAAAAAATTCAGGTTGGGATTTGCCCAACCTGAATTTTTTAAGGTTGCTAACTTAAGAATGCAAAATCCGTTGCATAAAGACTCTGGCTGGGAGCTTCCAACCGGAATTTTGTGATTTCAACCGGAAAAAAAATCCGGTTGGAGTTTTATGCAACGGGCCCAAGGAAACAAACAAGCATGACTTGTTTATGGCATACAAGTACAGTTCTCTCTTATCTAACTCAAATCTTGTTGTCCATTGTGAAGGATTTTGAATATTGTCTTGAAATGTACTTCCAGAATAGGATGATGTAAATAATCTGTATTTGTCCCGCTTCGCCTCCTAAAATAGAAGTATCGAGACTCATTGTTCTTGAGCAGTGGCAGTCTTAATTGGTCAGCAGGCAGTTGTGTAAAAAAAACAGTCCTTATCAAGATAGTTCACTCTTCCAAATTGTGGTTGAGTAACCACACCATATAAGTTGTATAAGAGGTAGAAAAAAAAAGTGGAAGAAAACCCCAGAAAATAGAGATACAGATCCTACCAAAATATTATATTATATATATAATATATATGCATTTGCACATTCAGCCAAATTGGGCGGAAAAAGGGGAAAAATGTATCACTGGCAATTAGTTTCTCACACTCCAATTTTTATTGTACATTCATTTACTGTAAAACATGATATTTTTGCGTCATGAAATTTTCGCGAATGGGAGCCGACGGCCTTATTCGCAGCATGAAATTTCCGCGAGTTGCCTCCAACATTCAATGCATTTAATGTGGACAAGATCTTTAGCATGCATTTTAATTTAGCGAAACTCGGCTCTCGCAAAATTCACGAAATTGAAATGCACATGAGCATTCCCCGTTTTACAGTATGTATTTGGACTGATTTTGTTGATATGCCATGATTGATGACATATTACAGTTAACATGTGATAATATATACACTGTATGTGAATCTTTTCTCTTTCTTTCTTTGTTTTTTGTAGTTTTTCTCTCTTAATTTTTTTTTTTGTAGTTTTTTCTCTCTTTTTCTCTCTTAATTTTTCATTTCCACCGGATGCACCAACTTTCTGCAGCATATGGCATCCTCAACATATCATAAAAACGAGAGAAAATGTCACACAGGAGAAGATTAGGGGATGATTTCTATGTCATTGGAGACATAAGTCATTAAAAACCAGAAACTACTCCAAAACAGAGCTATTCCTGCAGTTGCATTTGATGAAATTGTGTTGGATGTGGCTGAATGCTTAATCAGTCTCCTTTCTCTTATATAGTTTGCCGAATGGTGCATGGATTATGGAAAACATGGCTGCAGGGTAGCTGACAGGCCCTACTCGCTAATGGAAGGTGAGCTGGCCTTTGACATGGCCGCTACTGTATACATACAAATTATCAAAAATACCCGTCCTCCAGCTGGTAAAAGTCATTCAATTTTTAATTTGTGTGTGTGTGTGTGTGTGTGTGTGTGTGTGTTTGTGAGAGAGAGAGTGTGTCTGTGTGTTGCATTTTTGTATCAGATTTGATAGTCTTGTCTTCTCAGAGATCAGAAGGAAGATTTTTATACCGCCAATATGGAGTGTCGCCAGAGATATGATGGTTTCAGGTTGTCCGTCCGTCCTTCCATCTGTCCGTTTATCCGTTCATCCGTCCTTCCGTCCTTTCGTCCATAATCGGTTTTGTAGATGACATAACTTAAAAACTGTTTGAGGTATGAAAGTGAAACTTGGTATATCATGTATTTATGAGTGGACGAAGCTGGATCCATCAACTTGTGGGTTCACACTCAAGGTCAAAGGTCATGAGGTCAGGGTCAAATTCTAAAATTTTACTATTTCCCTCATATCTCTGCAATACCTGGAAGTAGTATCATGAAATATTGTGTATACCAGATAAAAATTTTCTAGGCGAAGTTTTAGGCCAATGGGGACAAAGGTGAATGTAAAATTATTACCAGATGATGATTATTTTTGCCAATCATGTGAAAGAATAAGAATAGGAGATGCATGAGAAAGAAAATGCATTTAAGACAGGGAAAAGAGGATAGTATTGTTCATATTTTATAACACAATGTAGAAGAAAATGGGATTATATAAAGGGAAGAATAGATGAAAAAAGTCTTAATGGAAGTAGTATGAGGAGAATAATGATAGCTGGAAGAATTCAGCAATGATTTAGGGAGTATTTGGTAATAAAGAATTTTTTCCATGCTGCTTTTTGTCCCTTGTTTGTGGCTGTGAAGATGATGTAAAACATTTTGACAAAATAAGAGCAAAAGACAGGAGCAGTCAATTCAAGCCAATAAATATATGATTAGTATTGCAAAATATATGTGATGTATACATAGTTGTTTTGACACACCTATGTCATGTTGCAGAGCTTACACAAGTTATGATATTTATGCATGTACACAATATCTGTATGTATGCATCTGTATGTATCTATGTATGGATTTGTATGTACATGTTGTAAGATGAGAAGGTGTTTTTGTATACATATAAGATAAAATGATAAGGTGTAACAGAAGTGGGAGGACATGAGAAACAGGAGCATGTTTACAACTGGGAACAAAACGATGGGGGAAAGAGAAAACTGATGCCACACAAACTTATCATGGTAAAGAGACAAAGAACATGAATCACCTCCAGATACTTTTCATGAAATCATTCCATGTGTTTTGTCCTTCAGGACTCGCCGGAACAATCTACTTCTTGTCGGATCTTCTCAGTCCTCCAGAATCAAGGTTCCCTGGTCTCTATACCACCTGAGGCGAAGGAGCATACATCCTGGCCCCCCTCTCATCAGATGGTCAACCGTACACATATGGCTGTTCTCAATTCTATAGTGATACCCCCTTTAGTGAATGAAATGGGTTAGAATTTGGCCCCCTATCGCAGGCCTTTGGCAGGGAAGCCATCAAAATACCCCCCCCCCCCCCCCCCATCACAGGTTTTGGAAGGGAAGCCTGCAGGTGTTTGTACAAGCAGCCTGAGGTACATGCAGTTCATGTTGCAAAATGCCCTGTGAAAAAAAGGCCAGCCTGGTATGCTTTGCAGCAAAACATGTACAGCATAAAGCACATTCGGTAGAATTGGGGCAAACACCAAGTAGCCGCGCACTACCCCTATTTCAGAATCTGAATTGACATTGTGGTGTGAAACTAACTCATTTGGGACCCCATTACAGGATTGTTTGGGAAAGATTTAAAAACCTGTAACTCAAAACATTTTTGGGAAAATACTTATTTCAAAAATTTTTCAGGACTTTCTTTACCAAACTGAGCCCCTAAAATATACCCCTTTCCAGAATAATTGGGAATGCACATGCAGTACAAACAGCAATTTCTGTGCAGTCTGTAGTCTCTATTAAAGGCTGGACATTGCGTCACTTTTGCTATGTACTCTCATGCCACATATTGCAGTGTGAGATGCCGTGCCCCATTTCTCGTTTGTGCGCTGCACTTTTACGAGAATTTGCTATAGAAAGTACAGTGGACTTCATGACACTTCTTGCTACTTCTCGGTCACTTCTTGGTCCGAAAATTTTGATAGGCCGCAATGTTATCCACACTATGTATTCTTCTCGATTATTTGTTCGGTTATAACGAAATTTTGATATAACGAAAGAAAACTGCTGGTCCTGAAGACTTTGTTATAATAGGAACCCACTGTATATTATTAATGTTATTCGTTTGTGTGTGAAAAACAGTGGAAAATGCCTCTGGAATGATACTGTAACAAGTGGACTGTCCACACCATGCGGCACTTCCCCATACGTCACCAGTCAGAACATGCACACGCCGTCCACAGTCATTCATGGGACTGACACACAATGATTCTTCAATTTAGATTAAATTAATGTCACTATCTCAATTCTTTATTGATGATCAGTTATGCACAGTACCAAGTAATCAAACAATCACATCTGACTTTTCATGCAATCCAGATTCGTGAAGCTTTATCCCGATTATCACTGCCCAGTATCTGTGTCAGTTCCGTTTCCTTGCTTGCCACCCCGCAGCTCACCTAACATACAGCGTAGGTGGCAGCAAACCACCAATCCGTTACAATTATTGCTTGTTTGTTTGTTCATCTGAGAAGATGGCTAGATAACCCATATTCAGTTATTAAAGCTTGGTCTTCCATGGGTTCCAGGTGGATGTACCACTATTTACACTCACCTTGTTTCTCCACCAATTATTGCTGCTGCACATAATGTACAGGGTTATGCAACAGGCAAATTGTCCTACATGCATTGCTTGAAATATTGGTATTAATTTATTCATTTATAATTGCATACGGTTGAAGTATTCAGTGACTTGCAGTGAAATAAAAGAGATGGAAAAAATACCTGATTGTCATTGCTAATGTACAAGCTGCGCACTCAGTGTCAAAACATGGTCTCTTTTGATATTCTTTGTCACTCCAATGTCACTAAGGTTCATTCACAACAGGGAAGCATTGATTTCATCTACATGCATTTTAAATCATATTTTTCCTAATCTGTAAACATTTCAAGTGCATTATTCCCACTCACTTGCGTCTCTGAAAATTTATCATAAAACATAAGTATACAAAGTGAACCAGTGAGTAGTCTGAATATTTGTGCTTATTCACTTTCCCTTCTTCGTCATTGTATATTTAGCTCTCGGCTAATATTTGTTTGACATAAATGCGGCCTAGAGAGTGAAGTGCCGATGAAATACATTGTATTTGAACTATAATCCATTGTATTCTTCGCATGCTGTTTCAATGTCGCTCTCTTAGACAGAATTAAATTCATGATGTGAAGGCCTATTTACAAGGAAGGTTGATATACGATGTATACTGTTAGTGGTTTCTATCTGAATGACTGCGAGTAATTATATCCTCATTGATGGATTAGAAAGCCCTTTCTGTAGGAGGAGTTGGTAAAGCATATTCAGATATATTGGATCTCATCCTGACATTTTGAATCAAGTTTTGGAACAAGTGCATGGTAATAAATAACCTGCTGGAAACTATATAACAATTTCAGGCTATCTTATCTATGCATGAGTTGCGTGTGTGTATATATATATATATATATATATATATATATATATATATATATATATATATATATATGTATATATTATATATATATATATATATATATATATATATATATATGTGTGTGTGTGTGTGTGTGTGTGTGTGTGCGTGTGTGTGTGTTTGTGTGTGTGTTCGTGCGTATCTGTGCATGTCTGTTATAGTATGCTTGAAAAATAGAACAATCAGATCCACTGGAATTGCGTAAAAAAGTCATTAAAATTAAATGTGTCTTTGCTGATGCTGATCTGGCACAAGTATCTCTGATGTAAATATTGTTGACGAACCCTTCATTTACATGAATGAGCACAAACGAAATGAAACTGAAATGAGTATACAAACAAATCTACCAGCGGACTCCGGAAATATGTCGGTACGCATGTATAGGGCCTATCTGTATTCACCCCACTTCTATTCAAACGCTTGCATTTGAATAAATTTGCGGAATATATATGGCATCGTTGAACAATTCTTATCTCTTTCCGTTTCTGTGAAGGGGAAATGAATTGGTTAGTGGCAGCAATTACGACATACGTGGAAGACAGCCATAATTACACGCCTGCTTGCCTACCCGAACATATACCCAACGACTACATGCAACGCACGAAACTTCTTGATTTTCATTTTATCAGTCTTCCTGTCCTTTGTCCGGCAAGTAATTAGTAACCACTGTATAGGTAAAACTCTAATTTTGTAGAAATTAGATTTTGTTGAAAGGATATGGCGGTCAGTGGTGGTTGAAAGCTTTTAAGAGGTCCGTGAATACTCCGCAAGAATCATTACAATTCTGTGGTAAACTTTCGTCAGGCTCTTAGATGTAATCAGTAAAACATATCACACTCAATAAAAGCGGATTTATTTTTTTTGTTAAAAAACCAGACTACTCAGGAATTCAAATATTCCTTTTTGTAAGAAAGTCGGGGCACAAGTAGTACATATACTACAGTACGTCTTTCAAGCCATTTAGCAACAACAACAACAACAAAAAGAAAAATAGGAAGATTAGCAACCCGTCTATAATTTTATTCCCAGGATTATCTTTTTAAACCAATGGAACTATTTTCTGCTCAATGGAACAACACCAGTCCTTAGTAAAATATGAGTGTTAAGATACTACATAATTGATCAACGGTATAATAGTCGAATGTATTCTGTGACGAAACCAACTCTATCCCACTAGCTTTTGATGTTTCAATCAAAGAAGATGTGTGTGTGTGTGTGTGTGTGTGTGTGTGTGTGTGTGTGTGTGTGTGTGTGTGTGTGTGTGTGTGTGTGTGTGTGTGTGTGAGTCAATGAGATGTCACTGCATAATTCAGCGTCATCTGTTTGGTAAAATACGGATTGGTTTTGTTGTCAAATGGGGAAATATTGAAAGACTATATGATATCCAAAAGTTATGGGTGTTTCTATTACTTCTGTAATTTGATAAATCATTGTTAAGATTGCTCATCAGATAACTTTCCCTCCTTTCAAAATTCAATATTTCTAATATTATATAAGCTGGAAGGGAAATCAAAATATCAGTATTTGGAGAACCATATATACATGCTGCAATAAAAGAAATAATATTTTGAGTATGTTCATTAAAAAGCATTCCATATTGTGTAATATACACTTGACAAAATAATAATGTATTAAATATTGAATTTCATGTGTAACATTCAGAGCTACTCCACCACAAACTTTACCTGAAGGTCAACAAATACGAACAAATTAATAATGATCGATGTTGTAAGATTCATTTTTGAAGAAAATCAGATTTCATGCACTTTCATATCCAAACTGAACTCTAGTGAAGCAAGACGTGTAGAACAATAGAACTATATGTTCTTTAGACTTTTTGATGTGGCATGAAAAAAAAAAGACAGATCAGGATTAATAACGACGTGCTTTCTTTAACAGAAATGTGTTAATTTCGACAAGATGCGGAATACAACCTCTCGACTTTGGTCATAGTCGGGTGATCGGTGACTTACTGAGTTCATAGAAAAGGAATTAATCTTTACAGATTCCATTTTACTGACATTGATTTAGTTTAGATGAATTGAAGTAATTATGAACTGTCAAGGATAATTCATTGTCATCAATTATGGCAGTGCATCTGAAGCAGAGCTTACACAAAGCCACGTCTGGGTAGAGGAAGAACGCTCATATGAATTTTAGAGACCTTCCTATAATCTTTCTTAGTACATAATATACACTGTATTTGCCTCTTCACAATTCTATTATTGCAATTTCCACCCATCTACTATAGGCAGTATTGTATTTGCTTGGTTCTTTCTTGTTCTTTCTCTCTCTCTCTCTGCCTCTCTCATCGCCTCCCCGGGTCGTTTCTCAGAGTAGATTTCTAATGAAGGACGTCCAGAGTCCTCATAGATGCTGAGGGTGCTGGTCGTTATTCCGAAGGTTCGCTATTCCGAAGGTTCGTTATTCCGAAGGGTCGTTAATCCGAAACAAGCAAATTCCCTATACCTAGAGGTTCGTTAACCCGAAAATGAAAAAGGGTTCGTTAATCCGAAAATATGTGGCGTTATTCCGAAGGTTCGTTACTCCGAAGATTGGTTAATCCGAAAATGAAATTCGGAACAATGAACCTTCGGAATAACGAATCTTAGGAATAAAGAGCCTTTGGAATAACGAACCTTCGGAATAACGAGCTGTAACCATGCTGAATATACAGTAGTTTTCTTCTCTCTCTCAATTTCCTTAAAATTTACCAACCGGTTCTGGCAATCTCTATAAGATACAAGTTTCGCTATGATGGGCCGTGGTTTTCAGGAAGATGGGGGTAGATCCCACTGGAGGTTCAGGAAGATGGCGGCGGATGAAGTGGCTTCTGTCTGCATACCCCATATTTGATGGGGTTGGTACCAAAGCGGTTGTTTGCGATGTCACATGCAACTTTGTTGGTATCCTCTATTTCTCATTCAAGTAGGCAAACACCGAAGCTATATCTAGATTCGGACCGTAATTTACAGGCTCGGTATAGCGTGATGATATCATGGAGTAGGCTGGCTGGCCCGCTCGCGAAATTATTTTTATCGCATAAGTTCCGGACCCCAAGTCTAAAAACTTCATTTTGACGGAATAAACGGCAATATAATGTGAGATACTATTTGTATTACATGCAATACTTTCGGTGTGTTGAAAATTTTAAAAGTTCAATAATTTAATTAAGAAATGTAGTACCCCCCCCCCCCCAAAAAAAAGAAAAAGAAAAAAAAAGAAGAAGCAAAAAGTGGGATTTGAAGCAAAAAGTGGGACTCGAACCTGGGACCTCGAGTGTATGAGTCTGAACGTATACCATTTGCCACACGAGATATCGCTGTAAGCAGACGTTCTTTTTTTATTCTTAGAGCGTCTTGTAAATGATTACGTCATACGGTCTAATGAATATTCATACATTCTCTCACGGGGTCCAGAACTTATATGGGGAAAGATAATTTAGCGGCCCGCGAGGATATCTTATTCGAGAATCCCCCAACGATTATTGTGTATACAGCTTTATCACTCATCTCTGGTAATCATGTAAGTACACACACAGCCGGAGAATCTTGACTGGAGTCGACCGTTACCATGGTTACCGATAAATGTACCCTTCGATGCATATCTTTGCTGACCAGTGCTTTTCATGGTTTTCGAAAGTACCTTGATCGGTGGACAGCGAAAGGATTTGGGCCACTTTTGAATCCCCACGCTACTGAGGTCTTCAACGTTGATAAAACTACTGGTAGACATGGTAGATGCTAATATCTCTCAAGTGATGTTCGTAATAGTTCTTCGAAAGTGAACCGTTTTAATTGATTGATTATGATAATTATAATTCTTTTTAGGACAGCCAGAAGTAATGCTGGCTAAGAATTGCAATCACATACAACTTCTCTCTTCGTAATACTTAGATGGTGCTTTTTTATTGGGAAGGAGACACTCGTGGCAGCGAAAGAGCGCTTCTTTGACGTCGTTTATCGACATCTGATTAATTTGCATATCAAATCCCATGGACTGCCCAAGACAGTCTTCGACAAGACGGAACACTGAGTGCACCTCATTAAAAGTTGACAGAGATTTAAATCTTGTCAGGTCGGTCCTAAAAATGATTTCGAAATGGCCTTTCCCAGAAACAGTGCGCCGACAAATCTTCTTCAGAGTACTTGTATCAGATTGGAGCGCTACATAATTATTTATGCCTCAAAGGCAGATTTTTAAGTTTGATTTTTTTTTTCATGGAAGCTTCGGCCATTTGATATATATATCTGACTTGATAGACCATCATCTTTGTTACGAGTGCCGACTTTGCCGCTCGTCAAGTAGTGAATGCCGCAATTTTCTTTCCTTTTGCAGGATTACAGTCAATAAGCTGGAGACATGTCATTTTGTAGGTTGAAGTTAACCAATTCAGAGATAACCTATGCATAATACTTACGATTTTACTTTGATACCAATCCGGTTCGTTATTCACGTACACTATCAGGAAGATGATCGCCTGAGGTTAGTAATTCTGTTCACTGTCTGAAAGTATAATAATATAGTCACATGTCGCACACACACACACACACACACGAACACACACACACACAAACATAAACACACATCCAAGCAATGGTAGGCCTTTATAAATACGTTTAGATATACACAGGCAAACATGATTTTATTTTTTTTTATTTGACCAGCAGCTATTTTTTGGACCTACTTGTTTCTTTACCCGAAGACTTTGAGACTCAAACTGCTCACCGCGAGTAACAAAAAAAAAAAAAAAACACACACACACACAAAAAAAAAAAAAAAACATTCCTGCGCCTGGGATCCATCCCTCGACCCACGTCTGCATGAAGACAACGAGTGAAGATGGCTCTTCCGAAAATGTGCTCTTCCGAAAAATATGTCTGCATGAAAAATGCCTAATTTTGTAATGATTATTGACAAATGTTATTCTTTGCTATCTATGTATCATTTTTTCAAATTCATGTCGAATCTATATTTTTTTGTACATTCTGTTGAAAGAAGTGAAAATAAAACCTTTGAATTTGAATTTGAATGTCTGTAAATCATAATTTTCGTGATACACCTACTCTGTTTGCAAAGAAAGCCTCATTGTAGGCTGAGAGCCAAACCATACTCATACTAAAATTCAATTCAGTTCAATCGTTTATTTATTTCCATCAAGAAAAGAATACATGATACAAAGCTGTACATGGGTCAATTCGTCTTTCGTCCAGCAGGACAGATAATTGAACGTACGCCCCGCGTATGGCAAATTGCGTTGAGATTTCCAATAATTCTTGTCTTTTCTCCAATTGTTGTATATAGTCAATAGCATGGTTTGGACGTGTGTGTGTGTGTGTGTGTGTGTGTGTGTGTGTATGTGTAATGAGGCAGATATGGATTGGTTTGATTAGGTTGATCAAGATATCATTTTCAGAGGGTCATGCAGGATTTCATGTCATTTTTCTTATTAAGAGTGATTGGAACAAAAAACAGAACAAAAACGAAATATATTGCACTGTATGTTGGAATAAATGATTTAGCAGCACAATTTAGAGAGAAAAATACAGTTGTTTATTTTTATGCCTCCGCAACGAAGTGGCCGGAGGCATTATGTTTTCGGGTCGTCCGTCCGTCCGTCCGTCCGTACGTCCGTCCGTACGTCCGTACGTCCGTCCGTCCGTCCGTACGTCCGTCCGTCCGTCCGTACGTCCGTCCGTACGTCCGTCCGTACGTCCGTCCGTCCCGTTTTGTTTTTGTCGATATCTCAAGAACCGTGTGGTGGTTTTACATCAAACTTGGTATGAGGGTATATCCTTGGGGGATAATACTTTGTGTGGATTTTAGGGTCACAGGGTCAAAGGTCAAAGGTCACAGGTTATTTTGTGAAAAAAATTGAAATTCCACATATTTCTCCATATCTCGCAGATGGTTCAAGGTATCGTCATAGAACTTAGTATATATGCTTGTACCGATGGGCAGTGATTATCTAGGGAAGTTGGGGGTCATGGGTCAAAGGTCAGGGGGTTCAAAGGTCAAGGTCAACTCCTCAAAATATCACTACTTTCCTTAAAATGCAATATGCCTGAAGGTTTTTTTTTTTTTTTTAACTGGATGTATGGCATGTATTACCCAATATATATTTTTGGGGAAGTTTCTTGCCAAAAGGTCAAAGGTCAAAGGTCAAGTGAAAGTACTAAATTGCACTTTTTCCTCCATATCTCGAAAATAACTCAAGGTATCATCATGAAACTTACATATTTATGCATGTTCTACCTAACAGTGATTCTCTGTGGAACTGTGAGGTCAACGGTCAAAGACCAGGTTTAGATAATGCTATTTTCCCATTTGATACTGAAATTATACTTTTTCTCAATACCTTGAAAATTACTCAAAGCATAAACTTATAAAAGGGTCAAAAGTCAAGTAGAAATCATTAGTTCCCCAAATACCTGCACTCTGACATTTGAATAATTCATCCAATTGAACCTAGTTCTAGGAAAGTGAACATTCAGCACATTTGTGGCAAACCTGTCATTTTAATATTTTGCCAATTGTGTGAAACTGTCATCACACATTGTCAAGACATTGTACTATAGACCTATTAGGAGAACCATGCATGATGGCGGAGGCATATCAGTCGCCGTAGCGATATATCTAGTTTTAAATATTAATTTCGTTGTTAACATGGACCTGATGTTGAATTAAATTCAAATAAAGAATATCATAAGACAAAACAAAACAGAAAAGTGTGCAGGAGTGCATGAGTGTAAGGTTTGCGCTTCGTATACACGGTGTTTTTTTTTTCCATTCTCGTTTGAAATATCAAGAAAATCAAAATATTGTAAGTTTGCACTTTTGCACCTGGCGATATCGTTATGAAGCATACGGTATTTCCAAAACGTTGAGATCCAACACAATATACAAACAACATACGATGACAGTCTTTTTTTCTCCCGTCTCAAGGTTTGATAGGCTTCCTTTAAATTTTTTCGTCGGTCACTGCCTATTTTTGAGTAAGCTCTGATCCCTTGGCGGATTTGCTGCCAAGCCCCAAAACCTCCGATCATCTTGCAGGTGGAGGCGTCCTTGCTCTCGGAAACCATTTAGTGATTATGTTGTCTTGAATTTTGAGGTTTTCCAGGGAATCCCAGCGATTAGCGAGCGAGATATGGATTAGAAAGTGATATTGTGTTTGACACTGTGAGAAAGGACGAGCTTGAAGCATTTCATTCTACTCAAAGTCCATAATATATAAATGTTAAGTATATTATCTCACTTCTCTGAATTGCCGGCATACTGCTGATCTGTACATGTATGAATGGACTTACTTTTTTCTTTTTGATTTATTGATTCCTTCAATTAAATTGTTATTTGTTTGTTCGTTTCAGTTTTCTTATTATTATTATGATAATTATTATTAGAGTAGTAGCAGCAGAAACTTTGTTATTCTGCTATTATTATTATTATTATCATTATTATTATTATTATTATTATTATTATTATTATCATTATTATTGTTATTATTATTATTATTATCATTATAGTTATTATCATTATCATCATTACTACTACTTATACTACTACTACTGCTACTACTATCATCTTACCTATTTTTTCTAAAAGAAAAAGGAAACAGTCAACATTTCGCTCGGTTTCCATGTTTTGAAGGGGTCATCCCACGAGAACGACAACCATGAGTCATATGGCCCACGAGTTCTACACTAGGCAAAAAAGGCCCACGAGGCCGACAGAAATACATTACGAGGCTTAATGGTTCGATCTCATGGGCATTTTGCTTAGTATCGTACTCGTGGGCCTTGTTTGCCTAGTATATATCGGACTCATGAACCTTCTTTGCCTTGTTTTGAGCCCATGGGCTGTATGACTCGTGGGCTGTATGAATCTTTGGCTGTATTACTCGTGGTTTTCGAACTCGCGACGTGCATCCGTTTAGATGATGTCCCGCCCCCACGAAGTATTATTAACTAAGCGCATAATATTGAATTTTGAAAATTTGAAAGCACTGCCTGATCTCAGCACTGCCAAAATTTTTGAACCCCCGGCCTTTTCCTTGGCTTTTCACAGATTTTTTTTCCCCCTTTGGATATCCCTCGAAATCCGGAACCACTATTCATTTCCCGGCTTATTGCACCCAATATCTCACGTTTCAAAAATAAAGGGATGGTATAGTATTGGTGAAGATGAGTTTTTTTTTTTTTTTTTCAACATATCAAGGGACCACTTAGGAAATAGTACAGAGCATACCATTCTAAGAGGAATTCAAAGTCTATTAATGATGAAAATCAGTTTTGGAACGGCTGAGCTATCCAAAAACAAAGTAAAACAATGCGATCCTAATAAATGGTGGGACCCACCTTTTGTTAGGATCGCTCTGTTTTGGATATCTCAGCCATTTCAAAAACAATTTTCCTTAAAAAAAAAACACAAAACAACAACGTTGAATTTCTCTTGGAATTGCTTGCTCTTTCATATTTTATAAAAAGGTTTCTCATCATTTATTATTGTCACAACAAACAAAAAAAAAAAAGAGAGAAAAATGTTGGAAACATGAAGTTAGGTCTCAACCAAAAGTATACGATCCCTTTAAATCTCATTCCAACCCACCG
Source organism: Diadema setosum (assembly GCA_033980235.1). NCBI lineage: Eukaryota > Metazoa > Echinodermata > Echinoidea > Diadematoida > Diadematidae > Diadema > Diadema setosum. The sequence continues at coordinate 28,424,585 of CM067075.1, read as the reverse complement.
TATTAGAAATCAGGCACGCCCCCTCCAGTCCAGGGGGACAGGAGCCAACATTTCTATACTTATTAAGCTAAAAAAAAAGAAAAAAGAAAAAAAAAAGAAGTTAATCCTAAATGAGGAATGATCTTTCAAAACTGGGGTTATAGTGGGGGTGATGTGCTTCTCTATCTAACGCCTCACCTCTGTCTTGCGTTTGCGATGAATGCAGACACGTCGCAGTGCCAATTACCAGAGCGGACTTTCTCGAACACCTCACAGCATACATTAGAATTTATCATGTGTGCTTACGCGGTTGAAATAGTACATGTATAATAATGTACACGTGTGTGTGCGTGTGCGTGAGTTTTAAAGTTAGTATTGGGTGTACTGATAATATTCAAAGATCCATTTGTGCTGAATAGAGAAAAACAATGGTACAAACATCGCCTTTATTTTGTCACACTTATGGGGTATCGGCCTCAGATACCAAAGGGGAAAATAATTATGTCCCCACAAGTCAATAAATTTGACTATGTGCACTGTATACCAATGCCGAACTGTTCGTTTCTCTATCATTAATTTACAGTTTCATTTTAATTCAGTTTCAGTTAAGTTGCCGCAAAATTAATACGAAGAAGCAAGTCCGTTCTCAGTCTGCAAGGCTGCATGCAGGTCTGTGAAATTTTCAGAGAAGGGAGGGGCACGAAATTTCCCCTCAAATTTCGTAAATCCGCACTTCTTAAGTAAGTATCTATGAGTAGATGTTTTTGTTTTTCGTTTTCTTCTGGAGAGATCGAAATCTAAGATAAAGCCTTGCAAATATTTTCCTTCACTTTTCCGGAGGGGGTGGGAGGGGATGGCAAATGTACATAGTGCGACCCTGGGGGTTAATATTATATAGCTTCTATAACGTCGGCGTCCGATGGTGCAAGATTTTTGTCTTTTGTGTGACTATTCGTCTGTATAGCATGTATAAATCCATGATAATTCCGTCCTGATTTACCGTTAACCCGATAACTATAAAACAGCAAAAATGAAAACGACAAGCGTTCTTTTGAGTTTTATCAACCTCAGGAGAGGGAAAGATGGAAGGCATCTTTAATATAGATAACAATTTGCGTGTAAATCCGATAGACAGTGACAGAGGGTACGGGTTTTAAAACGAGATTAGATTCTGAAATGTCATTTCTTTTAAAGATAAATCTCTTATTTGAAATTGAGCGAGTTTGGGGAAAACTGCGAGGGTTGGAAGCAAGGTCCTTAAAATGTCGCTGACTGCGTAATAACATCCTAGGGTTGTCATGAAATTATAATCGAGGAACAAAGACTGTGGGATTCCAGACAATAAAAAGCAAGTAGTAATGGTTTTACAACATGTGGTATTGCAAATTCACGCTCATATACAATTTAGATGAGGTTCTTATAGTGTCATCTCCTCACGTTCTACCGTTCCCTGTTGTCATATTCAAAAGAATACCTGAATGATATTATTGTAAGAACGACCCAAGCCCACATTTGGCTTTCGTCTTGGGAGACCCTTTACGAAGTCTTGCAAGGATAGATGATCAGTCAAGTGACTGTTTTACACATAAATTTGTATAAAGAGCATTCAACTATTGCAACTTAAAAAACTAACAACATTGAGGAAAATATTTATTGATTTCATTTTTGTTGAGCCCACCGATGGTGTGGGGAGACTAAGAGATCGCCTGCGGCGTCTGTCCGTCCGTCGTCCGTCCGTAACGCTAACTTGTCCGTAACTTGAATAACTCTTTACTGAGGACTTTAATTTCAATCAAACTTGGAGGGACGAGTGGTTATACAAAGTTTCACATTTTACCAAACATGTAGGTCACCTCAAGATCAAAGGTGACAGGCAGGGGTCAATGAACTTTAGGGCCCAATGTTAAGTTTTTACGGCGCGTTTCGATTATGGCTCATAACTTTTGATGTATCTGTCCGTTTGTGACCAAACTTGGATGGCAGATGACCCTTGGGGAGTTGAAGGTCACCAGAAGGTCAAAGGTCACAGACAGGGGTCAACGAACTTTATGGGCCCAATGTTAAGTTTTTATGTCGTGTTTTGATTATGGCTCAAAACTTTTGATCCATATGTCTGTTTGTAACCAAACTTGGATGGTAGATGTCCCTTGGGGAGTTGAGGGTCACCACAAGGTCAAAGATCACAGACAGGGGTCAACGAACTCTTAGGGCCCAATGTTAAGTTTTTACGGCGCGTTTCGATTATTGCTAATAACTTTTGATCCATATGTCCGTTTGTGACCAAATTTGGATGGTAGATGTCCCATGGGGAGATGAAGTTCATCACAAGGTGAAAGGTCACAGACAGGGGTCAACGAACTTTTAGGGCCCAATGTTAATTTTTTTTCCGGCGCGTTTCGATTATGGCTCATAACTTTTGATCCATATGTCCATTTGTGACCAAACTTGGCTGGTAATGTCCCATGGGGAGTTGATGGTCACCACAAGGTTAAAGGTCATAGGCAGGGTCAATAAACTTCCGGGAGTTAGAAAACCATTAATTTCTTCTATGCGAATGGCCGAGACACATTGGCACTTGCCTTCTTCCCTAAATTCGACTTGGGTCGTTTTTATATTCAGGTATCCATCCATGTCATTCGTAGTTAAAAAGAAAACATATAATCAAACAGAGGCAAAATAGAAAAAAAAGTATGAGAGACGCTGAAAATTTGGGCTAATCTGCATTACAGTATATAGGGCATATATGAACGCGATTAATACTGTCTATTTGGACAGCCGTGTTTGACATGTATATAGACGTAGTGATTGATGTTTGGATTTGAATGCAATATTGTGACTGATATAAAGATGCAGATTTCCATGACTCTTTATTTCTGACATTTTCACCTCTTCACATTTTTGCTTCGGACGTACTGAACTTGAATATCTGTACTTGCCACCAGATAGGAATTGGTTCATCTTTGGTGTCTGAAAACCTTTCATGACTTTTATTAATTAGCGACACTCTTTCTATTAACTGCTGTCTCACACTCTGATGTTGATCAAATAAGTCAATGAAACTTGAGTAAATGAAAAAAAAATGTAGAAAGGCTAAGTCCATTATACAATGCATAACTGATTCATTCATTTTCATAGTATTAAAAAGACGTTTGCCATATTATTTCATAATGTTTTATATCGACATTGTCTTTTCTCTTCTTTGCTCCTTGGAGAATATACACTTTTTTCAATCTCCTTATCTTATTTTCTATTTTTTTTATAGAAATGACACACGTGACATTATTGCTTTTACTTTCTCCTTTGTTTCTTTCCCCCAAATTCTGCCCCTATTTCTTCCTTTTTGTTGAACTTCAGGGTTTGATATGTGGCACGTTTAATGTTCAATATGTTTGGTATTCAACAAATTCCTGATTGCTCCGACACAAACAAACAAAAAAACAAACAAACGAATAAATAGAACAAACTAATGTTTTCTATAAAATGCTCACTGCATTACAGCTGACATGAAGCCAGATTCGTAACTTTATTTGATTTCCATCAACCCTCTTTTAACACCTTGTATGGTCTTTAATGTCGATTAAAATACGTAACCATGGTAACAAATCTTGGTGGATTAAGCCTGTATGTTACGAATGATAGAATACCATTTCCTTTTTAAAGTTATGTTGATGCGCTTTTTTTTTTCATAACCACAGTGTCATCATTCTACGGTATGGTCTAGCCGAAAAAAAGAAGAAAATGATGAAATTTCGTTTTCGTCCATGTCGACAGAACGAATAAAGTTCCTTGTCAGAGACAAATTTCTCTTGTTAATGTCTTCGGAGCTTTCGCAACCAATGTAAGTTTCAGTCGACTGCATGCAGTATCATGGAAACCGTCAGCATCTGAATCGTGACACCATTACGTAACAATAACGTTACATAACAATAATTACATTATTGTTAAGAGAAGAATTGTGTTTTTGGTGGTCCGATCGGGCCACCATTTTCTTTTTATTCTGTAATTATCATTATTTCTTTCTGGTCGGGCTAAAAAAAACATAAGTTGGCACATGCAATAACATAGTACATAAGTTTGTACATGCATATAAACACGCACACAAATACAACACACACACACACAGACACCTCGCATACATACGTATGTACGCAAGTCTATTTTTGCTTGCAGGACAGGACTGGTCTGGACTGAAATATTATATTTTAATATTTCAGTCAGTAGACATGTCTTGCAAGCAAATTCATCAGGATTTGATTGGGATTGTCTGCCTTTCCCGCAGCATGTAACTTTACACGGTGGTCCGACCTGGCTGATCGTAGGATTAGTCATTGTAAGGTGAAACCGATAGGGCCGACGTCAGTTGACCATCGCGGGTATAAAGGGTCACCGTCAGTCATCATGCCGGCCTACCATTCGACGCAGCACGAGCGTACGTGACTTATTTACTTTCCCGTGTATCGGGAATGCTTAGTTGTGCAAGTAATAGGCAAACTTGACGTACAAGTTGTAAAGATTGTAGGGAAAAGGCCAGATGCAGGGTTTAGCGCGACCCACATCTGTCCAAAAGCTAAATAGCGCCTTTTTCTTTTCTTTTTTTTTGTGACGGAGTCAACGGATGCGACAGACAGCGGCGTCCCCAAACAGCACTGGCAGCCTGCCCATTCAGGTTCAGAAAAAGCGAGCAGCATCTGAATGCACACTGGGTTTAATGAAAAAGGAGACGGTATGAAAAGAGTCCTTCCGATGCGCTCTTTTCTGACACTTGGTAATACCCAATAAATGTGATATGGTACAATCCTGAAACTACAACCGGCAAACGTCACGCCCCCTCTCACATACAATTATTTTAATGCTTAAATCGCGAAATCATGCTTTAAAAATGTTTTCCATGCTGACAAAGCTGTTCCTCTCATTCTATTAAAATCAAAACTTTTTTTAAAATCTTATTTCTAACAACCGAATTGCAAAAGCAATCGGACCACCGAGGAAAAAAAGTGTCCTTGGAGACAAACTGTAATATTTTAATCGGCGTTCAAATGTATAACCCTGACAACATCAACACCAAAGAAATACGAAAACCCATTTATGTAGCTTGTTCATCAGTTCATTGCTCTTTGATAGTCCTTTAGCAACTGGAGATTCTGTACATAATAGTCTATGTTTCCCTGGAAAGTAAAGCAATATTGTTATCATTTAAACTTTCTAAATGATGTAAACTACACGACTGCATATTTATTTTTGTCTGTTAAGAGCTACAGTATGTTTATTTGAAAGCTTAGTAACACTGATTAAGACCTCACCAAAAGAATGGTGTGTCACAGAAGTAATTCTGACATACTTCTGTTGACATTTGACGTCTTTCAAATTACACAATTACATATTCTTTTAGTGGAAAAAATGAGCGAGAAATGCATGGGATTCAATGGAATTAGATTTCCACTTGGATTGAATGGAATTGGATTTCAATGGACTTTGATTTTAATGGGACTGATCATGGAAATGGGATTCAATAGAATCCCATTTTCTTTGCTCATATTTCCACTAATTCAATTCAATTCAATTCAATTCATTTATTTTTCATTCTTCTTTTTCCAACAAAACATAACGCATAATAAATTTGTAATTACATCATAAACATAAACATTCGACTTTGCAAAAGATAAATGATACAGATAACGAAAGAACACATACTGGAAAAAAAGTACAAAGTTATGCTTCAGTTGAGAAAAAAAAGAACTGAGAGGTCCACTAAAAAGCAAGCTTGTATGTTGTGAACCACTCAAAAAATGAACAAACTTATGAATTACTTATTTACAAATACTTATCACACTACGACAGAACAGAATAAGACAGGAGAAATACAAAAGACATGACACGACTTGACAAAAAGACGGAAAGAATGGAGAGAGAGAAAGGAAAAGAAAAAAGAGAGAATGCCTACACGCTGAACTAGGGAAATGGAACAGGGGGTGATTGAAAATGTGCTTCAGAGGGCTGGTACTGGACGTAGCTGTGCAAGGATTTGATGGCTATTACATAATAAAACACGTAATCTATTACGCAATAATGAAGCCAGTGATCGAAAGATTGGTGGATGGATGATGAACCCTGAGGTTGATGAGATCTAACTGATAAAGAATATATCAGAGAGGATTTAAGAGAAATGATTTCAACTTGCGCTTAAAAGAATGCAAAGAAGGGGAATTTTTTATTTCACAGCTTAATGAATTCCAAAATCTAGGACCGGTGTATATAAATGTACTCTGGGCTAATAAAGTTCTCAGGAGGGGCAAATGAAACTCATTAGATTGCCTAGTGGGATAATTATGAAAAAACTGGTTCCGTGGAAACATTGAATTGAAAATACTGGGAAGTGCATTTGCATTGTAATTAAACATAAACTGACCAAGCTGTAAAAAATACAAATCTTTAATTTTCAAAATCTTATATTTATTAAACAGTGGCTCTGAATGGGAACGTGGTGGGACGCCACAAATAATGCGAAGTGCCTTTTTTTGCAGTAACAGTAATTTATCTAGCAAAGTTTGATGGGCACTACCCCATGCTAGGAGTCCGTAATTAAGATACGGTAAAATTAGAGAAAAATACAAGGTCAACAAAGAGGACATTGGAATATGAGACTTGAGTCTATTTATGATACCAATATTACGAGAAATTATGGTACTAATGTTAATAATGTGCGGTCTCCATGAAAGTTTATCGTCCACTGTGATACCAAGGAATTTTATATGAGATACACGTTCTAGCAGAGTGTCATCAAAAATGATATTTGTGCGCAAAGCTTCTACGGAATTGCTAAAAAGCATATACTTAGTTTTCTGGAGATTAAGTGATAATTTATTAGCTCTTATCCACTGAGTAACTTTTTTCAATTCGGAATTAACAATGCGTACGAGAGTATCTGGATTTCGGTGAGAAAAGAAAACGTTGGAATCATCAGCAAAAAGTATAAATGAGAGTATATCAGATGATCTACAAAAGTCATTAATATAAATGATAAAAAGTAAAGGTCCTAATAAGCTACCCTGTGGGACGCCACATTTAATAAATTCTAGATTTGAGTCATTCCCGTTCAGAGATACATATTGTTTTCGATTTTGTAGGTAACTCCTGAACCACTCCAAGGCCTTCCCCCGTATTCCATAATAAGACAATTTATATAATAAAATTTCATGATTTATCGTATCGAAGGCCTTGGAGAAGTCCAGGAAGATACCAATAAGATGAGAATGATTATCAATAGTATGCGCGGCGTGGTCAATAAACTTCAAAAGGGCATGAATGGTACTGTGTTTCTGACGAAACCCAAATTGAGAATTTGTAAAAACATTATGAAAATTAAGAAAATTAATTGTTCTTACAAACACTAATTTTTCCAAAATTTTAGATAAGGATGAAAGCAATGAAATGGGTCTATAATTACGTACATCAAATTCATCTCCTTTTTTAAATAAAGGAAAAACCTTAGCTATTTTCATAAATTCAGGAAAAACACCACTTAGTATAGATTTATTGAAAATATGTGAAAGTGGGTCAGCAATTGATGATATAATTCCCTTTAAAATAAAATTACTTATATCATCATAACCAGCACTTCGCTTATTATTCATTGCAGTAACAATATCTATTATTTCATATTTGGTTGTTGGAACAAAAAAAATAGAACTAGAATTAGGTTGACCTAAGAATGTAGAAAAATGCGTATTTGACTGTGGTACTTTTTCTGCCAGATTTTCCCCAATCATTGAAAAATAAGAGTTAAAAATATTAACTATATCATTAGGATCTTCAACAATTTTATTATCATGTTTTAACTTTGTAATATTTAATTTCTTTTTTGATATATTCATAGCCTGCTTCAATACCTTCCATGTATTCTTTATATCATGTTTATATTTTTCTAACTGAATCATATAATATTTCCTCTTTTCCAACCGTATAATGTTCGTTAAAATGTTTTTATACGAAGTGTATTTATTTTTTGACTTCTCAGTTTTTTTCATTTTGAATTTATAGTATAACCTATTTTTCCTATTTATTGCACGAAGAACAGATTTTGAAATCCATGGAAGTTTAGGAGACGTTTTATAATTAACTGACTTATCTTTTAATTTAGGAATATATTCATCTAAATATTTATTCATAATCCCTGAAAAATTTTCAAATGATGCATTTACATCATCATTATCATAAACACTGGACCAGTCAGCCCTATCTAAGCAAGCACCAAGACTAGCCAAATTTTCCGGTGAAGCTCTACGTCTAAATGAAGAAAACTGAAACCTATTAACCAAATGTTTAAGATCAAAACATGTTATAATAGGGAAATGATCAGTTATATCAGATAAAATTATAGCAGAATTTAAAATCTGCACAGAATTAGAAAAAATATTATCAAGGAGGGTTGCGGAGTGATTTGTAACACGAGTTGGCTTCGAAATTAATGGCAAGAAAGAGGCTGACAAAAACATTTCTAGAAATTCATGAGATGTGTTATCATCATTCTTAACCAAATCAATATTAAAATCACCCATTATGAAAGTGCTTTTATTAATAAATAGAGGACTTTTTAATAAATTTGTCATACAATTCAAAAAATCTTTGGAACTTGAACTTGGGGGTCTATAAACAATACCAATTATAATATTCTTACTTTGCGGAATACAAATTTCCACAAACAAAGTCTCTACAATTTCATTTATTACATTTAATTCATCACAAACACTAAATTCAAATTTTTTAGATAAATAAAAAGCGACTCCACCACCCGTCCTGTTTACTCTATTATTAACAATAAAATCATAACCATTTAATGCATACGGCAAATTAACGTCAAATGATAACCATGTTTCAGTTAAACCTATTACTGAAATTTGTTGTTTATTTTGATTATCTAATAATATCTGTAACTCATCAAAATGTTTATTAATACTCCTTATATTTAAATGTAACATGGAAAATATACTTTGTGAAAAACTTTTTGTATAATCTTTAAATTGGTCAACAGTTACATATTTAGAAGGAATTTGAGGGGAGTCATATTCAAAATCAAATTCATTGTATATATCTTTTGAAGATGAGTTGACATTATTGGCAATAAGATCGTCAAAAAAAGCAGACGATTGTGACTTATTCCGACTCAATTCCGAAGGGGAACGTCTAAACAGATCAAAGAGTTCATCATCATCAAGGGAATCAAATGCTACATTAAGTCGATTAGCCATAAAAAGAGGCATAAGGTATATGAAGGCATGTCAACTGACGAGTTAGCAGAGGAATGAAAATTTTTGGCACAAAAGATGCACGAATAATCCCGGGTTCACGGGTAGTACAGCGAGTAGGCAAATTCATGAAAACATAGACCTTAGGCAACATAATCAAACAACATAAAATACATTAACAACACAGGAAGAAAGCGTACACACAAATAGTCAAAGCCTGTAAAAGAACTTTGACAGAACCAGTGCAAGCATAAAAACGGACATGGAGATAGAGATAGCTCCCGAATTTGGAAAAATTATTTGTTGTTTATAGGAAATAATGATAGATTTATAAGATGAAAATATAGTGAATGCATAATAAATGCGTGTAAAAAATAAAACCCCTTTCATTTCTTGGATCATTACGTAGTATCATAATATTATTAAGGCTGAAGTCTGACATTCATTATACATCGTACATAAGGTTGTACATAAGGCTGCGTTCACACAGAATCAGAATAATTAGGTTAAAATAATATGCTGACATGACACAATAGCCATGTCGGACAACTGGTGAAATGAGTGAACAACATAATAATACTGACAGCCCTCGCAGGGGCAGACGGGGCAACAGCTGTATAGTGAACTAGATACCATGTTTACAAAAGGTGACAAGGTAATAATAAGAAAAAAAAAAACCACTTCATTCCAAAGTCCTAGGGAAAGCGTCATTTATCATTTGGATGCACAAATAAACCGGGCTATTGTTCGAAAAAAGATGTACACATGTATATCCCACCTTCGCTCCCGATTCAACCCTCCCGGAGTTCATCGCACTGGTTGCATATATATATGGAAACTAACTTCTATTGTTTGACAAAGTGGGGAAAAAACAGTGGAATTATAGGCGCTCACTTGTAAAAAGAGCAAAAAAATATATATATAAATAAAACAAACAAAGTATTTTGCTGAGGAAGGTGAAGAGGGCGGAGGAGGGATAGACAAATATTTCATGCTAAGCATGCGTCACAAAAAAAAATAATAAATAAATAAATCAGCATGTAAAATGCTGAGGCTGATTTAACACAGTCCCACTTCCCTGATATACAATCCAATTCTTACTGGTTGGGCGAACTTGTGTGCAACCAAGGCAGATTAACAACCTTCTCGGTCTAGTGTTACCCTCCATTGGCTTACAAAAGAAGTATGAAGAATGTGAAAACAATTCTCGTACAATGATACATAACAAGGAGGGGTACACAGGGGTTACATAGGGGTATTCAGGACGCATCAGAATGCACATTAAAATTATAGCTGATCTGAAGGTAAGTGGCTGAGGTGATTACTCTCGATAGTTGTGGGGTGGGAATAAAGAGAACATACACGTAATGACCCTCTGGTCGTATTCTAGCTCTTATTGAAACAGATACATACGATTTAAAAAAAGAAAAAAACATGGGCATTGTGAAAAAGAATACCACTGAAAACATTATGGGTATTGGGATCGATAATGCCGACAAGGTGAATCAAAATGGGGATACACATGTACATACATAGAATATTATCATCATGACTATTATAGTGTGAGAATACCAGTCGTGAGTGGAACAGGTTTGAATTAATTTGCAGACATTACGTATGTCGGACAACTGCTGCAATGAGTGGACAATATATAGTACTGTACTACTGAAAACCCTCGCATGGGCAGATGGGACAACAGCTGTATGCGAACTGAATACCATACGTACAAAAGGGAAGGGAACAAAAACAACAACAGATCATTCCAAAGTCTCAGGGAAAGCGCTGTACATATATTACATTCATTTCTGGTCAGTTTATCTCTGTTTGCCTTATTCTGTATAAAAACAAAAATGGTAAGGCATAGGCGTTTCAGTGACTAATGGGTAAAAAAATATTGAGATCTCCAACATGAACGGCATCCTCAGTTTTTTTTTTTCACGACAAGACAACGACAGCAATAAACTTGAATTGTCCTTGCACTCACACGATGTGCTAGACTTTATATTGTGGAGAAATAATGTTGGCTTTTCATAAATTATGCGAAAGAAGCAGACTATAGATCTAAATAATGCATCAGATCAGTGAAAGTTTTAGAGCGAGGAGATTAAGAAACTACGACAGTAATGGAATGGAATTACACAGTGTGAGGTACGCTAATCCAAATTCCCGTCAAGACGTATTCAAAGTTGTCCAATGAGTTTATAGCTAATGGCTTAGATGCATTATGCCTCGTACATGTGTGTGTGTGTGTGTGTGTGTGTGTGTGTGTGTGTGTTTACCATGGAGCTACAAACGAAAGTGCAGCTCTATGTTTGGACGTAATTATTCGTTTGCAAGTGTATAATGTTGTACAACTTTCTGTATAAGCCTCAGTTGGCCAGACAAACGAGTTCTTTTCGAGGAGTTGGAAGTACAAGTAACAATAAACTGAAAAAAAAAAACATATCAGCAACGCCTTTATTTAATCTGGAGAAAGGTTCGGGTCACGAGGAAAAAATGACCCCCTCCCCTCCCCCTTCTCTTTCACATTTTCTTCTTTTCTTTTCTTTTTTTCTTCTTCTCCTTTCCCCCTCTTTTTAAGTAAAACAAATTGACACCCACGTGTTTAGATTTGTTTTTCATATTGCGCTAAATTGCTGCGTTATTGACTTATGTTATGCAAATTTCTTTCTATCTATATTCAACTAGTTCAGAAAACATATAAGCATAGAGAAGAGTTGCACGTGTACTTTTTGTGTATATCCACCCATGCAGTTTGGGATGTGCTCTGAATGACAAGTTTTGCCCACGCTATGGTCAATTCTTGCGTCGTCATCTTTGTTATTGTTGTTTTTGTTGTTGTTGTTGCTGCTGCTGTTGTAATGAATGCTTTTGTTGCTATTGTTGTTTGTCAGTTATCGTTACAGAATGCAGAAAAAAATTTTGAGCAGATTTTTTTTTTTTTTTCATGCGTTATTGAGGCAGCAGTCTTACGGATACTGTGTACGAATCTTAACAGAAACGACGCCACAGTTTTACTGCTCTATTCTCCTTATCCTGTTTATTTATATGATCACAATCATGTACGCCTGCCCGTATCGGCGAAATGTCAAAGGGGCAGCGAGTCTTCGCTTAATTCACAAATTCCAGGGGCGTTTTCCTAACATTCTGACTGACCTTTCATAGATATTATGATCATATTGCTGCTCCATAAATTGTTGTTTGAATTGTTTGGCTTCTTGTGCATATTTCCTCTATTTTTGGTTGCACGTCCTTTGCATATCTACAACGGGTTTATTATCATCTTTTAGATGCCATTGTTTACTTATAGAGTAGGAATGCTACCTTAATTTTGCTCTGTATCCTGCGTGTTTAAGGTCAAAACGTCTTTCCAAAACTTCCAGTCATAAATTACTATCTGTAACGTGTTTGTTCGGGGCATGGGAAATTCTACCTTGACCTGTGATATTGGGTAACGTTATACTGAGCCTTATTTAACGGACGTAATGTCAGTTTGCGAACATGATTATATCCATTAAACATAGAGAAAAGGTACTACCTTTCGTAAGACGTATACGTTCTTATCACTACCGATTTGTAACAGTTGTTTTCTGGACTTCCCTTTTTATGATTTTCTTCGAAATTTTTTTGAGGCTGTGGACAATTTTCCCTTTCCCAAGACTCTGATTTCTATAGTCTAAGTAAGCCCTCTTTTCTCAGAGACGATGTATATTTGAAGCACTTAGCACACCTGCCCAATATCCCATAATAATCTACAGCTTATTGCATTATTTTAGTCTGTGTTAATTGATTGCATTTTCATGTTTTTATTTTTTTTTCGATCCAGCAAAACAATGGTCAGTGTCGAGCCTTGCTGTATATATACTCTCTAAAAAAAATCGAGTGAAAATTTTCACTCTAAAAAGAGTGAATACAAAAAAGAGTGAATTTCGAGTGAAATTGGAGTGAATTTTGAGTTAAAATGCTCATTTTCACTCAAAATTCACTCCAATTTCACTCGAAATTCACTCTTTTTTGTATTCACTCTTTTTAGAGTGAAAATTTTCACTCGATTTTTTTTAGAGAGTATATATATATATATATATATATATACTTACAACATTTATATATGTATATATACATATTATATATATATATATATATATATATATATATACTTACAACATTTATATATGTATATATACATATATATATATATATATATATATATATATATACCTATAACATTTCGATGTATATACAAATGACGTTTGTAGTCCGCGTGTTGGTACTAGTGCGAATTATTCGCACTAGTCATCCCTGATGAAGAGGAAGGATCCTCGAAAATTCGGATTATATAATTATATATATATATTAATGGGGAAATGCGGAATAAAACAATGATAGTTGGGGGAATTTTGATAAAAAGCATGAAAATATTCAGAAAAATGCAAATATTGCCCTTTTTGAAAAAAAAATGCATTAACATGGGTACAATGCAGAATTGAACTGACAAGAGCACAAAATGCATCTTATACCACCAAATTCTGTATGTTAAATGAGAAAATAGAGCTCTTTTTTTAATAGAAAAAGCAGATGTACCTAAATTCCCCCAATGACCCGTTTTCTATGCACATTTGATATATACACCCATTTTTTTTGCATACCTGCCAATCTCCCCTAAATTGTGTTGATGGTACAGTCCTCAATCTATACATACGTTGTACTATGCCATCTGTGCCCTACCATGCCTACTGTGGAGTAGTCCAGTCCTGAGGCCCCAGATCATTGATAAGGCTTTGAAAAACATTGTCAAAACCATAAGGGGAATCAAAATTTCCCCTTTGGAACGAATTCCCCTTTAAGCCCTGGTCACAACTCGCCGTGCGTGCTTTTCGTCCGTACGTTCTTGGCGGAGGCCACGGCGTTCACGTTTTTTTCTAAAAACGTGGGGAGGAAGTGACTAGCGCAGGGAGGAAGTACGTCAACGCACGACACTCGCACGGTTGCGCAGGATGTAAGTACGTGGCCCGCACGCCACGCCTGGCCATGAGGGGTTACGTGCATCGTACGTTGTGCACGTGGTAAGTGAGTTGTACGTGCTTACAACTTACAATCTGCGTGAGATTGCTACGTTCTCTTGCGGAGGCTGTAATTACACGTGCTGCTCACGTAAGGTATCCCTACTCTGTCGCAAGTTGTAAGTGCGTGCAAGTGCGATGATTTTTTTTTTCTCCCCGTCAGATGCTAGGGGTAGGGTCTAGGCCTAATTATAGGACCACCTTCCAAGGTTCTTCAGATGTATAATCAGACTTCTTCTCCATAGATGTATATGAAAGTTTAACCTTCTGTGTGTCATATTCATTTCATGTCTATTGGTTTTTATATATTCTGTTGAATGAAATGAGATTGAAATAAATAAACTACGTGAGATTATGTGAAATGTGTGCATATTTGACTCATTGACAGAGAAAGGGTTAATAGGCTATATCAGGTATAGGACCATAGAGCTGTACAGCTCTATGTATAGGACCTAAGTTACATCACGTATAAAATGGCATTGTATACCTGATGTAGGCTAATAGGCTAATGTCAATATCAGGTATACAATGACATTGTATAACATTATTTGGATTAAAACATCCTAACACATTGGCACTTGAGGTGAGATGCGTATGATTTGCTGTTATGAAGTCTGGCATCTTTATACCCAGTTTCAGAGGTGGTGGCAATTCAGACATGGAGGCATTTTTAGCTAGATTTATCAGCATATTAATAGAACAATGAATGTAGGCCTATGAGTTTGCAGTTTCATCTGGGACTAAAGGTGTCACGTTTGCAATTAAGGTCCTATATAAGGTAATACTGTCATAGAAAATTCTTCCTTGCTTAATTTCAAAATGTACACATTCTCAATTTCAGAGAATGGTACTGACTTTATCACTGTTCTGCATATACAATGATGATCAATGCCTTTTAACCACGCTTGTGCAGATCTTAAATGTAACATTTCCTTTCAAAACTCCAAAAATCTTGTCACTTCATGCATTGACCATTCAGAGCTCAAGATTTCTATATGTTTTGCTTCTTCAAGAAGTTTTTTACTTTGTCTTATGTGCCATAAAATATGGTACAAGTGTATACAAGTGTGTGTATATATATACACTCAGCAAAAAAGAAAGTAAACACTTTTTCGAGGTCATATTTTTCATAGAAGACTTTTATGAAAATCAATGTATTATATACCATATCAAAGGTAATTTAGTTGGCTATTAAGTTCATAGGTTAATTAAAAACAAAACTTTACGCATGAGTGAGCACATTCGTTTTTGTCCTCCAAGGCACAAAATTTAAAATTGCAATAATTGATATGTTCTCTTTCATTTGCAAATGCCCTTCACGATAACATTGACTACAAAAGACCAGTTTAACACAATGAGAGACATGAATGAAATAGGAAAAATAAGTTTTTGTTCTCTTTATCTCTTTATTACCTCTAAAAAAGAACAAAGTGGGAAACTAAAGGGGAAAAACAAGAATTTTTCTGTCAAGTCAAACTTCAAATGACATAGGGAATAAAAAGCATAAAGATGGTTAAATGAGCTGAATTTCTTTATTTATTTCTTTTAAACCAGTGATTCAAAATCCATGTGACAATTTCAAAAACCAAACATTATTTTCAATTTCCTAATTTGAAAAAAACCCTAAAATTTATACCATATTTGTTTATTATTACTTCTTCTCTTATTTCATTTGAATTTAGATTTGACATAAAATGCTTTATTTTCCTCCATTATTTTTAGCCTTCATTGGTCTTTTAGGCTTTAAAGATATTATAGATATCAAAGGTTTGCTTTTGCAACTTAATTCATGTTCCTTTTTGTGTGAAACTTGTTGTTTGTTCTTACTGTTCTATGGAAGAGCACATACGCATGAATGACAGCTTCTTCAGTTTTGCAATTTTTACTTTTGTGCCCTGGATGAGAAAAACAATGGAATTCACTCATGCGTTAAGTTTCCCTTTTTTACTGACCTACCAGGTTGATAGCCAATTAAATTACCTTCAATATGGTGTATAATACATTAGCTTTCAGCCAAATATTCTATGAGAAATCTAAACTTGAAAAAGCGTTTACTTTCTTTCTTTTTTTTTGCTGAGTGTATTATTAATCGCCTACCAGGCAGAAGGGTCCTATAACATAATCATTTTGGTTTGTGACACAATTCGAAAGAGTTTTGAAAGCCCTTTCAAGTGATATAACAGTCATTTTACTGTGTATGCGATTTTTTTCGATCCTATAATCCTTACAGGGAATTTCTGCCCGGTAGGTGAAATAGAACAGTATGAGTATATAATTGCCATCATCATGACATCTTGGAGACGAAAATGATGATACTCGTCCGTCGGCTCGGTTCGTGTACCTTGCAGAGATCACTGCGCACAACTTGCGTTTTAAGTGCGGAGCAGGTGCTTATTCGGCAAGTTCGGTACGGTCTGCGTGCTCTGTTGAACAGTTGAACTCAGGGAAGTGTCGAATAAGCACGGGCTGCGCACTTATTACGTGCTCAACACGTACGTGCTACGTGTGCCGTCAGCCAAGCAAGTGACGGTAGGAAAATTAAAAAAAAAAACTCACGGAGTCAGTGCGTTGTACGCACGTTCGCTGTAGAGTGCACGTACGTTGCCCGCACTTAGGGTGAATCCGTAGCCCGAACGCAGCGAAAGTTCCTCGGGTCCTAAAAGTGCTACGGCGTGTCTGCGTGCTCGAAAATTCGTGCGGAGGCGGTACTTACTACGTACGGATCCCCAAATTTTGCCCACGTTTTTGTAAGTAGACAGCACGCACTTGCAAGTACGGCGAGTTGTGACCACGGCTTTAGATACCTCGTTTTCAGACGTATATTCCCCATATGGACGCTTTTTACTTATGTATGTATGTATGTATATGTATACGTATATATGATCTGATGATTTTTAATTAAACTCTCAAAATAAGTTATTGTATTTTAAATGCAGGGAACATCTCTCTATTTGTATTTTTGTTTTCTTTTCAAATCTTCTTGGAAAATTGTATTTTGTTTGCTGACTGAGAGACAGCAATGCAGAACACAGCTCACGTTTTTACATCGCATTTGCCATATCTGCCAAACTTAAACATATAATAATTATATACATTTTGTAGTAGGAGTGTTTAAGTCAGCAGGTGGATTTACATTTTATGCTGTAATTGTAAAAAAAAAAAAAAAAACTCAACAACATTAAACAAACAGATATTATAGTGATTTGTAGATTCTTCGAAATACGACTGTATATTACTATTGCTGCCAAGCAATTTTAAATGATCCGGCATTGATAAACGCGGTATTATGAGAAGGTCGTTTCTGTTTCTAGGTAATTACAGTTTTACGCGATGTGTTACAAATTGTGTCCATTGTGTGCTTGTGTGTGTGTGTGTGGATGATTATGCATGGAGTGTGATAGTTTGTGTGTGTGTGTGTACGCCCGTCTATGTAATATTAGTCTTCGGCAGGTTTTTAATGAAATGCTGTATTCTCAAGTGCGGTGTTTGTGTAATGAAGGAGATAATGATTAGTTTGATCAAGGTAATCAATGTACCTTTTTCTGAGATTTATGCAGAGTTTTACATCACTTTTGTATGCATCATGGTATGATTTGCACACACACACACGCACACACACACACGCAAAATGTATTATACTTTTAAAATTGTGATTCAGCAGCACAAGTGTTAGGGTAATGAAGCGGATGTTGATTAGTTTGCTCAGGTTGAATAAGATTTTTTTTATTCAAATTTATTTATTCATTTTTTTTCCGTCGAGATGTTTTCATTGCAACTGATTGACAAATTGCCCTACATCGACGTAAATAAGCACTGAATTGATCAGTGTTTTAGTAGTAGCCATGATAAAAAATCATGGGCGTACATACTCGAGCAGGATTCGAACCCACGACCTCCTGATCACCGGACAGGCGTCATCTCCACTAGACCATCGAGCTTTCGCCCGACAGCAAGTGTTGGTTCTAATCCTTATAGCATGCAGCGGGTACTGCTTTTGTTATTCAAATTTATTTATTCATTTTTTTCCGTCGAGATGTTTTCATTGCAACTGATTGACAAATTGCCCTACATCGACGTAAATAAGCACTGAATTGATCAGTGTTTTAGTAGTAGCCATGATAAAAAATCATGGGCGTACATACTCGAGCAGGATTCGAACCCACGACCTCCTGATCACCGGACAGGCGTCATCTCCACTAGACCATCGAGCTTTCGCCCGACAGCAAGTGTTGGTTCTAATCCTTATAGCATGCAGCGGGTACTGCTTTTGTTATTCAAATTTATTTATTCATTTTTCCGTCGAGATGTTTTCATTGCAACTGATTGACAAATTGCCCTACATCGACGTAAATAAGCACTGAATTGATCAGTGTTTTAGTAGTAGCCATGATAAAAAATCATGGGCGTACATACTCGAGCAGGATTCGAACCCACGACCTCCTGATCACCGGACAGGCGTCATCTCCACTAGACCATCGAGCTTTCGCCCGACAGCAAGTGTTGGTTCTAATCCTTATAGCATGCAGCGGGTACTGCTTTTGTTATTCAAATTTATTTATTCATTTTTCCGTCGAGATGTTTTCATTGCAACTGATTGACAAATTGCCCTACATCGACGTAAATAAGCACTGAATTGATCAGTGTTTTAGTAGTAGCCATGATAAAAAATCATGGGCGTACATACTCGAGCAGGATTCGAACCCACGACCTCCTGATCACCGGACAGGCGTCATCTCCACTAGACCATCGAGCTTTCGCCCGACAGCAAGTGTTGGTTCTAATCCTTATAGCATGCAGCGGGTACTGCTTTTGTTATTCAAATTTATTTATTCATTTTTTCCGTCGAGATGTTTTCATTGCAACTGATTGACAAATTGCCCTACATCGACGTAAATAAGCACTGAATTGATCAGTGTTTTAGTAGTAGCCATGATAAAAAATCATGGGCGTACATACTCGAGCAGGATTCGAACCCACGACCTCCTGATCACCGGACAGGCGTCATCTCCACTAGACCATCGAGCTTTCGCCCGACAGCAAGTGTTGGTTCTAATCCTTATAGCATGCAGCGGGTACTGCTTTTGTTATTCAAATTTATTTATTCATTTTTCCGTCGAGATGTTTTCATTGCAACTGATTGACAAATTGCCCTACATCGACGTAAATAAGCACTGAATTGATCAGTGTTTTAGTAGTAGCCATGATAAAAAATCATGGGCGTACATACTCGAGCAGGATTCGAACCCACGACCTCCTGATCACCGGACAGGCGTCATCTCCACTAGACCATCGAGCTTTCGCCCGACAGCAAGTGTTGGTTCTAATCCTTATAGCATGCAGCGGGTACTGCTTTTGTTATTCAAATTTATTTATTCATTTTTCCGTCGAGATGTTTTCATTGCAACTGATTGACAAATTGCCCTACATCGACGTAAATAAGCACTGAATTGATCAGTGTTTTAGTAGTAGCCATGATAAAAAATCATGGGCGTACATACTCGAGCAGGGTTCGAATCCTGCTCGAGTATGTACGCCCATGATTTTTTATCATGGCTACTACTAAAACACTGATCAATTCAGTGCTTATTTACGTCGATGTAGGGCAATTTGTCAATCAGTTGCAATGAAAACATCTCGACGGAAAAAAAAAAAAGAAAAAATGAATAAATAAATTTGAATAACAAAAGCAGTACCCGCTGCATGCTATAAGGATTAGAACCAACACTTGCTGTCGGGCGAAAGCTCGATGGTCTAGTGGAGATGACGCCTGTCCGGTGATCAGGAGGTCGTGGGTTCGAATCCTGCTCGAGTATGTACGCCCATGATTTTTTATCATGGCTACTACTAAAACACTGATCAATTCAGTGCTTATTTACGTCGATGTAGGGCAATTTGTCAATCAGTTGCAATGAAAACATCTCGACGGAAAAAAAAAAAAAATGAATAAATAAATTTGAATAACAAAAGCAGTACCCGCTGCATGCTATAAGGATTAGAACCAACACTTGCTGTCGGGCGAAAGCTCGATGGTCTAGTGGAGATGACGCCTGTCCGGTGATCAGGAGGTCGTGGGTTCGAATCCTGCTCGAGTATGTACGCCCATGATTTTTTATCATGGCTACTACTAAAACACTGATCAATTCAGTGCTTATTTACGTCGATGTAGGGCAATTTGTCAATCAGTTGCAATGAAAACATCTCGACGGAAAAATGAATAAATAAATTTGAATAACAAAAGCAGTACCCGCTGCATGCTATAAGGATTAGAACCAACACTTGCTGTCGGGCGAAAGCTCGATGGTCTAGTGGAGATGACGCCTGTCCGGTGATCAGGAGGTCGTGGGTTCGAATCCTGCTCGAGTATGTACGCCCATGATTTTTTATCATGGCTACTACTAAAACACTGATCAATTCAGTGCTTATTTACGTCGATGTAGGGCAATTTGTCAATCAGTTGCAATGAAAACATCTCGACGGAAAAATGAAAAAAAAAAAAAAAAAAAAAAAAAAAAAAAAAATGAATAAATAAATTTGAATAACAAAAGCAGTACCCGCTGCATGCTATAAGGATTAGAACCAACACTTGCTGTCGGGCGAAAGCTCGATGGTCTAGTGGAGATGACGCCTGTCCGGTGATCAGGAGGTCGTGGGTTCGAATCCTGCTCGAGTATGTACGCCCATGATTTTTTATCATGGCTACTACTAAAACACTGATCAATTCAGTGCTTATTTACGTCGATGTAGGGCAATTTGTCAATCAGTTGCAAAGATTTTTTTTAATGAGATTTATGCGGAGTGTTGTAACACTTTTGTATATGTGGTTTGATTTGCAAAAAAAAAATGAAGATATTGTATTGCATGTTTTAAAAGAAAAAAGAATGTGATTCAGGAGCACGAGTGCGAAAAAGAGCTCCTCATTCTTGTTCAAACTAATTTCCTTGAGAAAATGAGCCTGATATTGAATGCAATTCAAATAAAGAATATCGTGTGTGTGTGTGTGTGTGTGTGTGTGTTCATTGATAACAGAAGATTTTAGAATCAGTGCCTACAGCCACAACACCTGACTTTCGATGTTACAATAGACAATAACAGAGGAGAGAAAGGGGAAACAATGAGTCGTCAAAATCATTAAAGGGGAAACCAGTTTTCCAACTAGTCGCCTGAAGCCAGTAAAACCAGGCTGAAAATAAGCATATAATAATACTTATGAAGCAATCTGCAACAGTAACCAGAGATGGCTGTTAAAGCAATTTTTCAATTGGAGAAACATATTATACACGATTATGATGATATTCATTCACAGTATAACAGATACAATCGTAATCTTCGTCGGCTTGGGTGTCCGACTGCCTGACAACTGCAGCCTGACTGCAGCGTTCGCTTTACAAACGTTGATGGGCACTATAGGTGTGTGCGCGTTCGCAGACTTTGCGAAGGAGTTTTGTACCCGATCAGTTACACGTGGGTGGATGTGAGGATCGAGAAAGGGGTAAATCCCTTTAGGGCTTCTGATGCAAATGCGGTGCTTAGATGAATTTATCAGGCACTTTAGCAAATCGAGAAGAGGGAAAGACTTCTCAAAGCAATGAAAGGTTGAAATATGCCCCTCTCCTCACCAACTATAGCTGTCACCGCTTTTAAGATGAGTAGAGCCTATGAGGTAACAATGGAGAGAAATCACAACTAAATTGATGAAAATAGCCATAAAAGATGGATGGAATAGATGGATTAACCCATTTCTAATAGGAAGCAGGTGTAGCATGCACCGTATCTTCTGGGAAACGACGCAACTCAGAATCTGCGGATTGATTATTATGCTAGTCGTGGCAGTCGCTGTTACGACACTTGTAGTAACAGATGGAGTATAGAAATATACCATCAATAATTCAGACAAAGACGTGTTGTAGATGTGACCATTATCGCTGATTATCCCACCACGGTTATGTATTCTGCGATGCCCCCATTCAGTATCAGAGCTTATGTACATAGGTAGCGTCCGTCTGTTTATATAAACGCCTCCGGCGGCAACCCGGTTGCAATGTTGTGATTAAGGCGCACCGGGTAACTTTCGGCAGTGATAAATGTTACTTTAGCAATGTCCAGTGCCGTCAAATCTCTGGCAAGAAATTGACATTCATCTTTACACAGTAATGCACACACGACATAATGGAGCAGGTTCACAACTCTATCGAATAGTTGTAGAAATAAATGGTTGTTTCACTTATAATTACTGACCCATTATCCATGTATTATGTAAAACAATTGTCTTCTTATAATTGAAGAGTTTGTTCGCAAAAACCGATAAGTCCATATTTGCAAAATGGAGATATTTGCGATTAAAGGTCAAGAAAAATAAGGAGAATAATAAGAAAATTTTGGCTTCTTTTGACCATAACTTCCAAAATGTACCTTTAAATATAGTGACCAATATATCATTTAAAAGGTATTATTTTGTACTTTATGACAGAGACCGTACTTCAAAATCTTCAAAAATGGACTTATCGGTTTTTGCGAACAAACTCTTCAATATTATAGTCGACGTATACATCATAATGTATAGTTTAATACAGTGTAGACTCAAGCCTCTTCATTACATTATGATGTTTCATTTCATAGGTCTATCAAAATTCAAAATAGCTGCTGGTTGTTGTTGTTGTTGGTGTTGTTTTGACATAAAAATGCGATTTTTTTTCCTACGAAGACCACTGTTGTGGTATCCATTTCCAGTGACTTCCGTGCCATTCTGCAAGCCCCAAAGATTTGACAGTTGTAATTTGTTTTATTTTGCGGGTGAGGAAGAAATGGCATCCCCCCCCCCCCCAGTGGTAGTGTTTCGAGCAAGAAAAAACAGTGGAAGTGAGAAGTTGGAAGAGTTATCGTAACAAAAAGTGAAGGGATAAAGAGAAATGTATCTGGTGTAAATAGCTGAGCGCCGTTTGACTGATATTCAGCTCGCCCAATGACACAAGAAGCAGCTTCTCAGCATAATTGTCAGTTCACCCACGAGTTTAATCAATTTGACTTTGGCTTATATGTCATTTTGTCCACCACTTTTCTGCGTTTCGTCATGGCGTCATTTCACCCTAGGATATGGTTTAAATCTTGTATTTCCTACACTAATATGCTCTAAGCTATATCAAGGGTAATTAAGAACCTCTGGCGTACATTGGTGATCTCAATGCAAAAACATTTTTCACAGTGGCATGATAGTGACCGAAGTGCCCACATGAAGCCGTGTAAAATGCTTTAGCAGCATGTGCACAGTTACTGATTTTCAATAGCTTCCTCAATTTATTCCCATCTTTACTAACACACTTCTTCTACTTCCACTTTTTATTCAGGTCAATAGAGCAAGGAAGCAGTAAAAAACAACAACAACAACAACAACAACAACAACAACAAAAACAGACACAGAAAAACATCAACCAAGAACCAGACAAACGAAGAAATAAACATAAAGACACAAACACAAGGTACAGACTTTGTGGCTTGGCAAAGTTCTCTTAGTTAAGTTTGATATTTTATACATTTTGCAGAACAGAACAACACACTGTAGTTTCTGTAGGTTTCTGTTATCATTTTGTTATATTGCTGTCCACATATGACGTCATAAACTCAACAAGTTTCCTCATCCATCGATTGTCCGATCTTCCTCAAACTTTCACTGATGTATTCTACTAATGTTACCGCTTTCACTCAATCCACATTTCTCTTTGGGTTTGGATTTTCTTTAAATGTGCTTGTTGATACTTTTTTTTCTTCCTGTACTTTTCAATCCGTTGATCAGCAGCTACCACTTGAATAATGTAGCGTCATGGTAATTTGGTGTTGACTTGGAGAGATTGCAGGTCAATTCATTAGTACTTGATCCTGATTTTGTATGTTCCGGTTTTGTTTTGTTTTGTTTCTTCTTTTGATATGGGGAGAATAAGTGGGGTTCATAGATGTCGGGAGATAGGGTCAATGTTATTCAAGCCAGCGACAGACGTGAAACAAATAATTGTTACTCAAGATTTCGGCTTTTATATAGCCCTGTGCCACTGCAGGATAGAAACAAGCCCCACTGAAAGGCACTGTGGTGATACGAGCCTGCCAGCAATATCTCGTCATTTCCTCATCATTTCAGAACCAGGTGAACTATTTTAAAGCAATCAAATTGCGACGTCAGCAGAACTTTAAAGGATCTTCTGTTTTTAATCTTTCTTTCGTCAATGACTTGTTCGCTCGATATAGATCGAGTAAGTCGCCGTGGTAGAGTCGTCTTGTGGTCTTGTCGCTGTTACCAAATATCTATTTTCATTGAATATTCATGGAAAATTGCTGTGCAATTACTGGCCATCCGACAAGCTCGTCTTAGCCTCAATTAAGGCTTGCTTCTCTCCTGATTCTTGTATTCCCTCGTGGACATTGCTGCGAGGACTGTGTGACTGCTCGGATATTAGGCTATCAAAAAAGCGCGTCTAATCGACGTCTTTTGGACGCTATCTACAGTCCCTCTGTGTACATGTATTAAGGGTGTGTGTAAGTGTGTGAGCGTGTGTGTGTGTGTGTGTGTGTGTGCAGGGACTTATCTCTCTTTCCCCCTCTCTCTTTCTCTCTGTCTCTGTCTCTGTCTGTCTGTCTCTCTCTCTCTCTCTATATATATATATATATGTAAATATATTATATATATATATATATATATATATATATATATATATATATATACACATATATATTATATATATTGCCAATGAAGAATGAGTTTATTCGACTCAAATTTTCAGCGACCTCCGCCTTCTTCAGGAGTCTTGTCAAGACCCCTGAAGAAGGCGGAGGCCGCTGAGAATTTACGTCGAATAAAGTCATTCTTTATTGGCAAAAAATGCATTACCAGTTTATTTCTTCATTTCTTCGTCGAGCCAATACGTGAATTTTCAATATATATATAAATATAAATATATGTATATATATATATGAAGGGTTTGTTTGCAAAAACCGATAAGTCCATTTTTGAAGATTTTGAAGTACGATCTCTGTCATAAAGTACAAAATAATACCTTTTAAATGATATATTGGTCACTACATATAAAGGTATATTTTTGAAGTTATGGTCAAAAGAAGCAAAAATTTTCTTACTATTTTCTTTATTTTTCTTGACCTTTAATCGCAAATATCTCCATTTGGCAAATATGGATTTATCGGTTTTTGCAAACAAACTCTTCATATATATATATATATATATATTGAAAATTCAAAATCACGATCCATAAGCGAATCTGAATGATTGCAATAGACTACTCGTTTTTTTTCCATTCATAAGTTTTAATTATTAAAATAACTTTTTTTGTTTATGTCGCCATGTATATGTAAATTTCGTTTTTGTAACCTGTTCACAGGTAAATTGCATTGCTCGTGAATATCTATGGCATAGGTTTAGCATATGTATGCACGGGACTTTACACTTTTCAGGCAAGGTAAAACTCTTCATATGCATGCCTCTTAGGTAGTTGTTTTTTTTTTCCTCATTTGTCGCCTCCTATTTGGTCATTCAAATGGGATCTACGAAATTATTAAGGTGATGGAAAATTATATTCCGTGAGGAACATGAATGTAAATTTATGCGCAGACCAAAAGACGGTTTGTATTACAACAATATCTGATGGTTTTTAATGTCGTACTAAATATTTCAATTACGTAGTATGATGGCATCGAAGAAACGTTGCTGTCGAAACTGCTTACTTCTAGACCTAGTGAGGTTCACCATACATTTACTTGACAGTGCTTGAGTTCCTGTTAGTATTTAACACGGTGATTGAAATACGGAGCAATAAACTACGCATCTAACGTGATCAACACATCAGAAGATTTAACAGTGCCTACTTATACAATGAGAGTTGATTTAGGTAACACTATACACTAATCACAATAGATTTTTGTCTTCTCTCACATGAGTTCAACTCAATGTGATAGAAAGAGAAATATTTTGGGTTTTTTTTTTTTGGTCGCAAAAAAAAAGGAAATGCAAAACTCAAGTGCAAAAGCATACACATAGTAGACAACAAGGAGTAACCCAAACAGCTTCGATAAAGTAAAACAAACATCAATTGCACACTCAAATTAAAATCTGATACATAACATGGATGCCCGATTGAAGCATGAATACTAAAATTCCGAGAATATGAAGTTACACAAAGTAAGTTTCTTGAATATTAGCTTTTTCTTCACACTGAAAGTATAGGCATAGATCGTAACGCTACAGACAGACATGATATAAAGTTTATAGCGATACGCCACTGGATATAGGGAACAGCTTTTGTCATGATATAGGATGTTCTTTTACAGTAGTTTCTTCAAATTACTGATTATACATAGATTGAGCAATATAAAGCCACGGACGAAATCCTCATCTCCCAGCTAAAAGCTTACAAAGTCGAAATGTTACATCGGCTTACATAGTCCACTGCTGGCAAAGAATAAAACAGAAATCGATATTCATGAAGGATATTGTTTTTTGTAATGACGTCTTAAATGAATGCCCCAATTTCTAAGTACTTGTGTCTAAAGAAACACATTAGGAACATAGATAGTCTATTTGATTGTACGGTGACGTATGTCATAGTTATCATTATTATATATGTCGTTCTTCTTCAGGGCTACATGATTCATCAGTTCTTGCGAGAAGGCCTGTAGTAAGACACGTTGAAAGACGAATTATTCCGCCAGAGAGATCCGTGGGTGATTGCCATTAAATCAGAAGGTTCTCGATCCTGTTCTAATTGCTCTAGAAGAGTTCAGAAATGACGAAAATAGAAAGAGAAACATAACAAAATAAGACGTAATTATATTCAGCTAAGCGTGTTTGATGGAAGATAAAATTATTTGGGCGTGTTCTTCCACTCTTTCATGATAATAGAACCGTGAACACTATAGAACAATAAAATGTAATTTCAGCGCATTAAAACCCTTACAAACACAAACACAGTTTTACTTTAGTACTCGCAAAATACAACTTTAAGAAATACAACACAAAAACGGTATACAGTCATTATGGACAGAAACGATTTGCATTTAACGTGTTTCTCATTTCTCACAGATTTAACATTAAAACTATCTGACAGTAAGTGGAGCTATACATGCAGCAGGGATTATGTTCTAGGAATTACATTTTCGATTCAAAAAGTCATAAGCTCGACCGTCACGATCAAGGTATGATTTAATCCAATCAAAATGTTAGAGATGGAGTAAGCAATATATTACACAGATATCATGGCTACGAAAACTATTTTTATCCCATCAATTATGAAATATTTCCATAAAAAACGATAGTTCCTCAACCTATTTACTGTTTGTATTATGCTTCTTTGATAGGTGAAATACAGTGTTACAGTGAGTTGTATGTTGTATCGTTATGGCTGATCCACTCAATTTCAAAAATACAGCTTGGATGTTTGACAGTTTCGGTTTCAATTTCAGCTTTTTTTTTTTCTTCTCAACTTGCACGAATGAAATGAAAAATTAACAATCTTCAGATTTCATTTTTCATTTCATTTCATTTATTTAATTCTTTCTTCTTCTTTTTTTAGCAAACATACCACAAAATGAATGAGAAGATATAACATACGCATGTATTCGACTTTACATGATAGATAATGGTTAACAAATAAAAAAATTATACATAAATACCGGCAAAATACAAAGTTATGTTTGGAGAAAAAAAAACAGTATTGAGAGGTACACTGAGAGCATGCTTGTAAATTGTGAATCACTCAAAGGATTCTTGTGAACATGTTTGTTTACAAAGACAGGACAGAACAAGACAGGAGAAACACAACGACATTACATGACTTGACAGAATGGTATACCATTGAAAGTAATAAATTAACAGATCAAAGTGCAGATACGAATACTTAAAGAGCACTCAAAGAAATAGATGATAATTACGCGTATAAACACGTACATAGTAATTTTCATCGTATCTTCACAGAATATCAAGAGACTGTGTTCAATAAACAATTCTCTTGACTGAGATAATGGCCCGTGGGTGGTAAGGAATCGTGTGGTTTTTTTTTTTTATAACAGAAGGAACAAACAAACACACACGAAAAATTTTTTTTTGAGATATGATAAATTTAGTAGTTTTCTTAATGATAGTCTGTAGAGTAACAGGAATAAGATATGAATGGATGAAACAAAAATGAAGTTAATTGTTTTTAACATTACAGCATATTATAGGAGGGAGCTTCCTGTTACTACTTTATGCAGTTTGCCAGTTTTGTGAATGTCAATGATTCTGACAGCCTTCAAGTCATGAAACAAACATTCATAGTGATAATGACAATAATAATAGTAATGATAATAATAATGGTAAAAATAGGGTAGCCTCTTCAGTGTTACCACTGCTCTACCAGATGGCCCTGCCATTATCATTACCCTAGCCTTGCCAGGTACCCATTTTTACACCTGAGTCGAGAGGGGCATTGTGGGTAAAAACATCTTGTCCAAGGACGTAAGCACTGGGCGGGATTCGAACCCGGGTCCTCCGATATCAGGAGTCGGGAGTCTTATCCACTATGCCACAGTGCAGATATCAAATAATGGTCTAAAATGTACTGTCGAATGGTTTACATTCATGTTTATGGCAAACGACCAATGAATAATGATATGGAGGCCTGTAAGCCAAATGCCCCGCTATGACAAAGAACAGCATACAAGTCAAAGTTGCAGTTGCTGTGCTAGTTACAGCCAAGAATGATAAATTTTTTTACCTTGCGAAAATTACTGTTAAGTGCGCAGTGGTGCGAATTCTACATTTTACGAAGCATTTTAATTACCCCGATTTCTGTATATAATCAAAGTCATAAAAACATTGATATAGGGTAAAATTCTAATCATGAGGTGTAATAAATTGGACATACAAATGCTGGTAGTTTATAGTAAGTACTTTCGCTGTCACAAACTCCATATTTTTTTTTTTGGGGGGGGGGGTGGGGAGAGACTGAGGGGTAGGGGGCAAAAGATGATGCTGTTATTTTTTTTCAAAGAGCGGATGTGAGTTCTACGAGTATTAATTTGGTATTCACTTCCCAAAAAGAAGATGGAATCTCTCGAGTGCTACTACATTCTGTACACGACTCGATCTGGATTAGATGTGAACGTGTTCACTCAGGGACACCTCCGCACCACACCTCCTTTGTCACTCTCAGTCTGCCATCCAATAACACTAATCCTTTGCAATCCTTTGCAACAATCTAAGCGCTCTACACTCCGCGCGTCTTGTAATTGTATTCAGAGGGCGTAACTTAATCAACCCAGATATCATTGACTTGTATTTGTCTATAAGCAGAAAATAATAGTGGGTGTGGGCTGATGATGGAATATTTAGGCTTATGGTTCTACTGCTAAAAAAATACAATTTGTGTTGTAAGGACGCAATTCCTTTTGTGTCGTCATGGCCTAATTTACGACAGATGCGTAGTAAACAAAAAAAAAATGTTTAATTTCCATGCAAGCCTGGTAACTTTGCATTGTTCATTGTGGGAGCTGAGAGTTTGATGATTAAGAAACGATGCGGTTATGCATTTTTTTCTCTCTCTCTCTTCTAGCTGATTACGGTGGAGGATCGCTGGTCTTGGAGAAATGGGTGACGTTAGTAAGACCCCCTGCAGCAATATTTCCGAATTAATAGTTGCTACCCAAAGATGAGGCTATAATAATGACATAGAAAATGACAGCAAGACATTGCACAACTAGTTTGAAGTATAAGGTCATATACGTCATTTCTGATTACGTAACCCAGGAAGACAAAGACAGAGGTATAAATTGCTATTTTGTTCTCTGTTTCTTGCGATTTTTCAGTGATCAGTACTTTGATTCATGAAAGAAAGCCCCGCCATTTTCCTGATGTATCAAAGTTACGCAGTATCTTCCATAACTACCTCAAAGAACATTAAAAGTTTTTGAAAAACATTATCAGTACTCAAACGCAATAATAGAGATCTTATCAGTTTTGTCTGGGAATTCTTTCGACATGATGTTTTCTTAGATTGAGGAGATAAAGTCGATTGCGTAACAAATTTGATGGGGAAAAAATAATATTCGTATATTCCCTCTCCCCAGAAAGAGAGAGAAAAGTGTTTTTTCAAACGCTTAAATTTTCAGATAGAAATCGTAGTATTTTCATTTTGTTTTAGGGTTTTTAGGTAATAGCTGAAAAATGATCATCCATTATGTTGTTACATAAGACTAGTATATACATGTATATATACATATAAATATATACATATATATATATATATATATATATATATATAGATATATATATATACGTATTTATATATATATATATATATGTATATATGTATATATACATATATATATACATATACACATATATATAACACAGAGACACGCATAAGCTTTGAAATCAAGAGCAAAAGATGTATATGAATGTATAGTAATGTCAAACTTTGTGTGTGTGTGTGTGTGTGTGTGTTGTGTGTGTGTGAGTGTGTGTCCATGCTATTGTATTTCTGAGTGTAACACTCATCAAACATGTCAAAGCCCGATAAAAAATCACTGAAAATCGAATTCTTAATCTCAGTATTTTTAGATAAATCTTCTCTGGAGAAAAGTCACACATCGAAGAATGCAGGACAGTAGGAATTTCTCAAGTTTCGACACCGTAGTCAGGTACAGGTGTATCAAAAAAAGGTAATCCAACTTTGGAGACCTACCATTTCATAATTGTCAGCTATGGAGAGCGCAATGTTGACTGTGAGGAAAGGAGAACTCATCCTCTTTCCATACCTAATTATGTTGACAAATGTCATGCATGACTGAGCACATGAACTTTAAAGACAACAATGACAAATTGCACTTTTTTCGAAGTTCGCGTGTTATTGTGAAGGAACAGTGCATCCCTGTCAATGAAAGTGGCCAAGTAGGCCAGCCTGTACGACTGCAGGTTTATGTTTAGGATTTGTGTTTAGGGTTACTCCTACATGGTCCATAACCTTTAACATGGCCACCTGTTCGACAACTTGGTCGCTCACACAGAGGCCAACATACACAGTCCATTTTCTCTGTTCATATTCAAAACACATTTTGCAGCGACAAACCATGTCTTGAATATGAAGAGAGAAAAATGGATAATGGTTTACCCTTTATGAAGGACCAAGTTACCGACAACAAGGCCATGTCGAAGGTTATGAATCATAAAAGGTTAGAAGAAACCCTAAACACGAACATGCAGTCGTGTAGGCTGTCCTGATGATTTGACCACTTTCAGTGACAGATCTCACCCATGCAGTGAAGCATGCGTTGTTCCTTCACAATAACACGAAAACTTGGAAAAAGTGCAATTTGTCAGTGCAGTCTTTAAAGTTTATGTGTTCAGTCATACATGACATTTGTCAACATAATTAGGTATCAATGGAAAGAGGAAGAGTTCCCCTTTAGTCACATCTAACATTGCGCTCTCCATAGCTGACAATGAAATTGTAGCCCTCCAAATTTGGATTACCTTTTTTTATACGCGCTGTAGAGCCTCATAACAAATAGGAATACCTTGAAATCCGAAGCTGTCTTCGAATAAACTTTTCGTAAAAATCAAACTTTCACTATCCTACCGTAAAAGTGCCGAATTCCCTATTTTCATCTAATCAAACATATTTTGTTGTTTTCATAGCTTTTAAGTACGTCTGTTGTTTCATCACGGTGACATGGCGACTGGTCTCTTGGCTATAGTGATAGTGTTTTGAGCTATATTGTAAAGGGAGGTGCATACAAAACTAGTGTGTGAACAATGAATGTCTGAAAAGTCAAATGATTTCACTGAAGGTAAGATAAAATACACACTAGTTTCCTATCATATGTATTGGGAAAAACCCAAAACACCCCCCGAAAAATCGAACAAACTACAAATAAGCAAACAAACAAAGCATAACAAAAGAAAGAGTAGCATTTTTCCTCTTTCTGTATGCGATTATTCAGCATAAGTTTAGATACTCATATCGGAAAGATAGGCAATTATCGTTGTAATTCAAGGTGTGACAATCTGATGTACCAAATTGTTCTTTCCGCCTTTGGGATGATTTACAAATTGACGACCGATGATGAAAGTGTTACATGAGATTTAATCATGATACACTGTAGTGTGATCATCCGTTGCATCATGATGCATGTAGATACGAGTCATATAACTGACAGAAGTCAACGCGATAGAAACCTACATTGAATTCACCAAGTGCCATATACATACCGACAATTCAGTGTGATCTTTAATACTGTGATGTATACGAATCATAAACAGAATTTTATGTTCTGTCTGACGATTGTCTGACAGAAAATTTAATGATTGAGTTACTGTATTCCTACTGTCACCTTCCTGTAAATACTTAATTGTCCTATTGCGGATGCACAAGGATTATACTCAATAAACACAAAGCAAAGAAATGACATGTATATACAAACGAAATGGATATGTGATTGACAGCTAAGAAGGTTTGTCTTTATCTTAGTTGTCAACAACGCTGTCATTTCTTTCTGATGTGAAAAGGTATTCATTTAAATATCTGCATGTCATTTTATATACACCACTGTGCCTTTACACAAACGCACGAGCATACTCACGCACACACACGCATTATATGGACAGTCACATTAAATATATAACTGTTGCAAAGGGGAATGGAGGAGAGAGGGACATTACATCAGACGTTACATCAAATTCACTCTTTCACTACCGAATAGTTTTAGTTCGCTTATGTTCAATTAACACCTTTCTCACCCTGCTACTCCGGCAAAGTCGCCATGTGTTTCTGATGACATCGATGCAGAATCGTAATTTTCGCCCAGATCTGTTCCGCTTTTCAAATGTCATCGGGTAACTCTCGGCTGAATCCGGATTTGAGTTGACTGACATAATGTCCCCTAGCAACCGTTTCAGCGCACGGATCTGTATCCAAAGGATAATAAGAAACAAGTAGATTAAACAGTGTCAAACATAGCACAATAATAACGCAACAAGTTAGAGAAACGACTTGATATTTTTTTCGGCTAACAATATTGCGATGACTGAACAGATAAGCTATATAATTTTTCAAGTTAATCTACATGGGGAGGAGAGTTATGCGGGATTTATATTTTAGTACTAGAGATATATTCATTCTCCATAGGCGATGCACGGATAACACAACTGACAGACGGTAAGGAATAACAACATGTGTATTATGTACATATATAAAAACATGTAAAATGTATATATCTATATATAAACATGTTGAAATTTCACGTTTCGACTATACGACAAAACAAAGGAACGAACTGGTTTTTGGCTAATAGAGTATAAGTTTATTCTACTCGACAAAAATTGTTTCGCTTGGTTTTGATACCGTCATTGTCATTAGACTCCTGTAGAAGGCGTGGACGTCGAAAATTGGAGTCCGATAATAAACTAATATTTTCATTGTCCAAAAATGCACCCTGCATCCTATGCCACAAGGTGTCCCATTACATTGTTGTTGTATCTAGATGTCTCAGATACAGTGGAAATGCGAAATATATACATATATATATATATATATATATATATATATATATATTTTTTTTTTTTTTTTTTTTTACTAGAGACACAATGAAAATAAAAATATTTTCTCCAGTGTATGTGCATGTACTATTATACAATTTGACAACGAATGCGCATGATATAGTTTTAGCTTCAGTACATGTGTGTCACATCATTGAACGTCGGGCAAACAAATATGCAATATGCATAAATGAAAGGGAGAGAAACATATATCACGAAGAATATATATATATTAATATATATTTCATATAATATATATATATATATATATATATATATTAGCATGATATAGTGTTAGCTTCAGTATATGTGTGTCACATCATTGAACGTCATGCAGACAAAATATGCAATATGCATAAATGAAAGGGAGAGAAACATATATCACGAAGAATATATATATGTTAATATATATTTCATATAATATATATATATTTATATATAATGTAAACGCATGTATGTGTACGAGAGAGAGAGAGAGAGAGAGAGAGAGAAAGAGATAGAGACAGAAATAGAGACACGGAGTGAGAGAAAGGAGGAACAGGTGTAGAAAGGGTAGTTCAAGGTATTTTTTCTTTAATCAACTTGTTTACGGTGAATAGCGGATGCGGCCTGTTTCTTGTTACTGATGCAATGCCAATTTTTGTTCAAACGTGGAAATGTCTGTTAAAGAAGGCTAATTTGTTGATGTCAATGAGAATATCCAAACTCAAAGAGAACAGTGGGAGGACAATTACAATTGTAATTGATGCACTGCCAATTTTTGTTCAAACGTGGAAATGTCTGTTAAAGAAGGCTAATTTGTTGATGTCAATGAGAATATCCAAACTCAAAGAGAACAGTGGGAGGACAATTACAGATTACAAATGCAGAAGGATTTGTAAATCGCCATCTAACTGCTTAATTACAATAACCTTTGTGATATTTTCGATATTGCTTAAACAGAATGAGTATAACAGCGTTCACTGAACTACACACATCATGGCCACAAAAGCTTACTTCATTAAATTTTTGTATGGTGACGACATTTTCGACTGCCTATCGTTTACTAATTAACGAGCTTTACTGTCGCGGTTAACTCCAAACTTAATTACTGGACCAAAATGATATATAACATTCCACTACTGCGTAATCGTAACTTCACGACGGGTATACCATTCACTCAGAAATGTCAAAGAGTCAAATAATATTCAGAGTCGTATTATGAATGCTAGTCCTGTCGATTGATGGCTATCGTAAGTTCATTTTCCATGTTTTTGGAAGATCATACCGCAGAGAAAGAGAATAACGAACACAATGCTGTGTGCTCGCTTCATTTAGAAGTGAATGATAAAAATGCTATCAAATCGTGTGACCTTTACATTGTTTTGTAATCCCGGTTGAAACTGAGGTACTTCAAATCATTTCATGTTTGGTATAAAAAGAGGAAATTATTTCCTGTATAAACAGGAAGCAATAATAGGTGGAACGGAGAAGTTACAATATGAAGGCAATGGTCATATACACACGCATAAACACACGCATACCACACACTCATATACGCGTAGGTCCTTCATTACACAACTTATGAGATTCATTACACAACTGTGCTAAAATACAACCAATCAAACAAATAATTTTCAGAAATACTTGTTTTCATCACAGTTTTCTGTGTGACTGGGTATCTGTAAACAACTGAAGATTCTGATATTTTTTGGTTTATTTATTTATTTGGAAGATTTGTCTGAACCAAGCGTCATTATGTGACCATGATGATAAAACATAGGTAGACGAAAAGTGCTCTCATTAAAATCAAACGAAGCCAATCTTATGTCGAATATTTCTCCACCTTCCACCGTGGATCATATCAGTTTATACTCCCCGAGATAAACACCTGACATGCCTGAAGTGGTTGATAATGACAAGGTGGGGACGACCTTAATTTTCTACGATGTCATTTCTCTTCTCATTTTCTAATAGAGCGAACAGTCTACGAGTCCGGAAAAACAACATCGTTGTCACTAATTAGCTCTGGTTTGATTTCAAGTGCTTCTGATCATTCTCGAGAGAATATGGTAAGTACTTTTATACACCTAGTCATGGAGGGGGGGGGGGGGAGGTTTGTAAATGGAAACGCCATGTTTTCTCAAAAGCTTATTGCGTAAAAAACAAGAACAAAAAAGAAACAAAACATAATAAAACAAAACTGAATACTCTTCATTTAACAAAAAAAAAAACAAAAAAAAAAACAGTCGTTCCACAAGTTCCGATCTCGCGATGGTACTGAAAAATACACCAAGCGCCATGGGGAAACTGGAATCTATAAGGTTGTAATGAAATACAAACACGCCGGCTCCTTCTCCATTTTCTTGAACGCGTGAAACTCCATCACTTTCAGCTTTTCCCTGGAGTTCTTTGTGATGTCATTAAATCGTACTCCGATGCCACGACTTATCAGGGCATAGGTTACACTTAAGAAAATTCCATACGACCATGCTCAGCGAAGGGGGACCGAGGAGGCGAATCACATTTAACCCAGAATAGTTAGGCGCCTCTATAGAGGCTACATTCATATCAGAGAAACCCCACATCATTCGTTTTACCTTTCCCTTTCGCCTTTTCATTTGAATTTCATGAGCGTAGGAAATATTACAAGAAAAAAACAACAGCAACTTAATAAACAACCAGCAATTGGATGCATGCTTTCACCGACAAAGAAAACGCCAAAATGTCAAAATGCTAAAGAGCTTGAAAAGCAAACATACATGTAAACACACACATATATACGCAAACACCCACTTCAAATTATATACACAATAACAAGTCATATCCACACACTTCAAATAATAATTTATTCTTTTTCATTGGAATTTAGTTGATTCCGCGGATTAATTATTGCCAGTTCGTGATTTTTTTTTCTGACATATAGCCTTCTTTTCATCCCGCTTCTCTGAAGCAACATATTTAACAATATCTAATGTGCATGTCTGATGGATGTCCAGTTGACGGGATAATATTGTCCCACACCATTTCATTTTGCATTGCCAGTGGAAAGACCAGCTAGAGTTAGCATAAAATTGTACTCCTACACTCCGCAAAGTGGGACCCTTTTTGCATTAAACGTCAATTCAGGATTACCTGCCAGGTATACCATGAGTTACCCTTCTCTGAGGTTTAGAAAATATAGTCATCATATTATCTAGCAATTGCACAATTTGAAAAAAAAAAATCAATCTATAGATTGAACGGCACACTTCTAATGAGGCAAAACACAAGGATGCGAGGGTGGAAAACAGAAGGGATGAATGCACGATTGTGCAAATTCGGCAACCAAAAACAGCTTGGTACTTCTAGAGAGTGAAACATTATATACCCCAAGGCGTCGACAGTGACAGCGGAAAATACTCAAAGGAATGAAAAAAAAAAGAATAATTCTATAGCCCAGAAGAAATTTAAACCAGTTTCTAGACGCCATCGCTCTCAGAAAGTTGCTTAGGCAATCCATACCCATGTATAGTTTAACAGAAGAACTCTTTTTTTGTGTGTCCATAGGCAAGTTTTAATTGATATCTTTTACTCATTGGAACACTTTCTGCGTATTGATGCATGATTTATAACGGTGCGAACTGATATGATGAAATCGTCAACACGAAAAGACAAAACAGCACACAAGAAAGATCTTTTGCAACTAAAATATTTAAGAGACATACTGACGCGATATTTGGACACCATCACGGGTTTTTTTTTCTCTCTCTCTTCAGCGTGGAGTGATGTCATCATTATTTCACACGTTTTTCTTCGATGCTCTATTATAGCTTCGGCAGGAGGCATATTTCGGGTGGTGCCTTAGAGCCGTGTCTTTCTTTATCAGCAAGAACACTTTTGTAACAAAGATATTAGCTGGGAAAGGCATATAAGTGACGATTACACCACGAGGGAGTTATACTGTTCAAAGCTAGTGTGTTGAACCAAACGTCATCAGGTAACTTTCTATACACCTGGGTTTCTGCCGAGTTGTCAGCTTGGGGGCGGAAAAAGGGGGAGGGGTTGTTGTTTGTCATGGAAATGATATCAGCTACTGAACTGGGCGGGGCGGGGCACTCACCTCAAGAGTAAGGTCTGTATCGGTCATGAACCTCTCGCTCATCTGGGACGGGTCCTGCTCTGCCTCCGATGGAAAAGAAGCTGACGTCACAGCCAGTAGGACGGATAGGATGAGAAGAATCGCAGACAGCGTGACGTGATGGGGTTCCATAGTCTGTAGTAAAACATTAAAAACACATGTTGTTTTTTTAAATATGTTACAACTCAAAACATTGAAACTAATACAGAATGAGATTTGATACCACAAACGTGTGTTCGAACATCGATTTACTGATGTTGGTACTTTAGAATGACAAAGTGGTATAGAATATAAGCCATATTTTGTTTATTATTCCAGCACAGTAACTGTAGTAATGCCAACCACGAGGTCACATTCCCCTTTTGAGGCAGTCGGGAATTAAATTTACGTGGAATCACTCAAGCAGATATTTCAGCATATAAAAACAACTTGTCATCTCAAAACTATGATATTGATCTGTACAGGATTCACTGAGAACTTCAAATTCAGACAGAAGATATATAAATAAACTTTTTCGAATTTCTATTAGATATCAAGACTATTTTTTTTTTTTGCCGATATGATGATTTCGTATATCATGTATTGTAGATATGTCTATCCACATATACATAGTATATCTGCATCAATGTTTTCTTGTGCGTATAATTATAATTCACATGCACGCGAATGTAAATACGTAATATGTAATATACAAACAAGCAAAGTAAATCTCTATCATGCATTAATATGTTTTGTTTCCATTTGATTTCATTATTTGTGTTAAAACTTGAAGGGAATTCCCTCCCTCATGTCAGGTTAATTGCTTTTCTCTCATTTCTATCATTTTCTAAGATAACGACATCTTTCAACAATTA
This sequence comes from Diadema setosum, assembly GCA_033980235.1. Lineage (NCBI taxonomy): Eukaryota > Metazoa > Echinodermata > Echinoidea > Diadematoida > Diadematidae > Diadema > Diadema setosum. The sequence goes on along the minus strand of CM067075.1, from coordinate 28,385,784 downwards.
TCTCTTGATAGAATCTCGACAGACAAAAAGACTCGGAGTGTGTTGGCCATTGGTGACCTCTGATTTTATATCAGTAATAAGAAATATATTCTGTTACTTTCACAATAATTTCTCCTCATTTCGTGTTAATCATTGGAAATTATCATCCAAGTTTCATTGCATCGGTTTTACTGTTTAATTTACATGACGTCAAGGCAAACATGTTATTACTGTGATGCCAGCACGTGTGCAGATTCACAGGAATGTCAAAGTGTGATTGCGTTGTAAAGCGTCATTATCATAATTATGGTGTCTGAAAAGAACAAAGATACATTGACTTTGAAAGACTGCCTACATTAAGCGTATCGTTGCATGCGTATTTTTCACGGAGATGTTTGTTGCATGTCGGTTCTCATTTCACTCCTGCGTTTCATAATACGAAAAACCCTTTTGAGTAGTCACTCTAACTCATGAGCAACCAATGAAACGTCGAGCAGGGCTTCCGGACTGTCAGTGCGCTGACGTCATTTCCGCGTGTAAGTAACAAACCGCAACTGGGAATGACGTCAGAAAAAATCGGGGAAGTATGAAGAGATCGTTCTCACGGGCTATTAGCCAAGTTACGACAGGTGAGTTTGTCTTAATTTTAAGTCCCTGTTTTCTCTCAAAGAATTAAAAAAAAAAATCAACTTTTTCCAGAGACCAATTATCTGAATTTAATTGACGTTGAATTTATTGAATTAATTGATGTTATTAGTATTTGTGCCGGCTCCATCATAGGCAATTATACACTTGTCTCTTGATGACTTCATAACAGCTCTATTGTGACGACATAAAATAGGTAGAACTGTGTAAATTACATTCACCTTAGACGACAATACCGACTGCTACTATCTTTTTTGTCTTGCAATTGCAATTGCAATTGCAATTTCTTTCTAGCTCTCTTTCTAGAAAAAAATCAAACAACCAACGAAGCTATTTAATTATCGAAATATATATTTCAAACAGAGAAAACAATATTGTCTCTTTCATGCAATTAAAAAAAAAACCACACATGCTTTTTTTAATCTGTAGCGTAAACTTTGTTTCCATATTTGCTTCTATATCTGTTGTGTGTGGAAAGGTTCGTCTTGGTTGTTAGTCTGCCGCCTTCAATTGTATTTTTCGTTTGGATATGGAGGTTGGTTTTTTTTTAACATTGTGATGGAACACAAAAATTTCAAATTTTAGGCGAAATCGTAAATTTAAGAGAAATAAATCGATACAGGAAAAATATTTGTACGTCATTCACACGAAAATGAATAACACACCATAGATACGTGCCTCAACCTGTCTTGAGCTTCATTAAGATTGTTTTTGTAAAGATCCTTTAAGATTCTTCATTCGAAAGTTAATATCTTATAGTTTCCCCCTTTCTCTGTAACGTGCATGTCAGGGTCTGCGGTCTCTTTCTGAAATTCATAAAGATATATGTGTTGTTCTAAACTTGACATACTAAACGTAAAAATAGAAAAAGAATTCAAAATGTGGAGTATGATGTACATATATATATATATATATATATATATATATGGTCCGGAGGTCTCGGGTTCGAATCCCGATGAAAACCAATTTTCTTTGCTCAAAGTTTTCACTATTTATTATTTGATTCTGGTCGGTTTCCCTTTCTTTGTTTATATATATATATATATATATATATATATATATATATATATATATATATTATACATTATACAGTGCCAGGAAAATATACAGTAATATATAGATGAATGAGTGTCGGCATTGCATCATCTCTGTGTGTCTGTGAATATATCAATGATTGAAATTGATTGATAACGGGAATGTACCGAAATGTATGCGTGTTTGTAGATGGTATGTGATGCCCTCTGTATGGTGATTCATCTGCCCCCCCCCCCCCCCCCCCCCATCCCGCTCTCCTTCCATCCGAAGGGTTAATGACCATTACACCCTTTGCTTACATTGTAGTATTATCACGCATTTCTATCATGCCGAAAAGATAACTTCGTCATCGAAGGTTGTAATGCCATATAAAAATTTCACGTGCCACCTGCTACATTTCCACTAGCTATTGTGTATTCACGTTGTTGATGTGTAGAAATCTACATATAATTATTCAATCAATAGATTCTGTTTCGACAGCCACCTGTCACGCTTATACAATGTATTGGCATAAGCTGCTGGTAGCCTCGCAGACAATGAAGTCTTCGAATTTCCTATACGTTGATACAATGACGCTTGTCTAATTGTACACTCTGGGTGAGAAATGGAATATTCACACTATCTTGTTCTTCCAATTTTAGTAAAGCAAAATTGAGTGTTTTATAAGAGTCAACTAGTTTCTTCTCTCTAATGAGCGCGGTCTGGGGAAATACATCTTTAAGTAAGCTTTGCAGAATAAAGTTAAAGAAAATCATATGTACCGAATCTTCTGAATTGAGGGGTAGTAGTGTTTGCTTTGATTATGTTTTGCTTTGTTTTGTTTATTGAAAGCGTGATCTTTGCACGTCACAAAGGTGGCTCAAAATTCCCTTAGAGCTTTAAGAGTGGCGTTGATTTTAACAAAACGTGTGCAAAAGGTTAAGTCACAAGAGACAAGAGAGTGAGATATAACAGAACGGCCAGCAGTGACCCAGAGGTGTGGACAAGCCACTGCGCGTGAGGAGCACAAGAAGAGAAGCAGTACGTAGGGGAATGGGGGTTCATTCGTATGCTCTTCTCATTTCAATTCCAGTTAAAGTACGTTTCCCTTCACGATCAAATCAGGAAAGAGTTCAGTAGCGCGAGCAATTTATAATAATATATCTTCTTTTTTATCATTTTAACCAATACAATCTCGCTTGATGTACATGCAAATGTACAGTGAATATTTTGACATCTGAGGAAAAGTTTGACCGACACCTGACAAGACTATAAAGTAGGAAATTGATGTATAATATTTCGGAGCCGTCGGGAATTCTTTGATGATGAGCCAGGCATGTGCATGAGAAATGACACGCACCATTATATATTATGCGGCAAAACGTAATTACTCCGATTAGACCTTAATTTGTGGAACACCGTGCCCCTCCCAAAGGCAGAGTGACAGATGAGAAGATGTTCTCATAAGAGCAATGGAGCTGTCACTACCCAAGGCAAAATAAGATCTTATACAAGCCAGTTTGCCCCCTTTTTTAAAGATTTACTCTCGCCTGTCTTCTTACTTTCAGTATATGGTTATATCAATGGAGAAACCTTGATCCATATTTCAAAGAGGCTTGTACTTTAGAGGTTGGATACATGGAAGGAGAAGGGGGAGGTCGAAAAGATATAATTGTCCAAGGCATGTAATCCTAACTTGTCACTGCTCTTGTTAACAAGGCTGCCATGATGATAACGAGCAATCATTATTGTCACATACATTGGTCCTCAATCGGCAGTTGAGTCGAACACAAGAACCCCCTTTTTTCACTAACGTTTCTCCACATATCTTCAGCTTGATTTTCTGTGTGTAAAACACACAGTGACATTTTTCCCTTTGATTTTTCATGACAAAGGACTACATAACCTCGAAAAAAATCTAATTAGAAGCTCATTAAAATCCGAGCTCTTAGCTTTTACAGAGCCATGATAAATCTTGATCTCTTCATATCCTTTCGCCTTATCTTTTGCATCTCCTTTTTTTCTTTCCTCTCCTTGTATGATTTCAATTTATACAATTTGTTATGATAGTGTTTCTATATTACTAATATTATTGCTGTTTCAGTCATTTCATTTCATTTCACTTCATTTATTACTACTAATATTATTATTTTAATGCTTTTGTTACCATTATTACTATTACTTATTATTTTTACAAGATAAAGTATAATGGACAGTTGGAACAACCAAGACCAAGCTAAGTTGAAGAAAAAACTTTCAAACTGAAGTATATACTGTGGGTAAATCTGTGGAGTTTAGATTTGTATAAGGTTTCTCGTCTTGCTTGTATTAAGTATCCTCAATCGAAATGGGAAACTGCTTTTGACCAGTTGGTCGTTTTGTGCACAGTCAACATTGTTATGTGTATTTTCAACCGAAAACTCTTTTTTTTTTTGTGTGTGTGTGTGTGTGGTTTTTTTTTTTTTTTAGGCGAAACGAGATCTTTATTCACGTTTCTAAATTCTGATGGGGACGCTAAAAGCACATTTTAAAGGCTGTTTACGTTTTACCTATGAAGAAAAAAAAAATCAGTTCGTAATAATAAGATTAACTCAGCATTCTATAAAAGAAACTGATAAGATATCTAGCCGATGAATCTGACGTCACGCAGGATTTGTCATGATACCTTAACAGTCAGAAATGTTTTACATCAGTAAAGATTGAACCATTTTAATTTAGAAATGTTTTAAAGAAAGACTGCGAAGGAAAAGACAATTAAGGCTTAAACGACTTAGCAACACTTGCTATAATTGAACGTTACAGTTTGTACGTCAAGGAATTTGAAAACCATGTGAATGATAATTTAATTAAAAGTTAATCGAATTATTTCATTAACAGACATTCAAGTGACGATCGATGAATTGTCACCACACCATGGTAACATTTTTTTTTTTAATTTGGTCTGTTTTTGCTGCTAAATGAAACAACGTTGTATGGCTTGGCGTGTTTGGGGGGAAAACCATGCCGCCTTTTATATTATGTCAATTGCGTAAGAATTAAAAAAAAGATTTACGCCATTGCAGATGTTTTGTGAAAAAGAGAATGTACATAAAGTCACAAAAAGTACATGCAGAACATACATACATGCACACACACAAGCACACTAACGACTGAGAGTTCTCTGATATCATTTTTAACAATGAAGTACAGTCGTCAGAACGCTCCCCTTAAGAAGACGTCATTTGTTTTCCCACGTTTTTCTTCTTTCTTTCTTTTTGTACATTTCCGTCACCGGTTTTCCAATTTATATTCTTTCCTGTGTAATTATGTCAATTATAAGCCTGGAAGGCATATTCTTAATTTATGAACGGATGTGTTTGCATGGATTTTCATTTTTAAAAAGTCATATTTTTTATTATTTTCCAGAAACCATGCACATTCCAGTAGTGAAGGGAAGCCTTCAGATTGAAGAAACCTACAACCTGCAGGGAAAAAAAAGAAGAAAACAGATCAGAAACCAAGACGTATATAATGTACAACACCCGACAAAAACTCTGAGAAAAAATGCGAGAATGCCGGAAAGACTTTTTTTTTTTCTCAATGCCAGTCTTGATAAGATAACGTGACCGGATTACGATCAGAGAAATGGTTACGCTCGTCGATTTCACATATCAAAAAAAAAAAAGTGTCAATACAAGGAAAGCTATTTGATAAATGTCGCTGTGCCCAGGTGATGCTCCAAGACCATGCCTATAGGCCTACCATTCCTTGATTCTTCCCATCCATCTGCACATGATCTATGATGATTGATTTTGCGCGATCTTTTTGCCGACTCGTGTGAGAACATAGTGTGAAGGAGAACCCGCGCGTGATATTGTCAATAATCGCTTCATTGTCAAAATGGGCAATGCAGATCCGCGCGCCAAAATGAAACCTATTCGCCACCGGTGGGAGGGCGCTTTGTACACAGTAGCATCGCCGAGCAACTGGCATTGTCATCAACAAGGCCGCAATTGAGGTGCGAAATATTTCGCTACGTGCGACGGAACAGCGAGGCCAGCCAGAGAGACCTCATGTTCCATGTGGGCTGATTATGTCGTGTTTTCTTAATGAGATATGTTTCGATAATTGATGCTAAGACAACGAACGAGCGCGATGATTTGTTTGCAATCCCACCAACAGCGTACGTAACAGGAGGTTCGATCGTTAATCCTTCAGCTGTGTTGTGGCCGTCATTACACTTTTTTTTTTTTTTAATGAGTAGCGCCATTTACTACATATCCAGATTTGCGATGTGCTTTTACATTTCAAAACGTCGTTATAAGAAAATGTGCAAAACGTATAAGTCCGAATAATACAACACATGGACATTTGCAGAATGTTTACAAAGATCATCATAATAATATTATGCTATAATAATCCACGATACACCAGGGCGATTCATGTGTACAGAGGAAAAAAAAAGTCACCCATTACGGACATGTCTATCGCTGTACATTCTTCTAACATTCTTCGAAAGACAATAAACATAAAGGCGCGCGATTTCTTTTGTCTTGCTACGTTGGTTGCTGTCATCACGCCATTGAATTATTTCGTTATTAAAGAGAGTAAAGTGATCATGGCTGTTTGCCACGCCAGACGGAATATTTCACAGTGACTTCTATTTACAGTCTGTATATTTTGATGTGCTGAAAGACATCGTCGTATCAACCGGCATTGGTGTTGCGTGAACGACTAATAGATTTGATATTTTGCGCTGTGATTCAAAAGGACGGAATAAAGACAAAATTTAAATGTGAACGGGAATGAGCACATTGAACGCGTTATGCTTGATCGTTTGCTCGTTCTAACAATAATCGACTCTCTGGATAAATTATCATATGACATATATTTCAGAGTGTACAGCATTACATGTTTGCTGGAACTAACACAAATATCTCCCCTCTCTCTCTCTTCTTATTCCCTCTTTACTGACACACACACACACACACACACACACACACACACACACACACACATACACACACACTCACACATTATACTTTTTATCTACACGTGTTTTTGCACCTCCCTTTCTATTTATAATATGTCACGGAAGAAAGATATTTCTCTTGAGAGGCAATGAAAATTTCAACGAGTCAATTAACGCTATATCCACTGAAGAATGGAAGTACCAGCTGTAAAAGATAATTGGCTGTCCTTTCTTCGTGCATTACGATCTAACTTGATACATCCATACACACCAACACACACACACACACACACACACAAATTTAACACATACACATATATATTGTTTTATCGATAAATACTTTACTTTGCTTGACAGAAGTTTCGATTGAATATTGCATTTTGAAGAATTTTATTTCAAAACGAGCTAAAACATTCTTGTTAAGTTAAAATTATTATGTGTGATGAAATCTGCTATAAAAAAACAAAGAAAATGGTAAAGAAAATACGGAATATTGGTAATCATTCAAGAATATTTCGTGTTATGTTACAAGTATTGGTATCACTGGAAAGCTTTTATTTTGCCCGATGTAATGATGGACTTACTCTAAAATGTTTAAAAATGTCACTCAGCCTATTTTGCGATGAAGCTCTTCGTTCACTCAATATTACAATTAATACGTCATCAAAAACTGAAATGTGGCATATCATTATAACAAAGTGGCTAATTTTATGGTGTGAATGTGACCGCATAGACGGAATCAAAACATAGGGTATGTATAGGAAGACAGAAATTTAGATTGCTTTTCAACAATTTGCATAGATTCTAATATAGCGTGTCATGGATACTGCTTCCAATATCCCAATTTTTGTTTTCCATCAGAAACGCTGATATTAAGTCCTAATGTCATCCAAAATGGACAAACTGTTAACAAACCATCTGAAAGTGCATTGTTTCGTCCACATCTCAGCATATTTGAAAAAAAAATGGAAATATCGATTTGTGACCAACTCTTGGCGTTATTTATATCACTATTTTCAGTCTTTTTGCTTTGGTGTAAAGCCGCCTTGAGCATTTAATCACCATGGAAAATGGCGCCATAGAAATTGTACATATGTATGTATACCCATATCTGGCAAAGAAAAAAAAAACACACACACATACATCGGGAGGTTAATAAGAGAAAGAAAGGGGAACATAATTTCGTGTGCTCGCATTAATTTGTTTTTATTGTCACGCTTCGTTTGAAAGGGCAGCGGCTATTATTCGCTGTCTGCACGTTCAAGTACCACCTCAGGAGGTTAATAGGCACTTCGTGGTGATCAATTTCAATGACGCTAGGATGACATGAGCCATAAAAAGGGCGGGAAAAGGGTCCTCATGCTCCCTCGAAAGTGCCGTGTCAATGTCAGGCGATCGACACAGATTCTTTGAGGGGCCAGAAGAAAAAGGAACATAAAAGAGAGAGAAGGAGAGAGAGAACTGTCAAGACTAAGGCCATTTTAAGCGGCAGTAGGGAACATAACGGAATCATCGCACTACATAGCTATTGTCCTTGCTGGTTAGCGCGCGTGTGTGTGTGTGTGTGTGTGTGTGTGTGTGTGAGTGTGTGTATGTAGAACATAGTTTGTTTGTTTTTCATTGTTCTGTATTCTATGTTTTGTAAGCAAATTGCAAAGATATAAAACAATACTGAAAGTGCAAATTCAATATACTGTGAAATACTACAAACAAAGTAAATGAATAGATGTGACATAAGTTAGATTGTGAGAAATCTTCGCAGAAACATTGGCATGATTGCTTGCAGGGCGTAAATTCATCAGAAGCTGAAAAGATAAAATGAATTCTTACATGAAATGTACAATTGTTAAGAAAGACAATTCATGAATTTTGAAAATGCTTATACATTTCCGCAGTTGGAAGTGGAAACTAACAAAGGTAACAATTTAGACACACATTTCATTTTTCATTGAAACAAAGGGAATGAAAATGTATGGAAAATTACACACCCCCCGAAAATGGAAGTATATCATATCTAAAATAAAGCTCATCCCCAAACCAATTCTCCTTTAAAGGGGCCCTGAAATCCTAAAGCATGTTGATTAGTGTTGATAAATATCTAGAAACATTTCATATATTTTTAACGATTTTTTCTCAGTTCTATTTTTCTTCAGATTACATGGGAACGCCCACAAAAAATCCTTCCAAACCAATCAATGTTAATATTCTTGAGATGACCTCATCTGTCAATCATTGCTAAAGTACTAAAATGTTTAACAAAAGACATTGGAATGCACCTTCCTCTCGACTCAGCATAACTTGCATGTTCCCTCGCCATGTCTTTTGTTAGTCACATTAATGGTTGCACGTCACGAGACCGACACCCACGAGTCATATAGCCCACAAGTTATACAGCTCACAAGTCATACAGCCCACGAGTCATACAGCTCACAAGTCATACAGCCCACCAGTTATACAGCCCACGAGTTCGACACTGAGTAAATAAAGCCCACGAGTTCGACATCAAGTAAAATAAGCCCAGGAGTTATACGGCTCACGAGACCGACACTACGCACAAAAGGCTCACGAGACCGACAGTAAGCAAATAAAGCCCACGAGACCGACACTACACTTAAAAGGTCCACGAGACCGACGCTACGCATACAAGGCTCACGAGACCGACATTACGCAAAAGAGGTTCACGAGACCGACACTAAGCAAAGAAGGCCCACGAGACCGACAGGATGAACAGCGCCACCTATAGACCAATAAATTGTATAGGGTGTCCTGATAATAGCATAGGAAGATGTGAGAGATGGAAGAGAAGAGTTGCCATCTCCGGCAGGGTGTTACCCCATCAGTTGCCCCCCCCCCCCCCCCGAAATGATCAGGATCTTTAATTGTGTTTGCATGGGTGTGTGTTTGTGAAAAAAAAAATGAACAAAGTACAGTAAAAGTGTGTAACAGATCTTTCTACAATAAACCTGCGAGGGTGTTGATTTAGTATCAATTAAAAATAAAAAAAAAATAACGTAATCGTCTATTAAGGTAGCGTTAGGGATTCGGAAAAAAAAAACAGATGCATCCATGAAAACAGCTATTGTATTTCATGATGAAATGTACTGTTCGGAGGAGAATAACACAAGCCACAAAATTGAGGTGAATCCCTGCGACATAAAACGTTTCAATCAGCAGAATTACATCATAGTTACAGAGAAAATTACAAATAGATCTTACTGCAAAACGTCAAAGCAGGAGGGTAGAATATCTAAAATAGAATAAGTAACTAGTAAATCGGGAAAGAGAAGAGCTAAAATTTATATCTTGTCTATTTTCTAGCTAAAAACTGGGAAAGCTTATTAAAAATAGCACGATGGCATTATCAATGCTCTAAAATTAATTCATACGTCGTTATATATCCTCTGTTAAATTCATTTGTGTTTTTGTCTCTTTTTTTTGGGGGGGGGGGGATGAAGAATACTAATTCTTCTATTTTTTTTTGGGGGGGGGGGAGCGGTGGCATGAAGAATACAATTCAATTTTTCTACTTGATAACAATGTCGCTCCCTGACACACTTGCCCCCCCCCCCCCCAGAAGTATGTAGAAATACATATTTGATGACGTTCATAATTATGTAGATGGTCGCCATCTTTCAATTGATAGCGTTACGAAATTACACCCGCCAGTATGTTATTTTTCCGTTCATGGAACGCCCTGTACAGGTGATTGACATGTAGATGGCGCTGTTTATCCTGTCGGTCTCGTGGGCCTTCTTTGCCTACTGTCGGTCTCGTGGGCTTTCTTTGCTTAGTGTCGGTCTCGTGAGCCTTTTTAGCTTATTGTCGGTCTCGTGGGCCCTTTTTGCTTACTGTCGGTCTCGTGGGCTTTCTTTGCTTAGTGTCGGTCTCATGAGCCTTTATTGCTTAGTGTCGGTCTCGTGGGCTATGTTTGCTTAGTGTCGGTCTCATGAGCCTTTTGTGCGTAGTGTCGAACTCATGGGCTGTATGACTCCTGAGCCGTATAACTCGTGGGCTGTATGACTCATGGAACTTATTATTTATGTCGGTCTCGTGGACCGTATGACTCGTGGGTGTCGGTCTCGTGGGATGTCCCCACATTAATATGACAGAAACATAAAAGTTATGTCACGTGCTTTGAGGTGAGATAGTAAAAAGTTGGTCATTGAACCCAATGTCAATTCCATACGACACGTGGTGAAATGTGTTTGTCAGGGTGACGGACACATTGACTATAGGTGCGATTGGCGTGGGTGCTGTTCGTTATTCCGAAGGTTCGATATTCCGAAGGTTCGTTGTTCCGAAGGTTCGTTAATCCGAAACACACAAATTCCTTATACCTAGTGGTTCGTTAATCCGAAAATGAAAAAGGGTTCGTTTATCCGAACATTTGTGGCGTTATTCCGAAGGTTCGTCATTCCGAAGATTTGTTAATCCGAAAGTGAAATTTGGAAAAACGAACCTTCGGAATAACGAATCTTCGGACTGAAGAGCCTTCGAAATAACGAACCTTCGGAATAACGAGCTGTAACCTCATGTACAGATGGAGTCATTCTGGTATACGCACGTTACGAACTACCTGATGCATTGCCATAATTATTAATACACCAAATGAAGAGTTCGTTTGCAAAAACCGATAAGTCCATATTTGCGGAATGGAGATATTTGCGATTAAAGGTCAAAAAAAAATAAAGAGAATAAGAAATTTTTTGCTTCTTTTGACCATAACTTTAAAAATATACCTTTATATGAAGTGACCAATATATCATTTAAAAGGTATTATTTTGTACTTTATGACAGAGATCGTACTTCAAAATCTTCAAAAATGGACTTATCGGTTTTTGCAAACAAACCCTTCAAATATACCCCATTATGCGAATACTTCTGTCTTCAATATGAGTTGTCATTAATTAATTGATAAACTCGCACAAGATTGATTTTTAATGGTTAAATTCTTGGAGAACCTTAAGACCACTAGTTAAAAAATAATCTATGATTCCATTAACGCTTCGTATCCAGTGGAAAAGACGCTATGAAAATATATACTATTATTATCATTATTAACTACGAGCTAGCTTGCGCGAATAATTAAAAAAAAAAATCAGGTACCTGTGGATGAATAGCTAAAGGTTTACGAAAAATAGCTCTCCCAGTATCATCATCATCTCTCTCTCTCTCTCTCTCTGTCTTTGTTTTTGGTGTTTCTTTTGTTGTTGTTGTTGTTGTTGATATGCGAATATGTGTTTGGTGGTCAGTACAAACGAGGTCAGGAGTCATTAATAACAGGCCTATACTGAAAAAAGAAATGGTGACTTCACTTACGTATTCCCTCACAATCGCGTAATATGAAAATGGAAAATGTCTATGAAATGATATTGCTAAATTTAGGGACAGCATAACAACAAATAAATGTGAATCCATAGATGCATTACCAGACACGAGAAAAGTTGAGCTCATTAAAGTACAGAGACTGGACGGCGTAGCCAGGATTTCATCTTAGGGGGGGGGGGGGTTAGTCTGCGAGGGAGCGAAGCGACCGAGCCCGAGCGAGCGGAGCGAGCGAGGGGGGGGGGGGGTGTGGGAGGGGGGTGTCCCCCGTCCCACGGTAAGAACTTTTTGCATTTTGATGTTGTAAATGGTGCAATTTGATGCATGTTTTTGCGCGTTTTATAGACAGTCCCACTTGTTTAAGGTAGCAGTATATTTTGATGTAGATTATTATTGAACTTTTTGCATTTGGGATGTTGAAAATGGTGCAATTTCATGCATGTTTTTGCGCGTTTTATCAACGTGAAACAGTCCCACTTTTTAAAGGTAGCAGTACGTGTATATTTTGATGTAGATTATTATTGAACAATTTGCCCATAAATGGTATAGTTTAAATACACTTCTTGTATTCATTCCTTTCACTGAATATCATAAACGCGACTGAACCCGAGCGAGCGGAGTGAGCGGTGGGGGGGGGGGGGGGGGAGGGGAGGGGAGGGTGTGGGAGGGGGGTATGCCCCCTCCCACGGTGAGAACTTTTTGCATTTTGATGTTGCAAATGGTGCAATTTTATGCATGTTTTTGCGTGTTTTAACGAGTTGAAACAGTCCCACTTGTTTAAGGTTGCAGTATATTTTGATGTAGATTATCATTGAACAATTTGCCTACAATATGGTATAATTTAAATACACTTCTTGTATTAATTCTTTTCACTAAATATCATGAACGAGACTGAACCCGAGCGAGCGGAGCGAGCGAGGGGGGAGGGGAGGGTGTGGGAGGGGGGTGTCCCCCTCCCACGGTAAGAACTTTTTGAATTTTGATGTTGCAAATGGTGCAGTTTGATGCATGTTTTTGCGCGTTTTATCGACGTGAAACAGTCCCACTTGTTTAAGGTAGCAGTATATTTTGATGTAGATTATTATTGAACAATATTGCCTATAAAATGGTATCATTTAAATGATCTTCTTGTATTAATTCTTACACTGAATATCATGAACGCTGTCTGTTCAGCAATCAAACAGAAAAAGCATGCACACGCGGGTGTAGATAGGGGCATATCCCTTCCCACACGAAAGTGATTTTTGCGTTTTCAGACCTGAAATTCAGCGATCTGGTGCAAATTTTTGGTGCCTTACTTTTTCATCGAAGTGTTAAAATCACGGAATTTAGCTCTTTTATTCCGAATGTGCATCATCTCTGTGTATGTACAAAGTCTAGTGAGGTAGAGCTTAGGGGAAGGGGGATTCCCCCTCCCGCTCGCGAAGCTTTTGCGTTTTTAGAATAATAAAGCGATCTGGGGCACACTTTTTGTGGAAAATTCGGAAATTGTCATTCCCAAAAATGTACCAAGTCTATAGTGGGTAACAAGCAATGAATGGGTGGCAAGATACCTCGCCCATATTTAAGGGAGCCTTTTTTTCAGTTTTAAACTTTTAGAACTGAAATTCAACAATCTGGCACACACTTTTGTTGGAATATCTGGAAATTTGTCAATCAGAAGAGAAGAGTCTGTGGAAGGAGATTCTGTACGATTTTCTGATTGCAGTTTAACGTTTTAGTGCGCACATTTTGTGTCATATTTGGAAAACTGTTTATGTTCAAAGTGTAGCCACAGTCTACTTCTATGCATGGCGGGGTGGGGGGGGGGAGGGGCGGGCGAGCAGGGAGAAGGCGAGGGCGAGTGTTATCTCCATCTTTCCCTTACTATGGAGCTTTTGCCTTTTTAAGGTTGAAATTGAGATATCTCGTATACGCATATTTGATGGAATATTTGGGAAATCACCAAAAAGAAAAAAAAAACTGATGGGGGGGGGGAAGACTGAGGGAGGAAAGGATCTATTAAAAGGTGAAATTCCCCTTGTACATGAGGGAACTTTGAGTTTTCGGAATATAACTGATAAGTCTTGTGCATTCATTATTATTCATATATTTTTTTTTTGGTAAATCTAAAAAGTGTACTAAGATAGGGAAAGAGGCACAGAGGGGGAGGGTTTGGTAGGGGGATACCCCCTCCCAAGCACGAGAGATTTTGCATATTTTGAATTGAAATTCAACGATCTGGTGCACACTTTGAGTGAAAGTTTCAAAAAACAAATATGATCTTATTTGAAGAAAGGTTGCAAAGGAGACCCGCTTCATGTGCATGCATACAGTATACACGCATTTTTTTTTTCCGCCTCCCAAATCCCCGGTCCAAATCTTAGGGGGGGGGGGGGCGACCGCCCCCATCGCACCCCCCCTGGCTACGCCAGTGGGTGCACGAGAGAAAATGAAAGACAACTACCAGAGTGTTAAATGAAAAGGAGAGATGAAAAAAAAGAAACAAAAATAAGTCGAATGATTAACTGTCTGTGCGCAAAGACATGTCAGAGATTCGGCTTACATGAATGATTCAGGAAAAAAAAAACAAGGCTTACCTTGTCTCTCCTTGTGTTTCCTTTGTAGAGTTTAACCAGCTTTCTCCTGTCTGCCTCGTGATTCGCAACCTCCTTTGATCGGCCTCAGTCGGATTTATTCATTTAGAGACCAGTCGTCACTACACGCTCAGAAACGCGTGATTTCGAAATTCGAGAACCAATTCAGTATAAAATTATTTCAAAAAAAAAAGTCACACACACACACAAAAAAAGAGTGATGACGAACAATCGTGCCGTCGCTAGGAATTCAGAGCATGAGGTATTTTCTCGGAAGTTCTCGTTGCGTCCGCTGCCCTATCTTTTTTATTATCTTTTTTTTTCTTATTTGTCAGGTGAATATTTTGTTTTTGCAGCCTCCGTAGCGTCGGAATGTGAAGTGAACAATTTCTAACCTGGAGTGACAGAGTGGCTCACGAGAATGCTGTTATATATCTTTCCCTTCCCACTTTTCTCTTCTGAAGCCTTCCATGCACTCTCAAGTGAATATATATATATATATATTTTTTTTTTTTTGATAGTGTATTGATTCGCCTCTTGCGTTGGTGGGACAGCATTTGTTTTAGTTCATTTGTTGTCAATTTCTTGTCACTGCTCTTGGGAATTTTCTGTTTAGTGTCTTCCTATTGGTTCGAGACACACGCTGATTGACTCGTACATAGCTGCATAACGCATGCGTGTGAAAGAAAAACAAGGCTCTCCGTCCCTTACACGTTAAGCCCCGCCTACCAAATGCATCATCTGCACGTGTGCAGTAAGATCGTAGACGTGTATTATGTATTCTATTATTAAGACGGATCAAGTGGATTCGCGTCGTTCATGCATAGGTAGACCACACGACTACGCGTCAACCAATGAACGAGCATTTCGCGGGGTGCAGTTATCGAAAAGCGAAGCGCCATTCCATGGTAATATTTCAGCTTGGGTTTGCTGTTGAGTGTGAATGGGATTTTGTCATTAATTTCGTTGTAACTTCTCAGTTTCGAGACGTAATATGACTTGTACGTGCATACCAAGATGACGAAGAATTAGTAGTGAATGTATCACCACTGAATTTCTCTGTACCTTTGATTTGTTATTACATAATGGTTATACTTGAAACGTAGCTTCAATGACATCTACTATATATTGTCAATTCCAGAGGGAAATTACTTACATGAGAAAAGAATACGCATATAAAACTGGTTGTTAACGTTAAAGAAATAAATTGCGTAGTCGAATTCGTATATCGTTTCTCAATCAATGAAAGCTGTTGAAATGTGATCAGTCCGTTCCACAGTAAGGAACTATATCGTCATCTGTCGTTGAAAGTCTGTAGTGTCACCGTTTTTGTGGTTTTTTTTTTTAAAGTGATTTCCTGTTTTGTTATTGCCTTGTAAAGATTGTGTTTCCTTGAAGCCTTTCGTTACCCTGACAGGTTTTATGAATACCATCAATGTTGATCAACGGGGGATGATCATAATCGAGTGTAAACTGGTTTGTAATGTATGATGGGCCTATCCTCTTATAATGACATACGGATACAATATGATAATGATCTGACAAAATATGTGAAGTCTTAATTTATTTGGTTCAAATCAACAGTCCGGAAATATTCCTTATTTGTTTAGTTAACAACAAAATAAGCAAGGTGTAGGACAACAGAAACTCTTGACGGACATTAAGTGGTTACAGCTCGTTATTCCGAAGGTTCGTTATTCCGAAGGCTATTTAGTCCGAAGATTCGTTATTCCGAAGGTTCGTTATTCCGAATTTCATTTTCGGATTAACGAATTTTCGGAATAACGAACCTTTGGAATAACGCCACAAATGTTCGGATTAGCGAACCCATTTTTCATTTTCGGATTAACGAACCTCTAGGTATAGGGAATTTGTGTGTTTCGGATTAACGAACTTTCGGAATAATGAACCTTCGGAATAACGAACAGCACCCCATTAGATTTTACTTGGCTGCTGCAGCAGTCAAGAAATCTTTCTTATTTTTCTAATAAATTACAAATAAGCAAGGTATATAGGGCAACTGTAGAAGAAAAACATCAATTGAAAGCACGGAAAAAGTCTGGAAGCCAACTAGAAAGACAGAGTAACAAACAGACACATATACAAACGAGTAAACATGAAACATGAAATACATAAAAACTTTTTGTAAAATTGTTGTTTTGTTTCCGTGATGCTGTTATCATCATGCAGCTTTTATTATGATTAAATGTGGACTAGATTTTACCATTGACAAAGTGCTTGTAATATCTAAAGATGTTAACAATAACAATGCAACCACTGCAAGGATATCAAATCGTGTGTATCTTTGATGCAATGATGAGGACTATGCTATCTCGGCATGTAGTAATCATTCTAACGATTTAAGGGATGGTTTAGTATTTGTTGAGATGAGTATTCAGCTTTCAACTTTTTGCGAGATACCTAGAAAGTACTCTATGAAATGCTAAAGAGCATTTAATTCTAAAAGGAATTAAAAGTTTATTTGATGAAAATCGGTTTTGAAATTGCTGAGATATCCAAGAGCAAAGTAAATCAAAGCGATCTGAATAAAAGGTGGATAACACTTTTTATATGTCCATCATGATGCATGATGATGTTTTCAGGTATAAATCTTTCTTTTTTTCACTATTAACTGCATGCTGAAAGATGATTTCAATTCTAACACAATTAGAACGATGCCTGTGACAACCCTTTCTTCACATGCACGTTGGCGTCGACATGTCATTTATCAAACGCTGTGACTTCATACAAAAGAAAGAACAAAATAATTAACCGGTCGACTGATAGCAAATTACTTGACGATGTCCTTCTTTCAAGTTGCGGATAGTATATCTAGCGTCCTTCTAATACTCGACGTGGGCGACGTGGGCGAGACATTTTTGTTGATGCGGATGTTAAAAGTTCTTATGTCTCTTCTGCAAACACAGCAAACGTCGCGATATTTTACATGACTGAAAAATAATATCTCCCAACATCGTGGATGAAATTTTACGGTACTGCACCTCAGGATTAAAAAAGAAATAAAAATTTAATCTAATGTCACTCAAGAATACGCCCGTTTTGTACAGAGAATAACAGGTGGAAATTTTTCGGGGTCGGAATAAATTCACTGGATAAGATAATACTACTGTCTTCCTTTCCATCATGAAAAAGTTTCCAGTTTTATTATTTTGAGCAAAGGTTTGAATTACCTACCTCCAGAATATGCCAGCTTATGAAAGGAATCTTCAACTTCAACTTCAACTTCAACTTTATTTTCATTTCCATCGAACAAACAGGGAAAATTATATACAATGCATTAACAGAACATATTTGTAACAATTTGAAAGAAAACATACATGCGATCTCGAGTAACAACATAAATTCATTTCTAAGGTATATACATATGCATAATGCAAGGATTGGAATGGAAATGGAGGGTTCCGCTAAAAAGCAAAGCTTGTAGGGTATGGGACCCTCGGAAAATACATAAGAGAACAAATAATGACCTACTGAAACTACAAACATTACATGAAACAAAATCAAAGAAACCAATGTCAACTGATATGAAATCAACTTAGGAAGGGGGAAAAAAGAAAGAAATAAAGAAAGAATCTAATCTTAGAAGAATCTAATATTTTAAGGGTTGCAAAAGGGACGACAGGAGACTTGTTGCAGAGCAGTATATAGGAAGAGTGTGCCGTGAGTCAAGTTGATTTATGTAGATAAAATAAATAAATAGTATTTAGTCCGAAGACTAAAGTTCATGTTTACTAGTAAGACGATTGTTAAACGCAAATATTGTGTGTATCTATCATTAAAAAAATATGAATATGTCAAACAACATCAAAGTGCACTATATTACTATTTTTAGCATTGTACTTCAATATTGTAATTTCACAATGAATGTACATTTCATTGAATACATATACATTTTATTGTACATGTGCTACATACTCGTACACATATATTATTCACTTGCATAGATGACAGTATGATATAAACAATAATGTGATATGTTTTATACTGAGTTAGTAAAACTCCAGTTGAATATTACTGGGCACTTGTAATATGTATCCAGTGCGAAATCGTCAAAAATCTTAAGCAAAAACTTACCCACAATTCAATTAAATCATAATATTGCCATTGTCATCCAACATCATTATCATCATCATTTTCATCCAATCTTTTATTTCACATGGTGAGATAGGCAGACACGTTCAATATTTTGTTACAAAGTAATACTATACATAATTACAGTCAGATTCAGATAAATTAGAATCAGAAAACAGAAAACAGCGCTGTAAAATAACCATGAGTGAGGTAAAATGTGTTGTGTGAAAGTAAGCACGCTACAGGATGCCACCAAAGTATCCTGGAGAAAATGGCATACGCATAACAAACTGCACTACGATCACTTCCTTCAGAACTTGATATAAACGTACACCCGATCCAGTCCTGAATCTTTAACAATAATGAATGGTGGGAGGGGGGTGGGGGTGACTGAGATACTGCGAGAATTGTCACAGTCAACCTGAATCCTGAATTCCTCATGTATAATAAGAGACCACGTAGGCGATACCTTTCTTGCGAAATCTATCACCGGCCGTTTTCGTTGCTTTAAATTTTCATGCATGTAAGACAGCCCTGCGCTGCTTTTGACACCCGCCGTAGTAGTGAGTGGTCAGGTCCACTCTCATTTTAAAGACCGAAGAATGGGGAAAATCTGTCGAACGGTGAAGCGGTGATGTTTCATGGGATTGACAGAGAGCAAGGGAAGAGGAGGAGTCTGGGAGGATAAAATTTGGAGAGAGAGAGAGAGAGGTGGGGGTCTGGAGAGGAGAGAGGGAGAGGGAGAAACTATATCTCGTAACGATTATGGACACGGAAAGATGACAACTGCAATAAAACTGCCAACATTGATAGTATTAGAACACTGTATAATCAAATTTTAAAACGAGAATGCACCTACGCCACAGTGTGTGTGTGCATCTATGATTAAAGAGTCGAAGATGATGGATGTTTTGGTGCCTATCATATACGTCATTACCCCACTTGACACTCGGAAATGAAGTCATCACTAAAGTACTCGATAGTCGTACTAATGTCTTTCCTTCATTTTGTGCAAATGTTATCGAGCTTACTTGATGACGCGAAGGTCATATTTTATTGTTTATTTATCTATTTACTTATCTGATTGATATATTTATTTATTTATTTATACATTTATACATTTATTTATTCAACTATTTATTTATCTATTCATTCATTCAGTCAGTCAGTCAGTCAGTCAGTCAGTCAGTCAGTCAGTCAGTCAGTCATTCAGTCAGTCAGTCAGTCAGTCATTCAGTCATTACTACCGTATCTAAACTACGGGATTCTTGCTTGGGGTAATACATATCAGATATTACTTGATAAACTTTTTTTACTGCAAAAGAAAGCGCTCAGAACTGTTTTTAACCTAACTACACGAGAACATACAGATCCTTTGTTTTTTTTACCATGAAATACTAAAAATAAAAGATTTGTATGTGTTTCAACTTGGTCAGTTCATGTTTAATTATAACAGCAACTTTTTACCCAAAATATTTCACGACTCTTTTCATCGAAACAGTCATGTACATAACTATCCTACGCGACGATCCAACGAATTCCATCTTCCATTCATGAGAACCGTACATGCCCAAAATACATTTCTGTATACCGGACCCAGACTTTGGAATAATCTAGATAATAGCTTAAAAGACTCACCCTCATTCCTCACATTTAAATACAAATTCAGAAAACATTTGTTATCTACTTATAATTCTAGATAATCTGAATTAATTGTTTTAATTCATGCTTGAGGTTTCACCTGTCCTGATGCCGCAGCACTTGGCGTGTTCTGTATGCAGACCTCTCTTCTCTCTTTATTCTTCTTTCCTCTTCCTTCCTGTCTTTGTTCCTCGTAGACTTGTATTGTCACCGTCTTCTCTCTTCTCGGTACTATCTCGCGTCGTATATGTGTGTGGGTAACTGAATGTCTGTACGAGTGTGTCGTCCTTCTTATATTTTCTCGGTACACCAGTTCAATGAACACCGTCTGGGCATTAGCATTGATACTTATTTCCTATTATTGTCGAAGCCAGCGAATAGCTATATTTTTACAAACGACTTAAGTAATCTATATTCAATATAAATGCTGTAAGAAAATAATAAAACAAACTTGAATAATATATTGCTTACTCATCAATTATCTAGGGATCCACGTCCTACAAGCTTAGCTTTTTTGTGGATCGCTATTTTCCAAAATTGAAGTTATTTTCTGAAAGCTCGCGAAGTATACATGTATACGCATCGTTCCTTCTGATTATTGTACATATGTTGATGTATATCATTTATTTCGTATATTACATGAACCTTTTGTAAAAGTGTAGACAATATCATTTTATGATATGTATACTTTGTATTACGTTTTGTTTTCGTTGATTGGAAATAAACTATGATTGAACTTGAACTTGAACTTGAACTTGAACTTGAACTTGAACTTATAATTATCCGATTATCGTCACCTTGGCCAGTAAAGCGAACACAAAGTTGACACGCAAACTCTTCTTCTTCCAGATTAGCGACCACAATCATCAATTTGATTATTCTGTCACTTTTGTAGAGGGATCGTCAGTGCACTTACCATGCAGAAATGTTTACTAATTAACTTTGATGAAAGTTGATAATTGCAAATTAAAGGGCCAGACACGTCAGGTTATCAACTCTCCTCATGGTCCTATACACTCAGAAGTCCAGCCTCTCATGCACGTTACATTAATTACCTTAACTATAAGTTTAGCTACTTAAAGGGGATGGCTAGTAACTGATCAGTGGGAATCAGTGGGAATGCTGGGGGATGATTGTTCCAATTCTTGTGGGATTCATTTATAAAGAGTACATTATATATATCTATTGTTGTGTGAAAATTATTTGTTTCAGAACGGTCTCATATTCAAGTAATGTGCAGTTTAATGCCCAGTCACTGTACAGGCATGCTAACCTGGAAACATTAAACTGCACGTTACTTGAATACGAGACCATTCTGAAGCAAATAATTTTCACACAACAATAGATACATAATGTACTCTTAGATGAATCCCACAAGAATTGGAACAATCATCCCCAAGCATTCCCGCTGATTCCCACTGATCAGTTACTAGTCATCCCCTTTAAGTCCAGGAAAATCTATTTCGTTGGTGTATCATACTCAAATTTTTGTCTACCTATTCGTTGTGATTGTTTTCAAAGGGGTAATAAATTAAAATCAATCATCTCTCAATTTAGAATTGATTTCTTTTTAATTGTTATTATTATTATTATTTATTATTATTATTATTATTATTATCATTGTCATTATCATTAGTATTATTTGTGTTGTTGTTGTTTGGCATTTCAACATATTAAAAATGCAAACAGAAAATCATATCACATGACATGAAGTTTGTAGTGATAGGGGAGGAAAATTCAAACTTAATATGCTTTATTGTTTATTTCGGCTGCAAGGAGTTTTATAGCCTCTCCAAATCTTTACAGATCCTGAAACCAATTTTGTTGGAAACACATTTTTTTTTTTTTTTTTTTTTTTTAGGATAGTGCTCCCTTTTTCTATTTTCTCACATTTCATTTTCTCATTCTTTGTGGCAGAATGTCTTTGTAATTCTGTGCGGATTCAATGAATTTGACAGATTCGATCTCATCTCATCCTTAAAGTGCAGATGGAATCACGAGATGCCAAAGATTATGAGGAGAGGATGATATTCTGATTTCTGAAGCAAAGTCCTCCCAGGACTTAATGAGTTAAGCGCTGGTAGCTACCCGACTGTACCACTAATACAGAAGTGCCCCGCCTATCTTCTTCTTTGAAGTAAACCATCAAAGAACCTGTACGTGCAAGGACTTGAATGAGAGTAACCCGCATATCCGCGTGTCCGAACAATCACAGCTACGGATCTATGATTAGCTTCTTCTTGTCATTCTCCAAAGCCATCTTTCTTATCTGTACTTAATTTTCTGGCAAATTATTATTTCAATCATTACCCCTTGACAGGTTTCTTCCATCCTGAGAACTTAACTTATTGTATAATCGACAAAAAAACAACGTAATTACATTTAAGTGATACAGCGAGAAACAGAGGTGAAACAAAGCGTTAGCTCGCCAAAGGCAGATGACATACCGCTTTTCTGACTTTGATGCATGTTTACGGAAGAATTTCCCGCACTCGTTCTTATAGCGAGCGTCCGCGAAAAAAAAGGGGGAAAGGGAGAGAAAAAAAAGATTGCCGTTTGCTCCGGCAATTAAACTCGGAAATGTGAGCTGGAGTAGCCCATCGCAGAACATAGCAGTCGCAAGAGCTGAGCAAGCGGGAGGAAGTTGATGCATGATGCGAAAGTAAACGCAGGAGTGTCTCACCGTCGATTGCCTCGGTATGATAAAGAAAAATAAAAGGGGGAGAAGAGAAAACTTCTCGAAAGCCATCCAGACAGGTGACGTTAATAAAAAGAAAAGATAAAGGGGAAAAACGCTGGAGGGCAAAGAGGACTCATCCGTTACACCATTAAAAAAAAAGAGAGAAGAAATGTATGCAATCATGTACAGGAACACATAATGTATGTGTGTGTGTGTTTTTTTTTTTTTTGCATCATATTATAACATTTCTCTAAAATTCATAACATCATCATTCCTACGTAATTATAAACATATCCCAATATATCTGCATATGTATAATATATATATATATATATATATATATATATATATATATATATATATATATATATGAAGAGTTTGTTCGCAAAAACCGATAAGTCCATTTTTGAAGATTTTGAAGTACGGTCTCTGTCATAAAGTACAAAATAATACCTTGTCACCACATATAAAGGTACATTTTTGAAGTTATGGTCAAAAGAAACAAAAATGTTCTTATTATTCTCTTTATTTTTCTTGACCTTCAATCGCAAATATCTCCATTTGGCAACTATGGACTTATCGGTTTTTGCGAACAAACTCTTCATATACACACACATATGTACCACATAACTGATATTAAGACGTGGAACAATAAGAAGAAAACTATAGCAAAATCAATATACCAATTAGATGTATTTATTTTCTTATGTTAAATTCATCCATGTACTATTGTACATTTTGATTGATAAAGATGATGCTAATAACACAAGCATACTGTAAGCAATACTTGTTATAGAATGCAAATAAAAATATATGTCAACATAGCAATATTACGGCACAGACACAATTCATTTGGCCGTGTGTACCATATAAATATAAAATAACGAAAGGCATAATACTCTCCTACGTAGACAATCATCCCATTCTTATGCCTCACGTTTGGAAATGTGAACATACAGATGGAAAAGAAAATCTTCTCTTTTTTTTTTAATTTCGGCAAATACATATCAGCTCATTTCCATTTCTTCGCATTAATGACAATTGTGCGATGAAGTGATCAAAATGAAGAAAATGATGTCCGTGGTATCTCTCTTGTCTTCACATTAATCAGTCCGTAGAACGCTGGAAATTTTTTTAGTATTCGGGAGAGAGTTATTTTTTTTTTTTTCTGTTTATACATTCATCCAGCGCATCAGGTGCAAATCAGATTCAGCGACATATGATTATGTAGAGATTTTATTCATTATTCTTTTTTAACGGCCCCAAGTGTGTGTCGCCCTTAATCCCAGAGCATATAACGGGTACAAGCAAGTAAGCCATGTAATGCTAGTCAGATAGACAAAGACTTTCATAAGTGAATAAATGAATAAATGAAAGTGATAGGTATTATATTACGTATACAATGCGCACGAAAAGGAAAGGCGATGTAGATTTTTTCCCCCTCAAAACCATGACAGTGTCATTAGTTTAGAGGCTCTGACGTTGCAAGGTGCGATAACCTCGTGGGGAAATGAATGAAAAAGAAAAAAACAACAACAACAACATGTGTTTCGCAGTGGGTAAAGGTCATTACGGAAAAGGGGAGGGGCTGGGAGAGAGGAATGTTAGATTGGTAGCATCCGTGGCGGAAACATCGGTTCGCCAATTAAGGTGATGCGTCTTTTCTCTCCCTCTCTCTCTCTCTCTCTCTCTCGTCACTCATGACTGTTGCAAGTGGCGCCATTTTGCGTTTACGTGCCAGAAGTCACAGCGAAACTCGCGCAACCTTAACTTCAAGGCCACGTAGTCCCACATGGTATGAATTAAAAACACACCTCCTAACGATAGTCAACAAACTTTATAAAGCCAGGATAGAAAAAAACACAACAATAACCAATGAAAACAAGAAGAGATAATGTGCAAACCATTCTAACATCATGTCAAATGAATGCAATTACAGCCGGGTCGCCGCTCCCCCCCCCCCCCCCCCCCGTTTGCCTCCGCTTCATACTCCAGCGACTAGTATGTATAACCACGGAAATTGAATAGGGGAATGAATGACAAACGTGTTTAATCAAGTCCTGTGATATCTCCTTTCTACTTGTTAGTCATGAATCTTAAAACATCTACAAAATGGTGTTCCCTAAAATAAAATTTAATTCATCAAAGTATTAATACGTAGTACCAGTCAAAATGTGTGTGTGTGTGTGTGAGTGAGTGTTTTAATTGTGACCCCGTATCCCTCGACAAAAAAGGGGTCATATTTAGTATCAAAGCATGATTCCATAAGCAGAAAGTACGTTTTTGTTTGCTTGCTTTGTTCGTTTGTTTGGTTGGTTATTTTTTTATTTCTGTGTCTTTTTGTTTGTTTGTTTGTTTTAATCATGACGATCGTTTCGGTCGATAATGCATAGCGGTGTCAATAGGAACAAAAGAAGAAAGCAAAGCTGATAGCTTTAATATCTACGTGCGAGTCGCTTAATATAACGAGGTATCTGTTTATGTGTGTGATACTTCCTTGCTCAACCCAATGTCTCCTTGTCAATACCTGTACTGTACATGTAAATGTGAAGAAAAGTCACGTGCTGAGGTGACTTCTATAGGCTTGGATCTCCTTGATCGATATTTTTTCACCTTGCTTGAATGGTTGACAATGACGTCATTACAATGATGTCATAATGATCCTTGCCATCAGTGACGGTGTCATCGAAGATCGCTATATTGTATGTCCTCAACCAACACATTTGTGAGTTTCCAGGAAACAATGAGGGTGATGATGAGTATAATAGTAGTATAGTAATGGTACAAATATTGCTAATAAACTATTGTTATAAATGTATACTGTTATTACTGGTAATTATAATTATGATAATGACAATAACAAAAATAATGTGAATAATGATAATGACGATAGTCATGATAAGATAAGCTGTAGCCCTTCTGTATTATTCATTGTATTGCTGCTACGTTTTGCTGTATATTGTAAAGGCAAATGGAGAAAAATACTTTGTTAACAAACTTTGTACATGTACATGTATGTACATGTACAATGATAATACAGGAACCAATAAATTAAATCAAATCAAATTATGATAATGAGGATAATGAGATAAAGGATTATACGTTTAAAGACTATATTTTTTATTGTCTAAGGGGGAAACGTCATTTTGTCGGAAAAAACTCTTAACATATTCGTTTGGTGACAAATGCAAGGAGATGAACTTCGTAAGATTAGAATGGATTTCAAAACTTGATTATCCGAGGGGCAAGCTTTCAAAAAGTTTTGGGTCTAACGATATTCCTCTCCCATAATCTCCGACTAATCGGTCGCTGTGCCGAGATATGTTTCTGTTGGAAATGAAAAAAAAAAAAATGAATGAATGAATAAATGAATGAATGAATGATACAATGCATTAGATTTTCGTAATAGTTTGATCAGTTAGTGAGAAAATCATACGACAAAATCAAATAATTTTGCCGTGTTTGGTGGTACAGTGTATCGCCTTACTTATTTTGATTGAAATGTTCAAAATGTTCCACCCAAAATGTGCAGGCATGAGCAACCGCCTGTAAGGTTTTTACCACTGAGCATGCAAGAAACCATAATCCCCATTTTTTTTTTTTCATCGCAGCATTCGGACGAATAGTTGTGTGGTTTTGATTAATCAGTCAATATTCAAGAAACCACACATTTGTTCTTTGACCACTGTGTGACACGGACGAAAAGTTGTAAGGTTTTAACTAAGAGAAACCACACACCCAATTTTCTGTGCAGTATACGGACTTAAGATTGTATACCTTCCTAATTAATCAATCAGTGTTCAAGAAACTGTACATTCATTCCACTGTGTGACAAGCATTGACAAGGACGAATCGTTGTAAGGTTTTAACCCATATCGGGATTCAAGAACCCGCACATCCGTTCTTTTGTGCAGTATACGGACGAATGATTGCATGGCTCTAATCAACCAATCAGTATCCAGGAAACTAATGCTATACCACACCTCTATATGACAAAACGCGCGATTAATTGAAGTTTTTAAACCAATCGGGATGCGCGAAACTTTAAGTCCATTTCTCAGTGCTACACATAGGTACATTTATTGCTGATTTTTAAACGATCACAAAACCATGTACACGGAACGATACACCCATTCCATTCGCCATTAAAGCAGCCCAGCTGTAATATTTTCTTTTTTTTTTCTCATTTTCACAAAGGAATGAACAATGCTAAAGAAATAAACCATATCAATTTCAGCCCTGTTTGAGCCAAATCACTTCAGATATCCCCTTCTTTGTTCCTTAAATTCGTTTCTGTCTTGTTTTTTCCACCTTGTTTTATTTTTCCCCTCCACGGTCAAATGACATTGAAAGAAGTTGAAATTTCTAAATTGTGGGGGGGGGGGGGATGGAGATTTTGTCTCATCTGCACATACGTGCTCCAGGGAACAGGATTATGGGCCAGGGACAAATTTCACATTCCTCTCTCCCCTTCTCCCCCTCTCGCCCTCTCTGTCTGTCTGTCTCTCTCTCTCTCTCTCTCTCTTTCTCTAGTTTGGGTTATGGAGCCAAGGGTTTCGGGTAAATATTGTAAGCATAAAATGTTGAAATATATAGTATTTTATATATGTTGGAAGTGATTTGATATACTTATTCAACTTTATAGGGAACCCAAGGGGGTTTTATTTAGTTATGTTATGTTTGATTTTGCTGGTTGTTCTGACAATTGTTAACTGAGACCCATGTTAGTCATTTTTTGTGTATGTGTGTGTGTGTGTGTTATTTTGAATTTTCTGATACAAGTATTCTTTGAAGTATTATATCATCATTGTGTAAATTCAGAATTTAGGGTCTGGGAACGGTTGAAGTAGTTTGAGTTAAGGTTATATATAAAGAATTGATATATTGTATATGTATAACCATTGTGTAATAAATTTGTAGGGCGTTATTTGTATTCATTGTGCCTATCATAGACGTAATTATGTAATTATGATGCAAAATGTCTATGTATTGTCATGATCATCTTGGTACAATGTAATGTCAATGGAAGCCAAATTTCTATGTCTGACATAGACCAATAAAGAATGAATGAAGTTCACGTTGTTTGTCTGTCTGTATCTTTTGTTGTTGCTGTTGTTGTTCCTTCAGTTAGAAATAAGGGAGAGTTGCAAGAAACCATATCGCCCGGAAGTTATCCAAGTCAAACGTTTTGCCTATCCATGGCAGTCTCCTTCACCTGTATATTATACCTTAACTAACGATGAAATATGATATGTACATAATGCTATATACACGTAATTATAACCTATATTTTTTTTTAGCATTCTTGTTTCTATTTTGATTGAAAATTGTTGATTTTTTTCCTAAAGATTCTTTTTTTTTGTACAAGTGGAGAAATAAAACAAACTGAAAATCTGAAGTATCCCTGGCGCAAAACTGTAATTTCTTTAATATGTTGTTGAAACCAATTGCTCTTTGAGACAGTTTGAGTTTGTTCAACTGTCAGAACGAGAGCTTCCTAAAATAATGTATTTTTGTCATATTTTGCCTACACAAATGAAATAGAATGGAATATACGAGTTAGTGATTCTTGCGTCGAGATGTGTTTATTGCACCCGATCGACAAATTTTCATCGAGACATAAACACTAATTATTCAGTGTCTGAATAATAGCCACGATACAAAATAATGGGCGTATGTACCAGAGAGCATCTCACCCATGTATGTATGTCTTTAATGATTCTCATCATAGCTATTACTCAGGCGCTGTATAATCGGTGTTTACGTACAGCGATGAAGGGAAGTTTGTCAATCAGTTAAACTTGCAATATTCCTACATCATTTTGTCTTTATATATCATATATATACTTACATGAAATACATGAAATCAAACCAGATCCAAATTAATTGCCTGACCGGTTCTCCCTACATGAAAGTCAGTGATCGAAATCTGTTCACCACATAATTTTTTCACAGATAGTGGTATTACTCTCTTCTGGATATCATGTCACCCAATTTGTTTATTGATATAAATCCACATGAATGTCAGTAATAAAGATTGTGTTTTCTTACACGTCTGATGGCAACAATAATGGCACGATAGATCACGACAGTCTTTTGTACAAGCTGAATCATATATATATATATATATATATATATATATATATATATATATATATCAACGACTTCCGGAACTGATCCTCTCTACTATTCTTTTTCTTTTGTTCGCATATGACACAAGTCTTTTTTTGTTTTCACTGAAATCCTCATGTATTGCTCGATTATTTGAATATTTATTAAGTGCAACAGGCATTTGAGTGGATTCAGGCGAATAAATTATCTCTCGAATAAATAAGACTGATTATTGTTCTAAAACAAGACAATTCGATAAAATCTTTAGGTATTCATATTTATACTTATCTAATCTTTCATGGAAGTTTTAGTGTTGATTATTTCTATAAATTGTAATTTGGAGCTATTCACGAACTGAATTTTTTTTTTTTCCAAGGGCCAATATTACATTCTCTTTATTCAACATTGCTATTACTTTTTTTTTAAATTACGGAATACAATGTATTGGCTTGGGGGTTGCTCAAAAAGTTAAATTGATTCGTTCTTTGTGATTCAGAAAGACACTGTGGATTATTGAATCATACAACTGAATTGTTTGTTTCCAGTTGATTGCTAAATATTTCTAATTTGTATCACGTTGGAATATATTTGTGTAAGTTGAATATTGGCGATCTTCCTATATATCATATTTTCCTCAATGTTTGTTAAAAACAGTGATATCCGTACTTACCCCGGCTGCAAGACACAGTGAATCCTGCCACCCCCCCCCCCCTCCTTCCCCCCGTTCGTACAGTTATAGCCCTTGAGACAATAAGATTCTGTTCGGATGCAATCAAGTGCTCAAAGTTTCTTATGCAAACTCTTAACGCCATTTTTAAAATCCTATACCTTTAATTTATGCCGTGATCACTTGAAATATCTCAGCGTACTAACAGTGATGCCTCGCTCGGGCGACTACTTTGTTTTAGCATTGGTACGAACATTATGTAATATTTTGTGCATTCCGTAAATTTATTACATTCTCAGCATTTTTGTATGTTTCGTCGTTTTTCGTCATTGACAATAGTACTAAACATTGTTTATGGAGCTTTTGCTTTTTCGTAGGTTTCATATCTTACACGTTATTCATAATATCCGTATGTCCATTGTTTAATCACCTCATATTGACTGTTGTGATAAACTTATTTTGCGAAATCAAATGAAATGTAAAATTTGTACGAAAATGTGGAATATTGAACAATGAATAAAACCAAAAACAAGAAAATGACCGAAAACATCTTACGTAATAGACTCCCAACGAACGTCATAAATCAGCCCCCGTCTATTGTAGGTTATCCCTGCGTGGAAACCTTTCAATAAGAAAGGGTAAAAAACAATGGAACTCAACAAAGATCACTGCCATAGATTCCTCCCACATGAGGCTTTGTTTATTACTTTACGATGTTCAGCAAGTCTCAGCTGGACTCTTGTTTTGCAAGATGATGGGGAACCTATCGTAAACTTTCACCACTGTTCACCAAGAAACGAGGAATATTAGGGGAAACGTGAATGTCTAAATCTTGGCATAGGCATCTGACACCCCTTCTTCCACGTGTATGTCTGCATTGTGTAGTAACTATTTGAATGTGGAAAGTACTTATCAGAAATGACAATTTTGAATGATGGCAGGGAATTGAATGTCTATTTCTTTCACCAGAAAAACGAAAACATGTAATTAACAAACACACGACAGAAACAAAAGCAAAACAAATTCCTCAATTGTTGCGTAGTCTAAAGAAAAGAGGGAGTTGTATTTTTTGGTGCATGTCACAAGTCCGACATCCATGAATCATACAGCCGACGAGTTTGACGCTAGGGAAATACGGTCTATGAGTCCGACATCAGGTAAACCAAGGAGCTATAGCTCCTTGAGTAAACAAGGCCCATGAGTCTGACACTCATTACAGCACGGGGCAGTAGGCCTAAATAGTGTCGGTCACGTGGACCTTTTTTGCTTAGTGTAGAACTCATGGGCCTATTCTCGAGCTCATGGGTTGTACGACTCGTGGTCTATATGAATCGTGGGTTGTATGTCGAGCTCGTGGCCCGTATGATTCATAGGTGTTGGGCTCATGAGATGACCCCCAAAATTTCCAGGGTAGAACTATCCCCCCCCCCCCCCCCGTACGGCCGTAACTAGGGTCTACATTGTAGTACTGAAAGGAGGTATCTTTTCCCCCGCTGACCTGTACAGATTGTTACGTTGTTGTTTCTAGGTGCATGCCACGTATTACGTTACATCGAGCACAAAACGTTTCTTGCGCCTTTAAGATAAAGCACTCCAAAAAGTAATTTGCATTGTTGATACATGGTCAAAGATACCAATGATTAGACCCAAGACACCGTCATTCAAAACAGTTTCAGTGATTTTAAAAACCTCTTTGCTCTTATTTTATTCACCCTATGATTTCCATAACAAAACAAAAAAAAAATCGGAGATATTTCAAGTACAGACACAATCATACACACTCGATTACTCTTGATCAACTACTTTCCGCGTTCGTTTTGAAGCCACCGCGCCGCCATCTTACCACGCACATCGCCCATACACTGTCTCGTGGCTCACGACATCATAGAGTGAACGTAGTAAGTTGTTGGCGATGCGGCAGCTTCACTTCTTTATACTGCGTCAATGGGCCAATAAGATATCTATCTCCCGTAGAGATCAGTGGTACACGTCAGTCATGTTCCTATCAGTCAAAATCTGTCGTTGATGGCAGAGTGACAACAAATCAAGAACATCAGTGTTGCCTGATATACTTGAATTTGCGAGATAATTTACGTCTTGTCTCGTTCCCGCCTTATGCGTTCCCCCTTGTCGCAGCTGGTCATATAGATGGGCCCCTGTGTCCATCTCGTTGGTCGTGGTTCTCTCTGGCCACTTTTCATCTGTACCCTATTTGTTTGTTTGTTTGCATGTTCTCTTTCTTTTTTTTTCTTTTTTTTTTTTTTTGGGGGGGGGTTCACTCTGCCACTCTAGGTCCTACAAATCATATTCTGATGAATAAAGAAAGCACAAACAAAACCGCTACTACAGCAAAGTGCCAATCCAAAGTCGAGCTAACTCTCTCTCTCTATACTATGTATACTTATTTCTTAATGCAAACCATACATTTTTTTTTCAGATCAAACATTGGACATAAATGAGAATGAAGAAAAAAGGAAACTCTGGCATGTTATTTACACGGCGAGATGTTTTGCACATTCATGAGAAGACATATAACATCGCCTTACAACAGGCATATGGCAGGTTTGATGTGGATATAATGTTAAATATAATTATAACGTTATATCCAGTGTTAAGGCCAGCGCACACTATACGACTTTCGGTCGCACGACTGACCGACTTGGGATCCGAAATAGATTGTAATAGTCTCTGAATAAATACGCTTGCTTATTTCAGATCCAAAGTCGGTCAGTCGTGGGACCGAAAGTCGTACAGTGTGCGGTGGCCCTTAAGGCAATGTTGTCGGGGGGGGGGGGGATGCCTAGTAAATGGTAGAAATATAGATAACTTTGTCCGACGATCTAAAAACTCTTACAATATTACATATTATGTAGGCCTGTATGTATATAATTATAACATATTATATTCATGGGCTTTATCTGTTCTGAATTGAAAAAGACATAATTCCCAAGGAATAAAAATCTGAAAAACCTATAAATTTCCCCACGACCCGCCTTCATGCCAACCTGCATATGCACATCCAATTTTTCCGTCGTTGTTAATCTTTAAGAAATTTGACTAATGCTACACTTCTCAGTCTTCACATATACAAACTTTATTTTTACAGCTTTAAATACATAGTTTGACAAATTCTCAATTTTGAATCTTATTTTCAATGCTGCACTTCTCTCGATGGATTCAATGCCAAGCTGTTGAGCAAATACGTAAATTACTCCTTCCAATTTGTAAAGATGATACATATTTTGTATTGTAAAAATGATAATATAATTAGTGGTAATGTCGATATGTCGATAACAAGAAGAATAAATTGTAAAGCACAAAAAAGAGTGTCTATAAGCACACTTTAAAAAGAAAAGTAGACATGACAGAGAAGAGCTAACAAGGTATGCTGAAAAGTGATATTCCGCGAAATATCTAATGCATTGACATGTCAAACACGTCAAAGAAATACTTTTTTTTAAAGGACTCTCAAAACTTGATCATCTACTGTGAAGGTAGATTTCTTATGGTTATTGCAAGGTTTCTGTGCATACGTTCGTGAGAGCAGGAAAGATTTTGAATGTGTTAGAATGATGTCAAATATTTCAGACATTGAAAGAATCTTCACTTCATTGCTTACATCGAGATTCAAAGTCTGGATGGAACAGCTCTTTCCAAAGCTTTCAGACATAGTGACAAATCACGCACGCACCCCGAGCTCTTCACAGTGATTTACTTCTCCCTTGTCAGAAGAGAAAAAAAAATTGAAGTGCTGCCATTGATTCATTAGGACACTGTTTTACCTATAATAAAATAATTCCTGGACATCAACGTTGACAAGTTTGATCACGAAGCTGGAGTTTTAAAATCAACCGCATTTTCCTCCTCGTGTGACGTCAGCCTCACGAATATTTCCATCATATACGTCACTTCCAAGAGACATATCGCTGAAGGCACTTTCTACCCTGCCCAAGCGTCCGACGTTGTGAAGACAAAAAGAAAAAAGATGAATAAAAAATGGTCCGATTTGATTAACTCTTCTCCGCATATAAGGGAGTGACGCCGATAGCCATCATCGAGTTGTCCCGTGTGGGAAGAAAAAAAAAGTCTTTAACTTCTTTCTGAAAAGAAGACCGGTGAAGAATGTCATTCGTCATCCTATGTTGTAACGTTTCTTTAATCTTTGAAAGGCGCTGTAGATAAAATCGTAAAACTCGTAGTCTTCTTTCATGTATTCTCTTGCAATTTGTACTAACTCTGGAGATATGGGTTGCTTGTTGATCGTCTTTGTCTCCGCTGAGGTGTTCTTACCTGTGGAAAGAAGAAAACAGACAAAGACTTTACAGCCTGCTCTTTTTGGCTTCATACACTGCAAAAAGTTTGGTGTTAAATATAAAACACCAAGCTAGTGTTGAATTTCCGGTGCTTATCTATGGTGTTATATTAACACCTCCGGGTGTCATTTAGAAATATAAATTTGTTTGTTTGTTTCTTTTTTATAAATACTGATCTTCTTGTTGATTTTGAACTTCAACAAGACGGTGTGAACACATTTAAACCATAATAACACCAGTTGGTGTGGTCTCCTTTTGAAGTTGTACGGGTGTTATGCCATTGACATTAACACCAGCAATATCAAATCAACACCATGCGGTGTCATTATTGAATTAATACCAGCGCAGTGTCAAAATATCACCAGGTACAGCGTCAAATTAATACCACGAAGTGTAGGGTGAACACTTTTCAACACCATCACGACATACTTTCTACACCTGTGGGTGTGGTCCTCTATTGACACTATACGTGATCGGCGTTAGATTTAACACGATGTTTTGCAGTCAGTGGCAGTGTAAATACGAAGAGTTTCATCGCATAACTAGCTAACTTCATTGCTGTTTAAAGTCGAGGTATTTGCCATTAAAGATGTTAACCCCCCCCCCCAGAAATTAGTAAGAATATACGGATGTTTTTAATCAAAACTTCGAGAATGTTGAGTAATATGTTACAAGTACATGATATGTTACATTACTTGACTGGTTTTATTTCGCTCAATCCGATGACGGACTTTTTTCAAAATCTTAAAAAAAAAAAAAAATGGCGCTTCTTCATTGGTTCCGGCCTTTAAAAAGCGCAAGAAATATGTTTCTTCACACACATCATGACCAATTACTTCTGAGGGTCTACCACAGTTTTTATGTAAGATATAAGACCTATGGCGTTCCATAATCTATAAGATATAAGACCTAAGGCGTTTCATAATATTGTCAACGCATTGTACCCACGATATTGGCCAATTCCATGCATACCTTCAATCGAAACCAATCCAGACACTGATATGATGTGATAGGTGTTCGAATAATTTACATGCAGCATTTGCACATTATACTTGAACAATTTACTTCTTTGGAAAAACACTTAAAGATACGTAATTTCATTAATCAGCAGGAAGGAAACAGCTTGTTTTCAAATGCCAAACAATAGTTTAACTGGTATGACTGGAGCAAAGGAAAATGCACTTGAAATGAAACATATATATTAATTGTATATATTTTTCTTACATTATCATCTGTAGCGCCGTCTTGTGAAGAAATTACTCGGAATCAAATAAAACCAACGACAATCAAGTGGGTTTTGTTGTGAACGTATTTGAATGTTAACAATTTTATGTCACACGTGATAGTGCGAAACATTGTTAAAGTTACTTGATTTATTTATTTATCTATCTATTTTTTACTGGAAGCTGGAGCTAAACTTGCATCAATTGTCCCAATGAATAGGGACTTTGATTTTATGAAAATGCGAGAAGAATAAAGAAAACTGAGGAATTGGGGTCCAAGAATAGTTTAAAGAATGAGGAAGTATTGAAGGTAAAAATTACAAGTCTGCAAACTAAAAAGCACACACGTAACTGTAAACAAGTGCAATGTTATGTAATGTGTGCTTGAAAAGCTTCACCTGATTTCGTTGGTGTATGATACGTTTCAAGTAGACCACCAAACATGTCTGGCATGAGTTTCTCGAGAAGGAGCAGCGAATTTTCATACTCTTCCACTATACCGACGAATGTGTAGTATCGCTTTACGTTCGACATCGCAGTTCTTAGCCCCCACCGGCGATTAGAATCCGACCTAGGCAAAAAAAAAAAGAAAAAAAAAGAACGGTAAAACAAAATATCAAGATAGTCCAACACATAATTATACAGTGCCGTAAATGATTGCTAATTGCTATTGATCTCTATGATTTTTAACATTTTGTTTCAGCAATGTTACACGTCTTCATTATCATTATAAGTCTCTTGTCAAATACCCTCATCTCAAGTAAGGGAGTTTCTCATCTTTTTGAGCTGACTCTACTCTTTTGTATTTAAGCACCCAATAGCGTAGGGATTCATGGTTGGACCAGTTGAATCAATTTTCAACCACGAATAGCGTCCGTGTCAGCGAATAATTATGACTATCGAAGTGTACGCTCAGAGGTAACGTTCGACTCTGGCAATCAAGATTCTTCGGCTGCGTGTGTACTTACATAGGGATCAGTGAAAAAGCTGCACACATTTCATTACGGAGATTCTCGAAAACATCCGAGCCGAACCAGCCTTCCTACACCATGGTACACTGTATGCTCATGCATAATTTTTTTAAATGACTTTATTCAACTCAATTCAATTCAATTCTAATATATTCTATTTCCATCAGCAAAAGAAATACATCAAAGTATGCATTTGTCGGGTAATTCTATGAACAATTTGAAAAAAACACACACAAATACAGAACATGAAATACAATACAATATTATCATATTATATATATATATATATATATATATATATATATATATATAATATATATATATATATATATATATATATAGAGAGAGAGAGAGAGAGAGAGAGAGAGAGAGATAGATATAAAAACGCTGTTAAAGTTCAATTTGGATTAGTCACCTACCAGCATTCGGGTTGGTAGCCGCAGAACTTCGGGAAGATTTGTGGAGCACTGCATGAATAATGGCGTGATCGGATGCAGTCTTCGATTGACTGTGAGGATCGAACGAGAATTGAGAGACAGATATGGGACATTAAAAAGAATAGAAATAACATAAATAATCAATGAAGTTCAGTTCAATTCAGTTCAGTTCAAATTTATTTCATATTTCCACTTTCTCAATGATGAGATTACAAAATGATTGACAATAAAACAAGAATACAAAATATTATATACAATCATGTCTTTTGATTGAAGAAGAAGAAGAAGAAAAAACATACTTGACACAAATGTATATCGTCATATCATATGAAGATGTCACAAGTAAGTATCAGAAATATGATGGGTCCTACATAAAAGCTATAATGCTTGTAAAACTGTAGGTTCCCGAATTCATAGGCATATGATTATACGGAGAACGGATATGTTTGTCTTGGCCAACTAAAATTATACCAGTACAAAAATCGATAAAGAATAAACTATACTAATGAACCACATGCAGATAAAGCTCAAACCAGACTCTATACGGGTCTCGCTGTGTTTAAAAAAAGAATGCTATATATTTGATGTATCAGTGCCATTAAATAACTTGTTGCTGCGGACAAACACAAAAGTCTGGGAGTATAAAAAAAGTTGCTAAAAACTTGGTAGTGTGTATCCACTAAGTAATAGCTGTTTTAATTTGCGTTTGAAGGTGAATAAAGATAAGGAAAAAGTAATATCTTGAGGGAGGTCATTCCAATATCTGGGTCCAGTAAATATAATTGTTTTCTGTGCAAAAATAGTGCGAGTACGGGGAAGGTGATAGGCGTCACTCTGGCGAGTGGGATGTTGAACATGTGGATAAAAACAGATGGTAATTCATTAGTTGTTAGTTTATACTAGTACTTGAAAATTCCGAGATTATAATAAAATAGGTCTGGAATTTTCAGAATTCTGTTTTGATGGAAAAAAAGTTGGTATGAGCAAAATATCCGGCGTGTTTATGATTCTTATATTTCACGCTTTTGAATACGGAAAAGGGAATCTAATAATGAGTGAATTGCATTTCCCCACGCCAAAATTCCATAATTAAAGTGTGGAGATATTAAAGAAGAATATATACTCTGCAAAATATAAACAGGAAAGAAATGTTTAAGCTTATTCAAAATTCCGATATTTCTGGACAAAATTTCACTTACAAAATTAATTTGCGTTTTCCAGGATAATTCTCGGTCAATCCAAAGCCCTAAAAACTTTGTGTTATTAACCTGTTTTAAACATAGATCATTTATGTTGATATCATGTAGGACAACATCCAAAGAATTACTGAATACCATATAATGAGTTTTTTTTTTCTATGTTCAAGGATAATTTGTTCGCATAAATCCAGGATTCCATAGTCCTGAGCTCAGTATTTATCATATTAATTAATGTGGGTCTCGATGTGAAAAAAACAAGCATGTGTCATCGGCAAAACAAATAAATGATAGAATTTGCGATAATTTGGAAGAACGTTTATGTATAAAATAAATAAAAGTGGGCCCAAGAGGGAGCCCTGTGGGACTCCACATGAAATAGGTTTTAATTGCGAATCATGGCCGTTAATATTAACAAATTGCTTTCTCTCTGTTAAATAACTCTTAAACCATTCTAAGGGCGTCCCGCGGATTCCATAATGACACAATTTATA
The DNA here is from genome assembly GCA_033980235.1 of Diadema setosum. Taxonomy (NCBI): domain Eukaryota; kingdom Metazoa; phylum Echinodermata; class Echinoidea; order Diadematoida; family Diadematidae; genus Diadema; species Diadema setosum. The sequence continues at coordinate 28,347,469 of CM067075.1, read as the reverse complement.
AAACAAAATTTCATGATCTATTGTATCGAAAGCTATAGAAAAATCAAGAAAAACTCAAATTGTATGTTCAAAATTATCTATAGAATGAGCTACCTTGTCTATAAAAGTAAGTAAAGTATGGGTTGTGTTGTAATGTTTTCTGAAACCAAACTGAGAATCCGATAAAATGTTATGATTTGTGAGAAATTTTAATAATCGTGTGTAAACCAACCTTTCAAGAATTTTAGAGATTGAAGTCAACAAAGAAATTGGTCGGTAATTATTTGCTAAATCTCTCTGTCCCTTCTTAAAGATAGGGACAACTTTTGCGACTTTCATCTAATTGTGAACTTTGCCATTAATAAAGATTTATTTAGAATGTATGTAAGAGGAGAAATGATTTCGCTTAAAACATTTTGTAAAAGAAAATTTGTCATTCCATCATATCCTGAACTTTGTTTTTATCGTTCAAATTCTTCATGATATCTATAATTTCTCCTTCAACAATAGGTTCAAAAAATATTGATTGAGAATTCCTATTACCTACATATTTATAAAATTCAGTTGATGATTTCGGGATTTTACTGGCAAGATGTGGATCAAGACTTGCAAAATAATCATTGAAAGATTCCGCCATAATCACCGGGTCGTTATTCTGGCGGCCGTCCGCTGAAATATATTTGGGAGGATCGGTATTATTTTTGTGTTTGAGCGCCTCATTAATCACCTTCCACGTACTCTTCACATCAGATTTATATTTAACAAACTGCCGCGAAAAATAATTTCGCTTGTCTATACGTATTAAGGATGTCAATATATTCCGATAACGAGTATATCTTAGTTTGTTTAAAGGGGATGGATCTTTACGATACTTATAAAGGAGTTTATTCTTGCGGTTAATGGACCTGAGAAGAGATTTTGTAACCCATGGTTGTCGTGGTACTATAGAATGGTAAGGTCTTCGGAGAGGAACACTAGAATCATAATTAACAATTAAAATATTCATAAAATTTTCAAAGGCTAAATCAATGTCGCTTTGACTGTATACCGTGGACCAATCTTCTGAACATAATTTCTCCCTAAGTTAATTAAGGTTGGATTCAGACATTATGCGAATACCAGGATTGTGGGTGTGAGAAACATTAGCAGTCATAAAACTGGACACAAGGGCGTAAATTGGAAAATGATCAGTGACGTCAGAAATTATTATGCCGGATGTGACGTCAGAAAATGAATCTTTTACAAAAATGCTGTCAATAAGAGTAGATAGCCTACATCATCAGTATCTATCGCGAGACATACTACAAAATAGTAAGGTGTAGAGGCGTGTACATATGAAAAAAGAACTTTGCGATCCTGTCAACACCTGCAATAGTAGCCTTATTTCAAACGGAAGTTTGAAAGTCCCCCTTTCTCCCATTTTTGTACGCTGCACCAAAATTATGGCATAATCTCCCTTTGTATGTAAGACAAGCAGTTACAATTAATGAGTTTAAGGCCAGGTTAAAAAGTCGTCTCTTGAAGTAATGTATTTTCTGTTTGAATTTCTTGTATGCATGTCATTTTGTAATGCGCAGTAGAGTAAATTATTATAATAGCTGCGCAATGTAAATGTCCTTTATTATTATTATTATAATTATTTCAGTTTTTTTCTGATCCTCATTCTCTTTCCTTTTCCCCATTTCCATATCCTTTTTCCTCATTTCCCATGACATTTTCCTTTTCTTCTCTCTTTTCTCCTTTTACCCCTTCTCCTTCTTCTTTTCATTTCTTCTCCTGCTCTTCCTTGTTTTTGATATTTTTTTTCTTTTCGTATTTGCAGGGGCCGTTAAAAAGAGGTTGCTGCTCCTACACCAAATGAAAATATATCGCAATATGATAACTCGCTTTCTTCTCTCGCTCTAAATTGTTCTTCCGCCCTAAATCAAGGTCCCTTGGCAATATGCAATAAGTTGTCTTCTCGCCTTCGTGCCCTGTTATATACAAGTTGCCTAAATAGCGTTTTTCTACAAACCACATCTTCCATTTCCCTCATAGACAAGGTGACTTGGCGTGTTTGTGCAAGTTACATTCTTCCATTTTCGAGGTGCCCGGGTGAGTTTGTATAAGTCACCCTCTTCCAGTTTTGTCTTGGACAAGGGGACTTGGTGTAGCATGATTTAAACAAAGGAGTCTTGGCTAGTCCGTACAATAACTAACTTCTCGCATTATCGTCTCAGACAAAGCGACTTTGGTGAATTGCACAAGTCACCTTCTCGGCCGGGGCACATGATAAACAATTAGACTTTCATTACAAGATTTTATGGAATAACTAAAATACTGGTAACTCGTTGCCACACACACCCAAGGTATCACGGTCACCGTAAACAGCATAAGGAACTACAATTTAAGTCAAAACAGTTTGACGAATAAAAGAGTTCATTTAAAGCCCGCTAAATCCTCAAGAAAATGATAAAATGGACTTTCCGTTGTATCCTACTGATGGCGCCCTACCATTATTCTTTGGGTTTGATCTTCAACGGTCTTAGGAATGCTTTTATCACCGTATCTTGTGAAGTAGAAGGCCGACACCATACGTTCTACCGGATCTCGAATCATGTTGATGTACACTGGAGTTCCTCCTGTCCTGAAACACAGCAGCAACGAAGAGACGGACTACAATCAAATTCATCCCCCAAATAATCGCCAGCTATTCTGACGACATAATGCCTATTCATCAGGAAGTACTGCATGGTGTGTTTTTTTTTTTTTTTGTACTTATCAAAATATACCAGTTTGAAATGTCCCTGTTTGCAAGTGTGCATTGTTACATGAATTCGTTATTCTAAAAACAGCAACAACAAAATTCTTGAAGACGTCACTGTGGATATGTGCAGTTGATCTTAACAGTATAAAGGATATTTCATTATCATCATTATTATTTATTTTTATTTATCTATTCACTACATCTTTTGACAGGGACATTCCGATTCCGCTCAGTTCTGCTGATATCCAGCAGATCCGCTTTTCAAGGAAGCCCTGTACACAGTATACATAAACTTTCAGATTAAAACAAACAACCGAACAAACAGAAATAAAAACAAAATATATACAGTATTTACAAATCATTCTCTACGATTATTAGTATTATAATTCTCCATTTCACCCATAGTCTGTATCATTAATACGCTGTAACCTCTTCTTTTTATAACTATTACTATAACCCTCGTTTCTGTTCCAGGAGAAAGAAAAGAAAAAAGAAGGTGTATAAAACTATATAGAACAATGGAAGTTCCATAAAAATTGGACGAAAAATAAAGGAAGTAAAAGGAATTGTAGAGTTTGCATGATTTCTATAAGCCGTAGTCATATCGGTCTCTGTCGGAAGTGTACAGTGATTTCGTAAGAAAAGGAATGGGCAAAAGAATAGTTTAACGACTATATAGGAAAGACACAATATCTGATTTGCATAGGGATGATAATAATAGTTTTACTATTTGCATAATTTATGTTTGCGTGGCTGACGTCACTGTTTCGTGAACACAAACTCACATTTTTTTTTTTAATTCTTTGCCAAGACACATTTTACTTTCAACTTCCTTTAAAGGTTTAGTTCAACTTCGGGAGGTGTCATTTTTAAAATGTTCTAGTTATCATATTCGATGCATATGTGTAGGTCTGTTGTATCAAAAAACATTCTACCATATAAAAATTTTGCAATAAAGTCTAAAATATAAGAAAATATCACTATTTTTCTCAATAAACCAAAACTGTCGACGGTTTAGACTAGAAACAATCTTATCATAACTATTGTTCATATTTTGAATATTTTAACAATACTTAACATTGATTATCCTGATTAAAATGTTTACATTGGTTGTCTCTATCCCTATCTCACATTTTAGAACTATTTTGAAGCACTAAAGCTGGGTTTTTGTTTCATTAACAAATGATAAATAATACCTTTAATCCATCCTTACTATCAACACTAACGTAGAGATAGATCAAAAAAAAAATATAAAAAATGGAACACAACTTACAAGTTGGTGAAATGGTAAAAGTAAGTATGTCCTTTGCAAAATGCCCCCGGCCTTTGTTCTTTGATGAGATCAATCAAACCAGCCTTTTCGCGGGGCTGTATCAACAGAGAAAGAGTGTGATAAGAATAACATACTGAGCTATCAATGCATTTCAATTCACGATCTTTTATGCAGTCCTTGAGCGAGATATTGCACATATAAAAAGGCAATGAGAATGAAAAGTAAAGTGATGGTCAGTAAAGAATACAATCACGGCACATGTGTATGTGTTGTTGTTTTTTTTCTTTTCATTAGCTCTGTTACTGTCACTGTTCATTCATTCATTCATTCATTCATTCCTATTTGCCATCCCCAACAGAACTAGTAACTAAAAATGTTTTCACACAAGTACATATGATTATATGGCAACATTACAAAGTATTACAAAATATCGTTATTATTACTGTTGCATTAATATTATTACCATTATCGTTATCCTTTTATTATCATCATCATAATCACGATAGAAAAGAACATATATTCACAGGAGGTCTCGTGAGGGTATATGTATTTTGCCGATGAAGGTTAACCCTATTATTGTTGCTTATTGAAAGAGTATAAAGACATGTGTTTTGTTTTATTTTGTTTTATTTATTTTCCGTATAAAAACAACGACAAAAACAATAATCGTAAAGTCAATAGAATGATATTAAGATACGGCTGGATTGCCCTACTCAGCTGTGCTTACACGACACAGCTGTTCTACCGAGGGGTCCAGGAACAAAGTAAATCATAAATACAATAGAAAACATCAAATGCGAAAAACAAAAAACAAACATTACTTTAAGTTTTAAACAGTATCTATGAAAAAAAAAAAAAGTGAGCAAAAATTAAGTAACACCCCACCCACCCATCCTATTTTATAAACTTGATATTTAGCTTGATATGAACATTCTACAAAAAATACATATAACAAATGCAGTTTATTCTATGCCACATTTAAATCAAAAATATTTCGGAATAACATCATTAATCATTTTATTAAAATTGGTTACATTTAAACAGCACTTGGGCTCTGGAGGTAATTCATTATAACTGGAAGCTCCTCTGTACGAAAACATTCTTCGACAATATTCGGTCTTGGGTTTTGGCAGTGAAAGGGTACCATTTGAGCGGAGAGAGTAATTTCGGGACATAAAGTTAAATAATTCTTTAAGATATGGGGCACTGTAGTTATGGAGACATTTGAAAACCATGGAATTTAAATGCTTTTTGCGCCTTACGATTAAAGAATCCCAGTTTAAAATTTGATGAATTTCATGATTTGATACATGCTTATATGGATTTATCCCAAGAATTATCCTACCCGCCCTATTTTGTAACTTTTGTAATTGCGAAGTATATTTCAGCGAGGCTGAGTCATAAATCAAATCGGCATAGTCAAACAGAGGAAGTATAAGAGAATTATATAATAATTTTAAGCATGTTTCATTAAGAATATGACGAAGTCGACCAAAATATTTTACAAGTTTACCAGCTTTACCAAATAATACATTGATGTGAACATTCCACTTTAATTGCTGGTCAAGTGTAACTCCAAGGTACTTAACTGTTTCTTTGTGTTTGATCACCTGCCCACATAACTTTATGTGAAGGGCATTGCGGCGTGATAATAAAGAGCGAGAGCCAATCAAAAAACTCTCAGTCTTTTGGAAATTTAAACTAAGTTTGTTAAGACACATCCAATCATACAGTCTTTTAAGATCATTGTTTAGAACGTTTTCAATATGACTGGGGTCATTATGTGAAAAATATAACACTGTATCGTCTGCATACAAGTGAATGCGACAATTCTTTACTTGACTGACAATATCATTAATGTAAATCACAAACAGAACTGGCCCCAGGATAGAGCCCTGTGGGACACCATGATGTATATCTAAAACATTTGACATAACAGAATTTAAAAGTGTTCCAACTTTTCGATTTGTTAGATAGCTTCTAAACCAAGCAAGACAAGCATCAGAAAACCCCATTCGCTTTAGCTTTTGCAACATAATGAAAGGATCCACCGTGTCGAACGCTTTCTTCAAATCAATGAAGATTGCCCCCGTGTAAAGACCTCTGTCGATGGCGAGCAACCAGTCATCCGTGACTTTTAGCAAAGCAGTGGTGGTAGAATGTTTATCTCGAAAGCCTGACTGTGCTGTAGATAGCAAATCGTTTGTTTTTAAATAACTTGTAAGCTGCTTTTGTACTATTTTTTCAAGAACTTTTGAAACACAGGGTAAAATCGCAATGGGGCGGTAATTTGTAGGACAAGATTTATCACCAGACTTGAATAAAGGAATGAGTTTGGTCATTTTCCACTGAGAGGGAAAAACACCTTGGGCTAAGGATTTGTTGAAGAGATGTGTAAGCGAAGGAATTATGACAGGGGTGGACATTTTCAATATGTGCATAGAGATACCATCTAGGCCCACAGATTTCTTATTCTTCATGCCCATTAATGTTTTAAGCACTTCATCCTCGGTTACTGGTACAAAGTCGAAAATAGATTCAGTACTCTTATTTTGATTGGCATCACGTGATACTTGGGGTATTTTTGACGCTAACTCTGACCCAACATTTGCAAAATAATCATTAAATTGATTTGCATGAGATACAGTATTTAAATTGGAACGGCCAGTTTGTGATGACGTTTTGTTTGGCATAACATCTTTTAAAATATTCCAAATTTGGTTGGAGTTTTCAGCGGCAGATAATTTGTTACTGTAAAAGCTTCGCCTTGCCTTCCTAATTTTGGTTGTTACACTGTTTCTCATTGTTCTGTATTCCTTCCATAAGTTATCATAACAAATTTGTTTATCATTTTTTATTGTTAAATCATTTTCATTTACAAAATTCCATTTGGCTTTATGAGCTTTTGCTTTTAATTTATCTCGTTCCTTTATTAATCTTAAAATATCGGAAGTCATCCAAGGGGACGGTTTACTTTTTACACGTTTTTGGCGGCAGGGCATATGTCGATTTACAACCTCTAATAAAAGTATTATCGTATTCCCTTATGCTAATACCAGCACATGAGGCATGAACCCAATGACTACAAAGCGTACATTGTAGACCTCTTTGGTTACTTTTGACAGGCTTAGTACAACCTACACAAGGATAAGCTATTCCCATTACAAAAGAAAAAAAAAAGAAAGAAAAAGAAAAAGAACAAACAACAAACAACTATGAACAGTAAAATCTACGGGAAACTAGTGAAAATTCACTCACACAAAAACATGAGAAAGCACCATTATTGCATTTAAAGAGTACTTAAAACATGTTTATAATCAATAATGCCACCGGGAAAAATCATTGAACATTGTGAGCATATTTGGAAACAATTCGTTATAGGAAGTAGGTCGAATGTCATATAAAATCTAAGTCACTCTCTCTAGTGATTAAACGTTTCATCGTTCTTCCCCCACTGGCTGGGACTAGAGCAAGGATTCTGCCGTCTGAAGGCCACGCTGCAAGAACCTTCGAACACTCTTTCGTTTTTTTGAGTAGTTCGGCGTTGGTCTTCGTGAGGTCCTCTTCGATCCCCATCTTCGTCCCTTTGAGAACGCGACGTCTGGAGAGGACCAATTTGCGTACGCGATAGGAGACGAACTTAACGATGATGACACGCGGACGTTTCTCGCGAGGCTTGTTGTTCCTGGTCACTCTTGCGTTTCCTGACTGGGGCTGATCGAGATCTTTTTTCGAAGACAGTCTGTGCGATCGCTCGATGTCATCTTTCGAGAGGGGTATGTTGAGCTTTTCTTTCGCGATTTGGCAGATCAGCGCATCTGTATCCTCCCCTTCTGATTCGCTGACACCATGGAACCGCAGACAATTGCGCCGGGAGTATTGCTCTTGGGTGTTGATTGCCCGATGAACCGTGTCCAGTGTGTTTTGCTGTTTGTCGATGACTGACTTCAACTTGGCGATCTCCTTGTCCCGTGCATCAACTCGACATTCCAGATCCATTATTTTTGCTTCACTGGTCTCAATTCGATGAATGATGTCATTCAGTTCTTCATGGACAGCTTCTTTGACTGCTGTCCGGATAGTGTCGATAAACATCGATCCTTTTATGTAGCGCTGAATGGCCTCGTTGACAATTGGTGCAATCGAATCACGTGAGGAGGATGGCGCCATATTCAGAAAAGCACGTACGATGCAAGTTGTGTCAGAGTCAAACACACGCAATATTTGGACGAGTAGATGAAAAATATAACTCAATATGCCAAGTTATGAAGTTGATAAACGGTGGGGCGAGGTTATGAGATTAAGGTAATTCCGAGAGAGTCGTTGATTCACGATTAATGGCAAAAGTTAACTCATTATTCGGTGTACGTGATCAGAGAGAACAGAACACTGATAAAACAAAGTAAAATGTTAAAATATATGCGTTCCGATCATTGCAGCTAAATATGTGGTGCATTCATAAAAGGCTTACAAATAGGCCATGCTGTTCAGAGTCTCAGCGTCACATTATGAGATCATAGGTTCGTAAGTTCCGCTTACCGAGTTCAACCAGTCTATACGGTGACACATACAATCATGTAGGCCTATGTAGAACGTTGCACGTCTCGAGGTCCGTATGCGTAACAAAAGTAGATGCCTTGCACCCTCACAACAAGCACGGAGTATAAAAGTTCAATAAATGATATGACGGTGACGGAATCAAGGTGTTTGCTCACAAGAACTCCAGATGAAAGCAAAGTGCAGACATAAGTACAATAAACATATAACATCCGCGAACAAAATGTGAAATTTTAATGAAAAAACTGTGGCTAAGGGAAGAGCTCACAAATTCGCGTCACACATTATAATGTAATCTACTGTATCATACCGGTAGGTCTTAAAGCGAATTTGAAACACACAAAAAACAAACAACAAAGAAGAAAACCTCTCAACCGATCATATTTTGAAAAAAAAAATAATTCTTTGGGCACTCACCTTATCTATCTTGATCTGAATTGGTTTCAGAGGAATGAAGGAAATGTTAAGGCGATGGATTTCGGAGTTCTGTCGTACGGTCATCTGAAAAGTCCGACTCCCGCACTTTGGAATGCTATTGCATATGATAAGCGGCTGCAGCGAGAGAATTCCAAACACAAGGAAGGCGAGATCTTAAAGGGATCGTATAGTTTTGGTTGAGACCTAATTTCAGGATTCTAACATTTTTTGGTGAGATAATGAGAAACCTCTTATGAAATATAAAAGAGCATGTAATTCTATGAGGAATTGAACATTTATTTGATGAAAACTGGTTTTGAAATGGCTGAGATATCCAAAAAGAGCGATTCTAATAAAGTGTGGGACCCACCCTTTATTACGATCGCTTTGTTTTACTTTGTTTTTGGATGTTTCAGTCATTCCAAACCCGATTTTCATCAAATGAAGTTTGAATTCCTCTTAAAATGGTATGCTCTGTACTATATAATAAGTGTTTTCTTGGTATCTCGCAAAAAGTAAAAAGCCCAATTCTCATCTCCACCAATACTGTACCATCCCTTTAACCCAGATAATCAGATAGACCTCCAGACAGACAGACATTTACATAGATATATACATATACGGAACATGTGTAAACACATACACACACACACACACACACACACACACATATATATATATATATATATATATATATATATATATATACATATATCATATATATATATATGTGTGTGTGTGTGTGCGGCAACACAACACAACAATATTGATAAGATATAGGGTAACTGGAAATTGTTTAACTCATTAGGAACTGAACCGCCAGAAAGTACCCGTTATTTTTTTTTACAGTTTTATCCTTTACCACTTTTATTGTTTTTGTATAGAATAAATAATTAGAGGTAAAAAAGAGGTGTATCAGAATCATTCTCTTGGTCAAGTTTGGGTCGGTTTTCAAATAAACATAGTTTATGAAATACAAAAGTAAACATGCAGTGAGCAATTTTACATAATTTAGAAATTTGTCCAAATGAGAGTGATATTGTTGCACATTCTAGGGAACAACATGCCTTTATGTACGGAATGTTCAGTTGCTAAAGGATAAACAGGAGACAGTAACAAGAAGGCAAAGCCTCGTATGCAAGCTTGTCACCGAAAAAAAAAAGAATCAATAATTAAATCAATACATTATAATGACTCTAGTGTAATCTAGCTGTTCGTGATACAAACTGATGATTTATAAAAAGAAAATTATTCTGGTAAAATTAAAGCCTGAAAACACTCATACACAAAGAGCCTAACAAAAGGAATTATATTATTAATATATAATATATAATTATAATTATATAATTTATATAAATTCATATAATCATATTATATATATATATATATATATATATATATATATGTATGTATATGAAGGGTTTGTTTGCAAAAACCGATAAGTCCATTTTTGAAGATTTTGAAGTACGATTTCTGTCATAATGTACAAAACAATACCTTTTAAATGATACATTGGTCACTACATATAAAGGTATATTTTTGAAGTTATGGTCAAAAGAAGCAAAAATTTTCTTATTATTCTCTTTATTTTTCTTGACCTTTAATCGCAAATATCTCCATTTGGCAAATATGGACTTATCGGTTTTTGCAAACAAACTCTTCATATATATATATACATAATTCATATGTTCCTAGTGAAATCTGTTTGATTGTATATAAAGTGTATCATGTGCATGTGATTTGCATGAAAAGGAAACAGAGTGTATGTATGTATGTATGCAGAGTATGATGTGTACGTGTGTGTGTGCCTGTGAAATATACTATGTCATCAAATGCGTGCATAGCTACATGCACGAAAAAAAAAATTATTATAATGTTTATTCTGCAATGAGAAATAAGAATTATGTCAGGGCTATAAAGAAATATTGATCTGAATTCTTAAAGAATATTTTGGCCATATTCCACTCCTCCCAGACGTGGCTGGTTTTCTAAAAGAGAACTGGCCATGACAGACTCACATGACTATCCGAACAAAATCTTCAAAAAAAAAAAAAGATTTAAGTCCATAGATTGGTCTTGGTAACAATTGACACGCCAAGTCTTTGAGAATGTTTGAGGAAGACATCTTTAATTTCAGTGGAAAATCCAGTCCAAATAAAAGTTTGTCTGAAAAAAGAGTAAAATCTTATAAGCTCAACGATAAAAGTGATTTGAGTGAAATGTTATCGAAAATAAGGAAGCTATGATATTTTGAAGTTTTGCTGATTTCTGCAAAACTGGTACGGTGGATATGAATGTGCAAATGGGTGAGCTAACCATGTCATGCCCTCACAAAAGTTTCCATTGATCGTTAAAAAAAAAATGACGAAAAGTCAATGTTTACGTCATTGAAGTCTGAAATATGATGTCATTCCTGGTTGAATGACTCCAGAATAGTAATCAGATAGACATACAAGGATTTGAGCCTCGGTAAATTGCGTTTGAATGACAGATTAGACATTTCAAAATTGTATGTGCAAATTATATGGCACGTTGTGAGGGAATGACATGCTCACTTTGCTATTTGCATATTCATATTGACTGTTCAAAAACTGTTTGCTGGAAAATTAGCGAAAAGTTGAAATGTCATAAAAGCCTTATTTTTCACCGATTTCGATCAAAATTTTACTGTTGAATTTGTAATATTCTACTCTTTCTTATAATTCAAACTTATATTTGGACTAGATTCGCCCTTTGAGGGACAAGGAATGACGAATAGTGGAACAGTAGATTTTAAGTGGTCACGGGCTACCATTTTGCAACAGAGGTATTGGTGCGTATCGCACCATCAATATATCTTATCATCTGCCTTGTTTGTTCAATAGTTTGTCAACAGCTATTAAGAACTCATATCGGTTTTTTTATTCTCCTTACCTTTCCAAAAACTCTCTTGCCAAATGTAGCATTTGTCACCGTCAGACCTCCCGATGTGACGTTTGAATTAATATCTGGAAAGATAGAGGGGGGAAATGGCAAGTCAATAAAAAAAAACAGATTTTTGTTTTATTTGTTATTGTTTTTTTACAAAGAAAAGTAGACATTACATGATTTAAGGTTAGCACCTCTCATCAGTCAGTACTCTTGTACAAAACATTCTTAACACGCTTAACCACTCCCTTTAACTGTTGACTTGGTCAATGATCTTATGACTTACATTGTTTCATTTGTTCCAAAATCATCAATTATAATAAAAAATGATGATGATGATAATAATAATAATAATAACTAATATTATTATTATTATTATTATTATTATTATTATTATTATTGTTATTATTATTATTATTATTATTATTATTATTATTATTATTATTATTATTATTATTATAATTACTATTAATTATAATAGTATTATTATTATCATTATTATTAGTAGTAGTATAGTTGATATTTTAGAGCGCCTTTTCCACTGGATACAAAGCGCTATGAGATGTCATTCCTGATCGCCATAATTTTATAGGAGATAGAATATACAAAATCACCAGGCAGTGACAGTATAGTCCAGGGCATCACTACTACCATTACTACTACCATTACTACTAGTTTAGTACTACTACCAGTAATACTAGTAGTACTACTACCAGTAATACTACCACAACCACTACCGCTATCAAGAACCACCACCACTACTACTACTACTACTACTACTACTACTACTACTACTACTACTACTACTACTACTACCACTACCACCAGTACTACTATATACTACTGCTGTCATTATTACTACTACTATCCATTACAACCATTACTACTACTACTACTACTACTACTTATATGGTACACTTAGTGCAACTACAACACTATTAAAGGGACTGTACAGTACTGGTTGAGGTGGGGATTCATGTTTTGAACATTCCTAAGTGAGATTAATGAAAAGTCTCTAATGAAATATGAAAGAGCATGTAATTTTATGAAGGATTTAACGTTTATTTGATGAAAAATGATTTTCAAATGGCTGAGATATCAACAAAAAAAAACTGCTAATAATAAAAGGCGACATGCCACAACTTTATTAGGATCTCTTTGTTTCACCTTGTTTTTGGATATCTCGGCCATTTCAAAACCGATTTTCATCGAATAAACTTTTGATACCCCTTAGAACTGCATGCTCTTTGACATCTCATAGAGTGTTTTCTGAATATCTCGCAAAACGTTAAAAGCTAAATCCTCACCTCGACCAGAACTGTACACACCCTTTAATAACCGTTAATTCTTGCAACTATTGCTAAATTTGTTTGGGTTTGTTGGGCTTATAATAATGGGGTTCGCTTACGTATATGTTAGCTCAGTGAAGTTGAAGTACAATGGGTAGCCTTGCTATCCTCTCTTACTGTTAACTACAGTAAAAAGCAATCTTATATATGATTGTACACCAGTGTTATCATGTAACATGTAAATTGATCACAGAGGAAACAACATACTATTCTTTTGTTACCATTGTTCCTGATAGGGCGTTTACCACTACAATTGTCACGAATTTGACGATACCACGGATGCTAGTGTATACTACTATCCCTTCTTTGAACAACTTCTCGCGGTATTTACATTTCAGAATAAGGACCGCCACGATACCTTAGATGAGAAACACAATGATATAAGATGAGTAAAACTTGTATGTAGTTTTCATCTTCTTCATTTTTCTTCCTTTTTCTCTTCCTCGCCATATCCTTGTATAGTTCCTAGCGGCGTATACATTTTACCAACAACGAATGCACGTATCAAAGAGTCTCGTTTACCGTATTTAGAGTTGCTATGCCATTTTACCACTAGGCCTTGACTTACTTCTTACAACAGCACTGTAACAAGGAACTCATCTATCATAGGGCGAGGGGTCTAGATTGCACCTACACGAAGAGGAATGTGATTATAACGGTATGTTTTTTTTTTTTCAAACAATATTTTATTTCGATTCCATCATCCATCGTTGATTACAATTCAACATTTAGTTGTGTTGCTTGCTGCGTGACATTTCAAACGTATATCAAAATATTACAAAATAATTCTTAGGACTGTCATTGTGTCAATTTCTGATTATTCTACTATACAATACACAGCAACTGCTTCACAAATATAGTAATCCCCGCAATAATTATAAGATCAATTTTTGATATTGCCTAATGGGTCAGCAATATCAATATGTATATACAATACACATTACAAAATATATCCATTGACTGCGTCCTGTATACTCATCACAGCAGTAATTATTAGATAATGAAATCAAATATTGTTGAGGGGTCAAACAAAAGGCCTGCATACCTATGTATCAGGGGTGAACAAAAAGCCTACATACCTATGCACACGCATACATACAAAAGCTTTACAAATCTACATGATCAGTGTCTGTACATAATCCATACCTATAAAACATTATGCACCATAATTTTATATACCTATAAAACATTATGCACCTATAAAACATATATGCACCATCTCACGATTGTCTTCGTATGGGCAAAGATTCGAACCAAGGGCCCCAAGCTCTATCCACAATGTAGGCCTACACAAAGTGTTCTTTGTGTAGAAGTCAACGTATAGTGTTGACTTACCTCTTCCCGGCAAAGCTGGCCGCTCTTGGCCAAAGGCGAATGGTTGCGTCCACAGCGTGGTGGGGTTGAAGCGCTGGACTTCGATTAGGAAGCCGATTCCAAAGAGAGCCATTACGACGACGAAACAGACATGTTTCCTTCTCCACTCCATCTTCCTCGCCGTAGATCAGAGGGGGAAAAGAGGGACAGAACTCGCCTTCAAACTGCGAGATACATGACTTTGACAGAGCCTGCATTAGACAACAGCCGAAGGGGAGATACCAGAAGACGGAGGTAGCTCGCGCATGATAATTGTTACCCGGGCTGCACCGCTTATAAGCGGGGAGGCAAATAACTTGTATTCACGCATCTGTTGCGTTGTTTTCAGAAAACGAGAAAAAAAAAAAAACCTCACATGCGTAACAAACCGAAGGTAACCGAAGATGAGCTCTCACTTTACATGTATACCTGGTAGCAGAGGACACTGTGCAAGTTAGAAATCATTGTATATACCCCTTTTCACTCTCCGCGGATGCGATCCCGCTTGTTCGTCTATTGTTCGGAGGGAACAATGGTCTAATGTACACTTTTCCGACTTCCACCCTCCGTTCCAAGGTGTTCTGCAAACAAGAACCAACCAACCTTTCTAAAAAGAAAAGAAAAAAATGGGGGGGGGGGGAGGGGGCTTGTACGCAATACATTGAAGACACGCAGAAAGTATTCGCAAGCATTCGTTTTGAGAAAAGAAAAAAAATAGATAGCTTACAGGTAGAGTGGGAGTGTAATGGCAACTTTTTCTCATTCACATAAATGGTAATCCCATCTCTTACTCGCATTTGTTTTGTTTTGTTTTATTTTCCATTTAAGAAAGTGGTTGAATAGCTTATATTCAGCTACAATATGGTCTTCCATGTGATCCAGTTGGATGTGAGGCGGACCACTTCGCCGGCTTATGCGCTCTATCTGGTCTATCATACTCTTTGCGATGACCGAATAAAGCAGGGTCTTTTTTTTTTCTTGTTGTTGTTGTTGTTGTTGTTGTTGTACAAGCAAGAATTCTATCTGTCTCACACACGGAACCTTCATTTTGTGTCCTATCCGAGAGATTGTTTTGCCTCTTACTATTAGCGGACAGTGTGATTACACTCAACATTGCCCAGTCATACTCGGGAATCCAGCCCCGGGCCCTGTGGATACAAAGAGGCAGACGCGCTATATGCCGGATGAGTCAATTAATCACGGCCCTGAGTCAAATCACCGCACCTTTCGAAACACGACTCGAATAAGTAACGAATGAAAACAAAGAGAAAAGGAAGCCTTGCCTGGAAACCATAGGAAGATCAATCCGCTTTCCAGTTGTCTGCCAGTAAAGGATTAGTATAAACATTTGTATTTGTAAGGAGTTAATTGAAATCTAATTTAGATACCATCCAGTCTGGGAGGAAGTGAATTTGAATATGAACTTAGTTGTCGGGTTGGTGGCATCCCACATGCAGGTGTTTGACAGCTATTGTTCCTCAGCATACTGTAGTTAAGTTTGCAGCAGCCAGCGTATGTATAGGCAGGCTCACAAGAAGTGAAGCTGCCACACCCTGTCTTGCCACCAGACAGACCAGACGCTGCAGAGCCTTGTCTAGCAGTGATGCCTCAACTGGGGTGTCTAAGGCCCAACTACGGCTGTTAAGGGTATAGTGGAGCCTCGTCCACCTGGACAAGGTTTTAAAGCTCACACAACCACCGGGTCGAGACTCCACAGGTGTCTCCTGTTCAGCCGCTGCCTGATCCGTTGGCCCGGATTTCCCTCACCTTCACTGAACCGTGGTCGGCCGGTCGAAGGACGACTTTGTCGCCACGACATACTCTCCAAGCGCTCCGCGTTCGCCGTTTCCAAGGACACAAGGCTGTCGTCATAATGGAGAACGCCGATTCGCGAAGCCAAGTCAGTATAATAACATTCCCCATTATTTGATAAACCGGAACCACAAGTTTGGACTGAACCGAACTGAACGCTGAACCGACATTATTATGGTCAGGGATATGATTTGTTGTGGCAAGCCACATGCCCACGCCGTCTTATAGGTCAATATTGTGAGAAGTTCTATGTCACTTGGTTACTTAGGTAGTTTATCAGTCATAAAGATTAATATTGAGAGTTATTAGTTTTGGAATTAGAAGGTTGTTAGTATTTGACGCATGGAATAACAGTTATTTAATTTGGAAGATATGTTTAAGCTCTAAGCTCAGAAGATTTATTGTACGACTGGGTGTATGATTTGAAGATGTGATTCCACCTTAATGAATGCACACATAATTTTAACGGTACCTTATCTCTTCATATATTTCATTTCGGGTGATCAAACTGCCTCATCTAGATCAATAAGCTAGTTCACGTGTAACACTTTGTGACAGTATTGCCAATTTATCGTGAAGAAGTTTCATATGTATCCAAAATTATAAGATATTTATGATAATGTATATAATATAGAAAATATTTTTTATTGTTATATATGTAAGTATTAGATGAATTACCATACTGGCTGATATTGAATGCTTTTAATTTGATATGAATATTGAGTTATTTATAGAAAGAGGGAGGGAGAGAGAGAGAGGGAGATGAGAGGGAGAGAGAGAGAGAGAGGGGGGGGGGGGGAGAAAAGGAGGGAAATATAGACACAGTGAAACATACCTAGGAAAGAGGGATAGGGAGGGAGTGAGGGAGGGAGTGAGGGAGAAAGACAGAAAGAGAGAGAGAGAAAGAGAGAAATGGGAAGTAAGATAACAAAAAGATTGATATTTCTTTGCAATCTGAAATGTATATCATGATATTGTGCAATATTAATCTCGCGATGTCTTTTTTAAGTGTAATATTTTATATTTCATAGAATAAGTCGTACACTTCATTTGAGTTTGTTATGGATATTTATGTGTATAGTTCATCTTTTTGTACATGAATTCCTCTTTTGAGCTATTTTTATGTATTCTTTTATATCATTTGCTGTCAAACGTCACAATTCGGCCTTTGGCTGCGACGATGTTGATATCAATAAACCATTTCAATTCAATTCAATAATACCTTGAAATTTCTGAGCCGGAACAAAGTCATCATCACGTTGCTTGTTACTGTGATGGAGAATGATAAGAACTCCTCAAAATGTGTGAACATGGTATCATGCTCTTATTTATCATGCAGGCCATGCTCTCTTCAGCATTAGTGCCGTTCTTCAAGCGGGCCCTGTCATCTTAAATGTTGGAGAATTACATGTATCAGGTACCCTCCCCCATTTTTCGTGATGTATCATCGCGGGTGACTACATCTTGTCCTAATGATCTACGTGAGTAGCACTCGACAGGACTTGAACTCGCGTCCTCCATTTAAAAATCAAGAGTTATATCCACTGTATCACATTGTACCTACTGGTTTCGTTTCAAGGACAACAGGGAGCTTTAGATTTTCGCGACGGGGACGTTCAGAGGGGAAATATAATAATAAAAACTGTTCTGAGAATGCGTAGAATCGCGTATCAAAATCGGTTTATTTATAGCTCGCGTCGTCTGAGTTTTCACTACGCGGTCTGTGGTATTTTTACGTCCGCTCAATTCACGACGTAGAGAGCTACTTCATGCACCTATCATATAGGGGCGCCATTTTATTTTTCAATAGGTTGCGTCTCGGCGTTATCCAAAGCTGTTTTTCAACACGACGCAGGGAAGACGAGAACGTCCAGCTCAAGTGTCGTCTCAAACGTTCGTGCCGCAAAACTAAAGCCCCCTATTTATTGATGAGACGAGAAAGATCTACCCTTTTTACTTATAAAAGAAAAAATAATGAGGGAGAAAACCATGATGATGATGATCATCATCATCATCATTATCATCATCACCATCATGGTGGTGATAATGATGATAATAGTTGTACAGGAGAAGAAAAGAGAAAAGCAGTTTTCAATACGCTTCTTTTGATATTATTTTTCTCTTCCACCTAACAGAATATAAGAAAATACAATGATCTTGAGTACACATTAGTTGACTGTATAAGTAAAAAATAGAAGAAATTATTGAATCGAAAGTATGTATTGATATAGTTTCAAACCAATTTATTGCATTAGCTATCTTGTTTCACTATGTGACAAACAATAAGATGTTCATTAAAAGCAATGCTTGTGTACTGACAACTCATGTAATCGACCGGGTAGAAACGTTTACTTTATTTATTACACAAGTAGAATGCAGAGAAATTCAAAAGAGAACAGACAGGGCAAGAAAGTCAAGTACAGGAAAAAAAAACAAGAGGCACGAGACAGCAGAAACAACTAAAAACAACAAGAACGAAATACGTAGCTCTAGATTATATATAGAAGTAGCTATTAGTAACTGATTGATTGATATTTTTTTATAGTTTTTTTTTTCTTCTATTGCAACTGCATCAAGAGAGTGACTGTTGCTGAGCAGGGCCCAGAGCCTTCTAATATAAGACTCTGGCAGGGCCGCATGTAGCGCGCCCTCATTTGGCAGAGAACGCACATCGCTTAAGTTTTGCAATCTTTTCTTTTCTCTCTGTTCCCAGTGTTCAGAGAGTTTCTTGTGAATCTGTGCTATTATTTTTTAATGTATGCCCAGGAAGATTTTCTCTTTGTTTGACACTTCCATAGAACTAAACTATTTATCCCTCCTCCTTTTTTTTCCAATACAGATATACAACACTATAAATTCACAACAATAAAGACTAGAAATACAATCATACATTATACACATGTTTATTATCACAGTGTACTCTGTACTTGTATCAACAGCTGGCAGCAGCACTTTCGCTTGTTTGAAGTACATGTAGTTTGTATTTCCATTACATATGAACATCACAGACATAGTCTTACCTACATTTAACCAGTTACAATGTATCATATGGCTACCAATAGATTTCCATTCATATTATCACAGCATGAACTGCAACATTGCGAGCTGCAACCCATTCAAGACAAATCAACTTACGTGGCCCCACAGAAGCTTTCATCTTTCACTTCAAAAGATACCATGGCAATGTCTCAAGTTTGAAAGTCATTTGCCAGCACATTTGTACATTCTAAGAAGTGCCAACTTTACTCCGCAATCTGCTTGTTTTAGCTATATGTTATATCAGTTCTACTTCTTCTTTTTCCTGTACTGGGCACGACCTCCCGAGAGTATACTCTCACACTGAAAATTAAAACAGCTATAAGTATGTTAAAAATGTAGTTACAACCAGATAGCCGTATAATGGTGACAACATAATCTGTTGGTCCATAATATATAGTTGCTCTATGATTCACAAATTACTTGTCTTACCTCTTAGCAGATACCACGATTACAATCTGAAGAACAATACACAACAAAATTAATAGTAGGATGTTCACACACACACACACACACACACACACACTTACACACATACACACAATGTCACAGAGAAACATAAACACGTAGATTTCGGACCAATTAGATTGGGTCAAAGGTCAATGAAATAAGGAGGACTCTCAGCCGTGACTCTGACGCGCGTGGTTGTGAAATTCGGCAGAAGCATGGTTTGAATATTTGTAAATATCTTTTCTTCGGAGTCAATCGATGATTTCAAATATTAGCGAAACTGTATCACAATTTATCATATTTCATCTGTTTTATCAACTAGGTACCTGTTTGTAGTATTAGTAACATAAAAGATATAAATGATGAAAGTTCGATTCACCTTTTCTTGTATTTTCTTTTTCTTTTATTTTCCACAGAACATAGCATGATACAGGAAAATTTCAAAATGATCTTGAGTTTCTGATAGTGAATTATACAATGAAAATGAGAGGGAACAAAGAATTAAAAACATGTATGCATAGATCTATGCTCTGAGGGAATTGAGGGGTTCCCTAAAAAGTAGAGCTTCTACTCTGTGAACAACCCGTGCACTCGACTAAAAAAATAAAATACAAAATATATGTAGCAATTCAAAACAGGGCAGATATTAAAAGACAGTGGGGACATGAAAAACGATAAACTAAAACAAAGACATCCTTATACAAAAGCGGTATAAAGCGGTATAATGCCTACAAGCTGTTCATGAGGAGTCGGAATAAAGATGATCAAGTTGGTGGCTTGAATACCTTGTGATTCAGTGCAGCTTTAAAGATGTGCTGATAGAATAGACAATGCATTCTATCACTGGGGAGTATGATATTTGAATCTACTATGGATTAATTAAGAACACTGTCTCGGTAGGACCCAAACAGAAAAAGTTGTGACTTGCACTTGAAAGAATGCATAAGACGAGAGTTTTTTTTTTTTTTTTTTTTTTTTTCATTTCGCAGTCCAGAGAATTCCCAAATTCAGGGTCTGTGTATTTGAATGCATTTGGAGATGGTAAAGTCCTTACGAGAGATATAGAATGAAAGCCATTGGGCTGTCTACTGGGCTATTATACCTGTGAAATAATAATTTTGTTTATCGGAAACATGGAGTAACAAATACGTGGGAGTGTATTATTAATGTAATTACACATAAATTGTCGCAACTGAAAGAAATTAAAAATATTTCATCGTCAAATTCAATAGAGAATTGTGTATCTGAATTGGAACTTCAGGTGAGTCCGCATGTAATAACAGCAATTTATCAAACAAATTTAATGGTTGTTTCCCCATGTTCAATTTACGGACAGGGATTTTGTTATGAAGAGACAAAAATCAAAACTAAAATTTGAATCAGATTTCTTATGGATGTGTTCAACTGATATTGCTGATTTCACTCAGTATTTGGGTTTCATTTCCCTTTGAGATTAAAGAGCATCAAAATCCTCTCGAAGTTGGAACTACAAAGTCCTTCGTAAAAGGCCTTTATTTTTAGACATGCCATAATATGAAACATTTTGGGCTTTAAATAGGCTATTATTAACCCATAAAAATACTTGTGAGCCTGCTTGATGAGTAATGTTCTCTCTGGTTCAATTTGTATCATTACTTCATATATTATTGCTTTGGAACAAATAAACTATTTCTGATTCGGAAAATCCTTGAATATTCACGGATGACATTCAGTACCATGAGTATCCTTTGCTTTCAAAAAAAGGCTAACCTCTTTAAAGCATTTATTTGCAAACTTGCCCTTAATTTTCCTTGTGGCAACGGGCATTTTGATTTGAACTGAATTGAGAATTGAAATCGAAATTATGCGGATCTGCAGGAGACTGTAGTATATCAATATTATCAAGTAATGTTATTTCACGATAAAAAACAACAACAATACAAACTTTGCATCGTATGCAGCTTGAGCTAACTCTGCCATTACTGGTGGCTGTCTGTTTGCATACAGTAGTCATGGAACTTTGTGGCAGTGATATTGATCGGGCTAACGTTGTTAGTATGCCAATCCAGTTCCTGCGAATTTCTGTTCGAAGAGAGCATCAACACGTTTGCTGTGATCCTCAGACATGATGTTCTTCCAGTCCCCGACAATCCCTGTAATGAATCAGATGGAAACGTAATGAAAAGTAATTAAATTTACAGACAAACATTGAGACGGCATTAAATATGGTGGACTGCTCTATTCGGGTGCTTGTTACAAGCTCGTCACCCACGGGTCATACACCCCACGAGTTAATACTACACGAGTCATGCAGCCCAAGAGCTGGACGCTACAGTGAACAAGGTCCACGAGCTCTACATCAACCAAAAGAGGCCCAAAAGATATATTATGATCCACGAGATAGACACTATGCTAATAAGGCCCATGAGCTCGACGCTATTATACAGGCGAATAAGGCCCACGAACCAGACACTATATGCGATAAAAGGCCACCAAGTTCGACTACATCACTGCGCATGATGTATAGTGTCGAACTCGTTGACCCTTTTTGCCTAGTATCAATCTCGTGGACCCCATTTGCCTAGTGTCGAGCTCGCGGGCCTTATTTGCTTATTGTCAAAGTCATGGATCTACTGTGCTTAATAGCTAGCTAGTGGGCCTGTTTTGCTTGGTGTTTTACTCGTAGGCCATGTGACTCGGGGGTGTCGAAGTCGTTGGATGGCCCTCTTAATTCTTCCTATTGTCATCATCAATATGATGACCTATTACTTTTTCCTTAGTTTCTTCCTCTTCCTGCTATTTTAAATTTTCTTTTCCCTCTTCCTCTTCGTCTTTTTTTAGCTTCTTCACTCATCTTCCTCTTCTCACAGTTATTGTCTCATTTCCCTTTTTCTCTTTTCCTTGTAGCACTTTTATTTTTGAAGTCTATTAGAATATTCTTGGTCACATGTTTTGTAAATCGGGAATACCTGCTGACAAATACCTGCCTAAAGTTACCCACTTGGTATTTTTACTCACGACGGCGAATTTTGATCTTCGGTGTCTAAATTATACTTGTCTCGCCTAAATCATTTCCTGCATGTAAAGTGTCTTGAAACTAGTGTAAAATGATATCGTTTGGTCACTATCTTCGTTTCAAGACCACAAGAGAGAGAGAGAGAGAGGGGGGGGGGGGGGAGATGGAGGATGAGGGAAATAATCGCTTGAATGGAGCT
Organism: Diadema setosum; assembly: GCA_033980235.1. Lineage (NCBI taxonomy): Eukaryota > Metazoa > Echinodermata > Echinoidea > Diadematoida > Diadematidae > Diadema > Diadema setosum. Next base: position 28,324,396 of record CM067075.1, on the reverse strand, counting down.
ATTAACTGCCGTTTTGTCTATAGTATATCACACCTTTAAACAGTTTCTGAAACACTATAACTGGTCATCCAAGCCAAAAGGAGTTTGAAAGAGCATGAAAGGAAAAGTTGAGGTTTCAAAAAACGATGACTTTCCAATAACGTAGATCTATAGTCAGATAGTGTTAATTTACAAGGTTATAGCAATCAATGGGCTGTCACGTTGTTGAAAGAGTAGACTTTGAGTTAAAACGAGGAATTTCAAAACTATTAATTGAAACGAGAAATGTTTAGGGGCTTGCTTCAACGCACAATTCGTTCACTTGTCGCAAGCCTATCGAATTTTATTTGACGTGACACAAAAATCTAATGCAGTAGTAATTTCAGAGAAGTCGCACGGCTCTTATACTGTTCTGTATCATGAACATGGTCTGAGATGTCGGTTTTAGCGTCGAGGTGGCAAACAAGGGTAACTTTTATAGGTGGGTCGAGCCATAACCCAATACTTTCAGCAAAGAAAGAAGTACTCCCGAGATAAGATGTGCAATTCAGTACCTTGTTTAGCCTCGGCCAACAGGCTTCATTATAACATGGGGCTTCTTGTTGAAGAGTCGTTCATTTGTTTAGCGGCCTTGAAATACAGTAGATCGTAACATGGGTTTCTAAGACAACACTTTTCATTATTGTTATCTAGCACATTTTAGCTGGAGGCAGTTTGCCTGCCCATGTCCTACCAATGGTAGACAGGACGAATATAGCTCACGAAATTATCTCTTAACAGTCCTGACGATATCTCGTTTTAACGATAAACACCAGGGCCCTGTTGCATAAAGAACCTGAAAAAAAAAACTCGGGTTAAGGCTTTATGCAACAGGGCCCTGACGATCGCATCAACTGGATTCCGTCAACAACTTACCCTGTCGGTTTATTCCATGAATAGCATAATCATCTTGGGCACAGAGGGAAGATTGAAATATTTTGACACCTTTATAAACCAATGATAACAAATCTTAACGTCACTGCTACTTTTCGTTGCTCTGAATGGTCTTCATTTCAACGATTCAGTGACATACTATCAAAATCTTCCGATTCAAATTCTAAGGGACCGTTACAAACCATCAAGACTAATGGTCTTAATATAGAAGATGAAATACTGATTGACTAGAAACCATTGAGCAAATCGACGACTATAGATATGTAATGGTCCATAATAGAGTCACTAGACAAATAGGCCACAATATAATTATTTGTAATCGTCCATTAGAAAACCATGAGGCAAAGGGACAATTTTGAATTTGTAATGGTCCATAAGAAAATAAGTACGCAAATGAATCATTTATAAAGTTGTAAGTGTCCATTAGAAAACCACTGTTCTAATGGTCTCAACATGGAAAGTGAAAAAAAGTAGACCATAAGAAAACCATTAGATATATAGCCTATTGGACCATTCCAAAACCTATATTCAAATGAACCATTAGACATTTGCAACGGTCCATTAGAAACCTGGAAAGGAATTCAGGATACAGAATAAAATGTACCAATTACAATGAATGATAGTAAGTGTACTGGCAATTCAGTACTAGAGTAAGAAATTGTCACCACAACATACATGCTTCATACCAAATGATAGACATAAAAAATATGTCATAAACTCGTCATACATGTGTTGTGTTGCATTCTTTCTTTTGCATCATGCACTGATAATTGTCGTCATGGCTAGAAAATCATTTCATTTCTGTTTAAAGTAACGGAATGTGAAATCATATTTTGAAAGATTTTTGACATCCGAAAGTTGCGATTCAATTGTTGCTGCAACTTATATGGAAACAAAACATGTCGCGTGCAACGTCTTTGGAAAAACTGGAAATAAAATCAAATTCTTCTCAAATAGGAAAATTAGTTTCTAATGGACTGTAGATTTCCAGTTTCTGTTGGTTCTGTTGATTTGTAATGGTCCACAGACATCCATGTAGACAAATAAGAAACCATTAAGATGTCGCACAAGGATCAAACTTCTACGAGAATCATTGCCACTTGTATAGTCTCTAATTCTTTCTTACGGATTTTTGACATGTAACTGGCGCTCAGTGTGAACGATAACCAACTATCGTGATCTTTATTGTCACTGGTAGCTTGCAGGAGAAAGAAAGCGGCTGGACTTGGAGTCTTAACTCGTCTCCTGCTTGAGACCCATCCAGCATGTCCAGTATCTACGTCACTGTGATCGACCTTCACGTATTTCGAACCTCTAAAGAGTTGTGTGAGAACTCATTAGAACAGCTTGATACACGGAATATACCCTGAATTCGTTAACATTCGATGCTGCCAATTAATCAATATGATTCAAAACTCTTTCCTACATCAGCATGCATGCCCGTGACAGAGTGCACGAACCTTTTCTGAAGAAATTCTTGTTGTCACTGTCATCAACCGCTTCCTTGAAAGCTTTGGACACGTCGGTGCTCTCGCCCTTTTTCATGGCGTCGAACGAACTGAGTTTGACGATCTTATCTATGACGTCATCGGGGAGCGACTTGCCCATGAACTCGGCAATCTGCACCACAGCTTTCCGCGGATCCTTTAAGAGAACGAGAAAGGGGGGGGGGAGATAACGTCATGTATTCGTATCTGTATTATGGCGACAAAATTTCATATCTCCAAAAAATAAAAATAAAAAATCATGGCAGCCAGAACACTATCATAAATAGTATCACATTTCCTTTGACATGCCGTTGGACCGGGCTTCAGCCTTGTTGGGGTGAAAAGGCATCTAGGTTTCAGACAGGATATCACATAATATCACATAATATCACATAATATCACATAATATCACGACATAAATGATTATCTGACAATGAACTTAAAAAAAATGGATTTCCACCAAAATATGAGATACAATGTTCTGTCACCCCAGCGACGGTACAACTGCGGACGTTGTTGTCCATTTTAGGGCGGTGAATTGGCTCAGTCGGTAGCGCGTCTGCTTCACGATCCTAAGGGCCCGGGTTCAAACCCGAGTCTGGACTGAGCAATGTTGTGTGTAAACATACCGTCCCCTCTATCAAGAGGCAAAACACTCTGTCCCTCCGATAGGACATAAAATGGAGGTCCCCTGTATGAGAGAGTAACAACTCATGCACGTTAAAGATCCCGCTTCATTCGTTCATCGCAAAGAGCAGGGTGTTTAACCCGGTGAAGTGGTCTCACCTCACATCCAACTGGACCCCATGGAAGACCAGCTTAATGTAGCTGAATATGGGCTATCCAGCCATCTTCTGAGATGGAAATGAACATACGAACAACATTTTCAAGAAAGACAATCTTTGAAAGTGGTTAATATTTGACTTAGCTCTTTTATCAATTATCTCAGCTTTATTGCCTTAGGTGTGTGCGAAAATAATTGAATTGTTTCTTTAGTTTTTTGTTTTTTTTTGGGGGGGGGGGGTAGGGGTGGGTTTGGTCCTTGGGGTCTGGGTGGAAGAAGCCGTAATACAGCTAAAAGCAGGCACGCCAGGAACAGTCTCACATGAGCATTGGACAGTAACCCTTTCTTTCACTCTCTCTCTCTCTCTTTCTCTCTCACACACATTGACACACACACCCACACATACAGACATACACACACAGGCACACACTCTTTCTCTCTCTTTCTCTCTCTCTCTCTCTCTCTCTCTCTCTGCATAGAGCCCGGAAATAATTCAAAGTATCCACGAGTCCGAGGGAAGGTGCTACAGATTCAAGCATTTGGCACAAAGTTTTACCCATATGATCGACCATTGTTGATACTGTAGCGTAATTTCACTTTTGTTTTAAAAAAAGATGGATCAAAATAATTGGCGAGAAGAAGAAGAAGAAAATTTGTTACTCTAACCTGTTTCATGTTTTCGTAGGTAAGAAAGAGGACGTTGGGGTGATTTCTCAGCTTTGTCCAGTACAGGGTGTGGTCAAAGTAGTCTCCTCCCGGCACTTTAACATGAACATCGAAATAAACGAAGTAAATGTTCATGAGCGTTATTAAATCTAGACCAAGCAATCCACACCTGGCAAACTAATCTCAGCAATATCGATTTAGATTCTTATATTTTCCCTCTAGTAGTCCTTTGTTCGTGGAACATATTTGATAACTAATGCTCAACGTTATTTGTCATCCTCATGAAGACTGTTAGATAACAGTAGCACAAGCTGGAGAATGAAATCGGAGGGCACTATAATTATATCTGATATGATGCCTCAATGATCAAGAACTCGTTTTTGATGATGACGATCACAACAATTTTGACACAGATCTTGATAAATGATGACAAATATGATTCATGATGGAGACAATAATGATTATTATTCTTATTTCTGTCGTTATTATACATTAAAGAGATGACAAGATTTTTGCTCCTACGACAATTGTTCATGTCTTATTTTCTCTAAGAACTTAGGGTTAGGATTGTGATAGGGTCTTAGATTAAGTTTGATGTGAGGATTAGGATGAGGGTTGTGATATAATTGCGGGTAGAAATTGTGTTTGGCTTAGCGTGCAAGCAGCATTTTCATGGGAGCAATTGTCGCTGGAGCAAATGTCATGGAACTAAAGGAGTATAGAGCATGGGTCAGAAGAATGATGACAAGAGCTTGGATTCGGGAGAAGCAGATCAGGAAATACCATCGGGGCCAGAAATCGGTGTAGAAGGGGCATGGAAAAACAGAGTAAAGGAGCTGACCAAGAGAAATGCAATGGGAAACAAAGAAAGGCAAGTGAAGTGGCGACACACTGGCGAATCCGAGGGGAGGGGGCACACCGGGCGCGCTCCTTTATTTTTTTTTCGAAACAAAAGAAATAAAAAGAAAAAATGAAAGGGCGACCCCTTTTTTTTTTTGCTTGTCAGCCGATGAAAAATATAAGTAGCACCAGATTTTCATGCGCCCCCCCTACGGAATTCCTGGATCCGCCCCTGTGATCTAGGTTTGAAAGGGGGGGGGGGGGGGTGAATGTAGAGCTGTTTTTCTTACATCTTCCCGCGAGGAATTCCTCCATGAATTGTTCAAAGGACTCGTATGTAGGCAAACTTTTAATGTAGAGGCAGAAGTGATAGTACGACACGGCCGTGTCCTTGGGGTTCCTGGCCACGTAGATGACCTTGACCTTCGGGTCATCACGAAGGTTTTCCGGAAGCCACTCTGGCATCACGTGAGTCTTGAGAATTCTGGGAGAATCGTGCGGCATGGCGTCGGCAACTTCACAGCTTGTACGGGAATTTTGCAGCAGTTGTAGGATGTTCGAAACGTTAGGTTTCCCGTTTTCGCCATACATGGCCTCCCTAATGGGAGCCAACTTGAAGAGAATCATAATAAAATGTATATGCCCATTGAAGGGGATTATTGTGCAGTTGAAAATTAGTCTGATAAAAGGACTCAAGTTTTCTTATCACAACAATAAATATCTTACAAAATTCTGATAGAAAATAAGGAAGTCATGACATTTTAAAGTTTCGCCAATTTTTCAGGAAATAGTTTTTGAACAGTCAATATAAATACTCAAATAGTGAAGTGATGATGTTATCCCCTCAAAACTTGATATAGGCATAGTTTGTACGTAATCTGTTTTACATTTCCAGTTTCTCAATCAAATGCAAATATGCCCATGACTCACATCCTAATAACTTATCACAATTCATTTGTCATTAAGTTATTCAACCGGAATTTCATCATATTTCACACTTTGTTTATAGATATTGAATTGTCGTCATTTTTTTCTTTTTGGCGCACGATCAATGGAAAATTGTGTGGTGATAATATCAGCTCACCCATTTGCATACTCATATCAACTGTGGGAAAACTGTTTTTCAAAAGTAGGTGAACACCACAATTTCATAACTTCCCTATTTCTTATCCAACTTTGATCAAATTTTCACAGTTGTTCTTGTCAGATCTTACTGTTTCACACAAACTTATTACTAAACTGGAATAAGGCAGCTGTAGACGCAGCCACAAAATTGTTTTACTTTCGGTTATAACATTATTGCTATATGGTCGGATGAGAGAATAAGATGTAACAGAAGCGAACAACAAGGTAGAATGTTTATTTCCAAATATTTGACCAAAATACCTTTGTCCTAAAAATGCAGAGAGCAACATTTCTCGAGAGTTTATCATCTCTTGTGACTTGTGTGAACAAATGAAACCGAGGCAAAACATTTGTGGTTTATTGGACAGAGAATGAGATGGTCATACTTCTTCATCGGTCTCGAGATCTGGCGTCTCCAAGAATTTCACCTCCTTCATGATGTGCTTCCCATCCAGTGTCTTCTTGTCCCCGTCCACATTCACGAGGTACGCGATTAGCTGGGCCCATGTGGTGCCTGGACAAGGGCGAGACAAAAGCGCGATATCAATGCGAAATGTCGCCTTCCTCGGTTACGAAATTATAACTAATGATAATACGGTGATCTCATTCATCCCAGGTAGCCTCTTCAGAGTTGCCACTATTCTTCCAGATGGGCCTACCATTATTATTACCCTATTGTTGCCAAGCATCCATTATACGCCTTGGTCGGGGTCACCTCACGAGACAGACACCCACCCAGGAGTCATTCAGCCCACGAGTTCGACATTGAAAAAAGGTCCACGAGTCATACAGCCCACGAATCATAGAGCCCCCTAGTTCGACACTACACAGGTAAATAAAGTTCATGTGTTCGACATTATTGATAACAACAGCCCACGAGTTCGACATTACAACACAAGGTCTAAAGTGTCGATCACGTGGGCTGTGTTTGCTTAGTGTCGAACTCATGGGATATATGACTCGTGGACTGTATTTATAAGTCGTGGGGTGTGTGACTCACAGGCTGTATGATTTGTGGGTGTCGACAGGTACACCTTGATTGTGGGCAAAACATCTTGTTAGGGACATGATAGCCACCTGAAAGAATTCTAATTCTGGACCTCCCAAGTAAAAGTCTTTTCCACTTCATCACAATGCCCCCACTTAAGCATACATCATTAAAAATGTAGAGATCAAAGTTGATGAAGGTATTAATATAGTGCCTTTAAACCATAAGAACAGCCCAAACATTTAGTAAAAACTATCTTGATTTTCACCGTACTCCATGCGATACCGCTGTGGAAACCTCGAGAAATAATGCACGAGAGTTGAAATGATAACCTGTTTTTGGGTAGGTGACGATGAAAACGTCGTCGGGCCGAGTTTTGAAAGCCTTGGTTTTCTCGATGCAGTTGGGTGTCATGGCGACAGAGAGAATGTATCCGTCTTTTTCATAGCAGAGACCTTTGGCGCATTCAGGAAGCTGGTCCATCAGGGACGTTCCATCAGCAGCAGGGGTGCTTTCTATATCATAAGGGGCACGGGGATCGAGGGAGAATGAGAGTAGAAAGGATAATGGTTAGTCAGTATAGATAGAGGCAAAAGAAGAAAAGGTCCCATGGCAGACTGGTAGACAATAAAAACACACTCCTTTCATCGTGATTAAAACAATTACTGGGATTTTGCCCCATCATAGTGCAGAATAAATCTATCAGTTGTGAGTGTTCTTCTAGTTGCATTGAAACATGGATCAGGAGCAGATTAGTACATAGACAATACTGATGCTTTTGATGATATTGACTTTCTTTGGTGGCGGTTAATCACAAGATGCATTGGATTGAAAATCACAGTTGCCCGCAAAAGAATTTAATGTCCGCGCTGATGAGTTAAACAAATAGTGTAAGGTGTCTTTTGATACAGCAGCCCATCATACAAAGTTTCCTCCACAGAAGCTTCAGAATTGCATGATATCAACAGTGAATACTCGAAATATTGTTTGAACTCGACGTACATGAATCTTGGTGAAGAAGTGAACCTTACACTGTGTATTTAAGTATCACCTAAATGACTGAGCAGGACTATGGCATTTTAGGGTGTACGTCACGAGGAGGCAGCTTACGAGTCATACAGCCACGCACGAGGTAGACCCTATACAGCATGTATAGTGCACGAGACCGCGAGCTGTAGGTTCACAAGCTAGACACTCGGCAAATAAGGCCCACGAGCTAAACACGAACTCGAAGCGAGAAGAAAAAGGACCACGAGTTTGGCATTTGAACACGGGGCTTAATTCACATGGTGTTAAGCTTACGGAAGTTTTTTGCCTAGTGTCGAGCTCGTGGGCCTGTTTAGGTGGTGCCTTGGTTTTCACGGTGTCTTGTAGCTCGTGGGATGTATGACTCGTAGGCTGTATGACTCGTGGGTATCTATTGCTCGTGAAATGATTGCGTATTTTACAGGGTTTTTAAATGAGATGCTTCAGTACATCATACAGTCACTTAATCATTCTTGTCCAGACAGAGTCGATGATGGTATACTGAATGACTCAGCATTTTTTTGACTCGCATTGAATGGCATTTATAATACTACACTGTATCAATATACTCATAGTAATGTATTCATATTACAATGTAATTTATAGCACCCTTGTGGTAGCACGAGCCTTTCTCACGGATTGCGTATTATATCGTATAACATGTCTAGTATTTGATTGTTTCTTTGTTTATTCAGTGATAGCTGTACTAGGTCCAACCTGGTACATTGAGAGATGACCGCATGATTATAGCATGATCTTTGCTGCCGTTCAATATTCTAGATTGTATGATTATGATTTCTTAGACACCTTCATACAGGATGTTTAACAGGTTCAATCTGGTGTATTGAGAGATGTTAAATATTCTATATAGTATGACTACATTTTTTCGACACCTTCGTGCAGGATGTTAAATATCTCTTTGGACCAGGTTCAACCTGGTGTATTGAGAGATGATCGTATGATTATGGCATGATGTTTGCTGTCGCTTAATATTCTAGATGGTATGATTAAAGTTCTTCGACACTCCTGTACAGAGTGTTACAGATCTCTTAATTTTGTCTCAGTAGTCCTTTTTTCCCTCTATATCACCTTAATCTAAACATGAAAGCTAAGTAGCTCCATCATTGCCCAACAGATAGAAAAATTTTCATATCTTCTCTCTCCCTTTAATCCATGTTATATCTCTATGATATCATCACATCCCACTTGTGTCATTCTATGAGATTGCTGTGGTATATTGAAATCTCATCCGCCCTCGTCCGGCTTAATTTTTGAGGCCATCATAAGCCAGTAGGAATCCCCTTTTAATCTTTCAAATCCAACTCGCTAAGTATGATGTACTGAATCTCATTAGTGCCAACGCCTTTCGTACGAATATGATCTGGTTGGAAAGGTAAGGATTCATAATACAACAATAACGACAAGAGGAAACCGCGGCGACCTCTGAATCCCATTTATTTCCTGGCAATTTCCGAAGTAGTTTTTATGTCATAACAATGCTATTTTGACGGTTATTTCCATCGCTCGAATATAGGTAGAAGAGACTGAGTCTGTGTATAAACTGTTTGATATATATTGTTATATCCTTATTGTTATATATTGTTATACCGGTTAATATTCTTCTTACAGATGAATCAGTGTCTATGACTATATCAGCCTGCCTGGTTCCTTGTCTCTGATTATATGCCTGGCAATCATCTTTCCTACATCAAATCTACGGAAACAGAATATTAAAGACAAACTATACTAGTTATATTGTATTCACAGTTAACATTGATTATATGAAGATATATTAATAGGTGAGAATTTTTGACTATTGATGTTGATATAAGATATGTTAAAAGATATTTTGTATCTTTCAAATGTTGGCAAAAAGATTTTTTTTAATTTTTTTTTTTATGTCTTATTTGTCATTTGAATGTTGTTTATGAAATTGTATTGGATTTTGTTTTGTAAAGAGCATGTGAACAAAATAAATATCCATGATATGGAAAATACATGATTGGAATAAAATGAAATGAAATTAAACCAGATAAAGGGCGGCGAGACGCTCGAAAATTTGTGTGAAGAAATAAACCGTTGGTGAATACAGCATGTACTTTGTTGCAGCTTTGTTACTTATCTTTTTATCTTGCCAACACGTGGACTACTTTATCAATATATATATATATATATATATATATATATATATATATATATATATATGTACATGTCCTATGACATGTCCATGACCTCTTGAAACTTAGATAATGATAGCATCTACTAGTATTAGACACAAAGTAGTACAAAGTAGCACTTACCATTTGAACCAGACATTCTCCTAGAGTGGGATGACTGAAACTAAAAGATGACAGAAAGAAAAGTGTAAAATAAAAGACGCTGCACTGTAAAAACATCGGTGTTAGATTTAACACCCGTGGTGTTAAATCTAACACCGATCAAACTTCAATATAGGACCACACCCACAGGTGTTGAAAATGCACTGTGATGGTGTTGAAAAGTGTTCACCTGACACTTCGTGGTGTTAATTTGACACCGTACCTGGTGTTATTTTGACACTGTACTGGTGTTAATTCAAAAATGACACCACATGGTGTTGATTTGATAGTTGTTGGTGTTAATATCAATGGTTTAACACCCGTCCAGCTTCAATAAGAGACCACACCAGCTGGTGTTACTTTGGTGTAAATTTATTTTCACATTTTTTCAAAAATCTAGTATTTTAATGTAAAATTCTTGATCGCATTGTTTAACATTAAAAATGAACAAAAAGTGCAGTTAGTAAGAAACTCTTCAAAAAAAAAACAGTTTAAATTTGGAAATGACACCCGTAGGTCTTAATTTAACACCATAAATGAGCACCGAAAATTTAACACCAGCTCGGTGTTCACTATTTAACACCGGACTTTTTGCAGTGTGATGCCTGGAACGAACTGATAAACGAGCCCTTTTGCATTCCAATGTAGACGCCCACTTTAGTAAGGGCTTCTATTGCAGACGCGCAAATTGCTTTCAAAGGAAAAACAAACGTGTAAACGCTATATATGCCTCCAGAAATCCAGAGTGAAACGATGTGTTATTATTACCCATATTTGCAAATACGCACACGTGTGTGTCAAGGCGTGAGAGTGAGTGCACGTTGGTATAGTTTAGACTATTGTGTGTTAGCAATAATTATTTGCTCTCTCCCTCCCTCTCTCTCTCTCACACACACACACACACTCACACACACACACACACTTGTTTGATTCTTTTTGTTCAAAGTCCAGCAGACACAAAAAGAAAGATGAAAAAGAATAGATCTTTTTCAAACAGTCGTGCACACTTCCTTAGTATATTGCTCTTATCATGTATTGTTATGCTGATATACAATCACACTGATATCGATACTGTAATATACTGTATTGGAAAAGTACATAAGATATAACTGATAGTAATGCTTTAATTTACAAGAAATATACCAGGAACTGATGATGATGAAGTGATGACTGATAAATCAAGTGAGATTATTCACTTATTATACTAAAAAAAAAGAATAGAGACAGAATTTGGCAAGCTAACATCTTGGTGATCAGTTTAGTTACAGTCATTCGTTCTTTCGAAGGATTGTTGTTCCGAAGATTAAGTAATCCGAAAATGAAATAAGGTTTGTTAGTCCGAAGATGAGAAGAGTTCGTTTTTCCAGAGGTGCCTTGGTCGTGGGGGGGGGGGGGGGGGGGATGGGGAAAATCGTTATACCTACTGTTCGTCCATCTAAAAATGAAATACGATTCGTTGGTCCGAAATTTATATAAGATTCGTAAATCCGAAATTGAAATTAACTTCTTCTAGTGGCGGAATACGGTGTTGTAATTTAAAAAAAAATGACAAGGATATTGAGGATATTATGCAATGAGAGTTGGGTATAGTCTCAAGAACATGATCTACGAGTAGGCCTAAACAAATGGAGTTAGAGTACCGAGGACTGTGTGTGGGCTACTTGTAGTGTACCTTCAGAAAAGCTGTGCTCTAATAACAGTATGATAATGTACTCAAATTGATAAATTCTTCTGTAGAATTGTTTTATTGCAAATATACTGATTGACAAATTTCCCTTCATACTTTGTGCATCGAATAAATCCGTGTTTTCGTAGTAGCCATGATTTAAAAAAAAAATGACAAAATATTGTGCGTGCATAACCGGGGCTGGATTCGAACAAATGATCTCCTGATCACCGGCACCGGACAGGCGTCTTACATATTACATTTACCGTTGCTGTTTCCTTTTAGGAATACAGTCTCCCATTACTGTAATTACAACGCCAATTGTGATGTAGACCATAGATGAAGTACTTGACAGCCCTAAGTGTAATTCTCTCTGTTTGTATCTATGTATCAATATTTATTTGATTATTACACTTAGGTTCTACATCACATTTAGGATTAAAATGTATTACATTTCAGTGTCGAAATTACATTTGGCGAAAAAATATGTTGTTGTTGTTGTTGTTTAAAGAACGAACGGAGAGAGAGAGAGAAAATGGGGCCCTATACAAATAATTTGCCCCAGACAGCACTTGGCATAAAACAAACATTATAAATCTTATAGAGATATAAACAAGAATATCAAATATATACCAAGTCTCCACGTGGGAGCTCATATTGTCTCCACGAGGGAGCTCATATTACCTCCACAAAGGAGCTCATTTAGTCTCCACGAGGGAGCTCTTTGTCTCCATAAAGGAGTTCATTACGTCTCCACGAGGGAGCTCATATGATATTGATGAATACCTCATATTCTTCAAACAAACTCAAATAACTACATAATACACGCGCGCGTGTACCGCACACTAACTCATCCACGTGCACACACTCAAACACACACACACATACACCTCCAACCACGCACACTTTACCAATATCATGGTTCAACCCAATGTAATATACGGTATTTAGATAGAGCACACACACAATAATATGTTTTACAAAATAGATAAGATTACTATGGCTGTAACATTATTTCGAGAAAAAAAAAATACAGTGTTTATATCAAGGAGCTCTGAGCGTCACAGCAATGATTGGGGAAAAAAATCAGAGGCGCTGATATAGGAAAATATTTTTGCAGCTAACGACGGAGAAATGTTATACATATATAATCGTGGTTTCTATGATGTATGAGTATCCCTGCGGGCTTCAAGCCAAGAAAAGAAAGTGGGAGTCATAATAATCTTCAAAATGAATTTAAACCACAAGTTAATAAGTATTAAATAGGTGCAGGCCGACTCATGCGAGAGGGGATTTACAAAAATTTTGAGTTGTTCTTACTACTGAAGAATGAAAAGTGTATCATTTATAAATAACTATAAATAAGTATATGGACGAAGGGATCCCCTGTTCTTGCTAGGGAAACGCACGCAAGGAACGTAAGACAACATATATATATATATATATATATATATATATATATATATATATATATATATATATGTGTTTTATATAATAGAGACCCATTGAGGGAGATGCCGGGATCTGCAACAGCGAGTGACTCCCAAAACCCGCTTGCTGCAGATTCCGGCACCTCGGCGAGGTGGACGGAGGACTAGGTGGCCTCGACGTGACGGTTGACCAAGGTCGGGTTGATGTCGGAGGGAACCGGAGAGCGATCAAACGATGTCCGCTGAGAATGTCGTGAAGGTCTATTACGCTGAGGATAGGAGAGAGTGAATGTCCTTCCCCTGTGTACTGGGAAGGGGAAAACGAGACTAAATAAAACATAAGTGAGATTAATCACAATTAAGCATAAATGAAGAAAAACAAAAACAAAAAAAAACAAACAAACATATTATTGATAAGCAAATATATGCCAACATGACGTGTTTACTACTAGGCAACTCGCAATTACTTTGAAAATCTACGTTTGCAGATTATGATACATACATCTACAAAATCCAGCACTGCAAATGATAATGCATACATTATACAAGCTTCCACAAATGCATGCCAATGCAGCGTGGGAGACATTATTAATAAACAATTGATGTATAATAATGATAATGCATAATAACATATAATACCGACGACTCACAAAATATCTTGAAATCTACGTTTGCAAAATGATGGTACATACATTCTGCAGACTTCGCAAAGTCCATGCTACAGCAAAGTTAGGCAATCTTAAATACCGTGATATTTGTTGGTTTCCTTGACATAGGTAATAACTGCGTCCAGAGCTTTTTGGTTTGCGAGTTAATCAGAGATGTTTGGTGATTGCTTATGGATAGCACGTATGAGATTCGTACGTTGATTTGTGTGTTGTTTGCAGTGTAATGAATAACGTTCCACGGTTTCCAATTCATTGCATATTGAGCAAAGTCCAGTGGGGTGCTTACGGATATGATAAAAAGTTGCTAATCTGGCTCTGCCCATGCGGAGTCGGTGAGTTATTATTTCATCACGTCTATTCAGACTTTCAAAGGTGAAGGTGTTTGAGGCTCAGGGTTGGATGTTGAAAAGATAGCGTCCTTTATTAGACGAGCGCCATAACGCGTTCCAAGCGTCAAGACACCTATGTTTGATTACATATCGTATATCATCAACATTTAGAGGAACACTGATTGTAATATTCTTACGTAAACTTTGTTTGGCAAGATAATCGGTTTTTTCGTTGCCCACTAGACCACAGTGAGCTGGTACCCATGCTAAAGTGATGTCACACCCATTCATTATAAGATTTGAGCATTTAAGAAGGACTTCATTGGGAAGGTCAAGGATATTTGAGGTGTGATTATTCAAAAGTGTCAAGGCACTGAGAGAATCTGAGAAAATAACAGCTCTGAGAGGGGGAGAGGATTCCAGCCATGATAGGGCAAGAAGAATCGCTACCAGTTCTGTACGACAAATTGAGATGGGTGAAACCCTTTCACTTATTTCATGACGATAGTGAGGTACGTAAAGTCCAATGCCAGAACAGTTAGTGGAGGGATCATGGGAACCGTCGGTGTAAATTGTCAGGTGATTTGAATATGTGGTATTTATGGTTTGAAGAGCAGTTTGATGTTGCGCTGAAGAGAGGGCGGTCTTGGGACATGAGCTGTGAAGGGAGAGGTCAATATTGGGATGTTCAATGGACCAAGGGGGACTTGGATAAACGTGGATAAAAAATGAAAAAAATATATTATTTCATTTAACATCAATAAAAGGGGTTACACAACGTATCAAGTATAAAGTAAACCATTACACACATTTACACACACACACACACACTGCACACACACACTGCACACACACACATAGACCTATATGCTTTCTCTTTTCTTCCTCTCTCTCTCTCTCTCTCTCTCTCTCTCTCTCTCTCTCAGACGCACAGTGTGTATAGATTGCAGAGTCATACAGCCTACGAGTAGAGCCCATGAGTTCGACACTAGGTAAAAACGGCCCACGAGTTCGACATTACAACACAGGGCTTACTTAGTAATGTGTCGGTCTCGTGGGCCTTGTTCACTATTAAAGGATCGAAACTCATGGACTGTACGACTCGTGGGCTGTATGACTCGTCTGTGTCGTGACCTGCACCCGATCTCCCATCACATCACATTTGACTATATCTAAACTTAACGGTCATAATTCCAAATAAACATTAAGTACAGCTAAATTTTCGACGTTAATAACTTCAGATGGCTCTGAACACGTTTATTAATCTATTTCTACATTTTAAGATAAAGAGATGATTATTTTTATTCATAGATTTCATGTTCTTCTGTTATTCATCAGCACACTATATCACAAACATGAATGAAAAATGTGTAGAAAAATTGATTGTGCGTTTTCGAAAAGAAGATCAAAACGTGAAAACGTCCCCCCCCCCCCCCCATCCCAGGAGCCAGTCACACCCCAAGTGGGGCATGGTTCCCGTCTGTACAAATATAAATGCTAACCAAAACACCTGCCAAGTTTTGTAAAAATTTGAATGTGCATTTTGAAGAAGACGACCAAAATTTTAAAATTGCGCCCAAAGTTGGTATAATACCCCCCCCCCCCCCTCCATCCACCATGAACAATGTTGAAACTACAGTCATCATGCAATGTACTTACTCATTGCACTAAAACTCTATAATTTCTGGTTAAAGTCAGGAAGATCTTTAAAGATTCTTTAATTTAATGGCTTTGGGACCACCTGTCCCTTTTACAAATTAAGATCCTATCACCCTGGAGAACCATCATGAAGAAACTTGAAACTGCAGTCACCAGTCTACTTACTCATAGCACTACCTAAGCTCTATCACTTCTGGTTCTCAGGAGGATTTTTCAAGATTCCTTGATTTGGGGGCTTTTTGGTGCCCCCTTCCCTCTCATTGGACATTATTGAGAAAACATCTTCCAAGGAACGCTACCTGCCAAGTTTGCTGAAAATCCGTCGAGGGGTTTTCAAGAAGAAGCTGAAAATGTACAAAGTTTACGCACTACGGACGACGTAGACCGGTCGATGAATGATTTCAATAGCTCACTTCAGCCTTTGTCTCAGATAAGCTGAAAAAGTTTGCATCGTTCAAGCTAGAGCTAACCCTGCTTTTACTGATGGCAATCTGTTTGCATACAGTAGTCAGGGAACTTTGCGGAAATGATGTCGATCGGGTTAACTCCTTAGTACCAGCCCCGTTCCAGCGAATTTCTTTTCGAAGAGAGCATCAACACGTCTACGGTGATCTTCAGACATTATGTTCTTCCAGTCACCGACAATCCCTGTAAAAATAAACGTAATGAAAATAAGATATATCAACAGATAATCATGGTGAAAATAAAAAAATATGCAGACTGCTTTCTTCTCACTTTTCGTCATCAACATCTCGTTTGTTTGTTTGTTTGTTTTTATTTTTCATCTGACAAGATGGCTGCGCATGGCCCATATTCATCTGCACTAGCTTGTCTTCCATGGAGAAGGGTCGGTGAGTTTAACAGCCTCGGGATAATGGGTTTCAAGACTCTTCCTTTCCATGTTTACTTGGCACATTAAAAGGCTTGCCCATGTCGTAACATGAACAGACATGTCGTAACATTAACAGACAGGACAAAGACAGGTCATGAAAGAGTCTCTAAACACCCTGACAATAACTGAAGAGTTTTATCGCAAAACGAGCTAACTCCATTCTTGTTAAGTTGAAATATTTGTGATTAAAGGTGCTAAAAAAACAAAGAAAATGATAAGAAATACAAGATATTCTAATCATAACTTCTAGAATATTCCTTGTTATGTCACAAGTGATGTATTACTGGAAAGGTTTGACTTTGTTCTATCTGATGATGGGCTTACTTTGAAATGTTTAAAAATGGCGCTTACCTAATTTTGCAATAAATCTCTTCCATTCTTAACACTCAAAGACTGCGTCTGACTAAATGAATACAATAGTAAATATTCAATTCTGTAAAACAAATTGGGTCAATATAGATTGATCTTCACCCGCTTCATTACGACGAAATTATTAAACCGCCCAGTGAATAGGTTTCTCTAAACCGGATGAATTTGATATTAGCCCATGAAGTCTCTCACGTTTGATCTTTCCAATGGTATCAAATATAAAATTTCATGCTTGCATGCAGGTGAGAAAGCGAACGTACCTTTCCTGAAGAACGACTTATTACCGCTGTCGTCAACCTCCTGCTTGAAAGCAGCCGCTTTGGACATGTCAGTGCTCGCGCTCTTTTTCATGGCGTCAAACGAGCTGAGTTTGACGATCTTATCAATGACGTCATCAGGGAGCGACTTGCCCATGAACTCGGCAATCTGCACGACAGCTTTCCGCGGATCCTTTAAGATAGAGATAGACAAGAGAAGAAAGGAGAGGAAATGACGTCAGTTACCCTTACTATGACGTTGTCATTCATGTAAAAGAATAACAAGATTGGTGTGATTGCTAAGAATTATCATTGAATATCTGTTGTTGTTGTTGTTGTTGTTTTGACAGAAGTGCCTCGTAAACTCCGAGTAATGTTTTCATGTGTGGTCTTTGGTTTTGCTTGTTTCAAAAAGCAATGACTATGTGGTGACTACCACATTGTACTGTGGTGGACTATGTGGTGACTGCCACAGTGTGGTAGACTATGTGGTGAATACCATAGTGTGGTGGACTATGTGGTGATTACCACAGTGTGGTAGACTATGTGGTGAATACCATAGTGTGGTGGATTATGTGGTGACTACCACAGTGTAATGGACTATGTGGTTATAACCCTATGGTCATAGTGTGTGAGACTGTGGTTTGATTCACAGTGTTTTTAATATGTGTTTTGGACCATGTGTTGCACATTGTGCTGACGCTGTGTTTCACACTGTGTTAAATACACAGTGTTACCACACGTCCAAAAATCACATATTAAACACATGTGTTCGACACTGTGTTACACATTGTGTTCCACACTGTGTTCGACACTGTGTGCCACACTGTGTTGCACACTGTGTTACATGGTGTGGTAAAACTGTGTTCTTTCCATGAGGGAAACTTTTGAACAGAATTGAATATGAACATTGCACAGTAACCTCCTCCCTCTCTCTCTCTCTTACTCTCAGAAGAAACAGAAAATGTCTCAATGAATTCACAGGACCGAATGATGTTGCTACAAGGGCTTATCATGTTCACAGCAAGTTGGATGACAGCAGAAAATCAAATAGATTCACGCTTTTGGCACAACGTTATATAGTTACCTTCGCTCAGGCGCCAACTTCAACTGTCTGATTACAGGAGATTGTTAGTTTTACTGTAGCCTCATTGTTCCTTTGTTAAAAAAAAAGTTGACTAACATAATTGTCAAGGAAGAGAAAGAAACAGTGATGATTCTAACCTGCTTCATGTCTTCGTAAGTAAGAAAGAGGACGTTGGGGTGATTTCTAAGCTTGGTCCAGTACAGGGTGTGGTCAAAGTAGTCTCCTACGGGCACTGTATCCATGAGAACAACAACATGGAAATAAACAAATTAATGTTTATAGGTCTTATCAAATCTATAGAACATGCAATCCAGACTTGGCTTACTAATTTCCGGATTGTGGATTGGATCTTCTATTTCTTGCCTTCAAGTCGATATACCTGCAGGTTGAGCATAATTAATGTCACGGTACAACAATCATCCTCAAAAGATCTCAGAGAAACTTTTTTTTTTAATAGATAACTGTAACCGCATGCAAAAAAAAAAAATGAAACCGGAAGACACTCTCCAACAAAGCGAAAATGAAACTCAAGGACACAGAAATGATGGTGACGATCATTACGATTATGACAAAGATATTGACTAACAATGACAAAGATGATCATGACGATAATTTTGATGATCATGATGATAATGGTCTTCATTAATAACACTTCATTTCTTATCATCATCATACTTTTTTTATCAAACGGAATGATGCATGGGCAAGAAGGGCAAGGAAGAAAGCCTGTCTTTGTTAGAAACGGATCAAGAAAAGCTTTATAACCCTGCTGGAGAGAACACAATGTCCCACAATGTGAGAAACACAGTGTGAACACATTGTGAACACAGTGTGAAACCTCTTCACGCTGTTAAATTCGAGCGTTTTAACACTGTAAACAGTGGCACAGAACATTACCATGTGAACAATGCGAAAACCAAACCACAGTGTGAAATCTTCTCCACACCGTCAAATTCGAGCATTTTCACATGGTTGACTATGTGACCACACTGCATGTGAACACACTGTGAGGCACTGTGTTTTTTCCAGTACGGAAGGTAGTGACATTGAGGAGCATAGGTGAACAACATAATTATGAGAGGCCAAGAAAGATTGATCGAAAGAGAAAGATATGAAAAATTGGAAGTACTGGTAATGCGGAATGAAAGAGCTGACCAGGAGCATTGTCATGGAAGATAGACATGAACAAGTGAAGTGAAGTGATGAAGGGTTGTACGAAGAGGGAGACTGTAGAGCTGTTTTTCTTACATCTTCCGGCAAGGAATTCTTCCATGAACTGGTCAAAGGACTCGTATTTGGGCAAGCCTCTTATGTACATGCAGAAGTGATAGAACGACACGGCCGTGTCCTTTGGGTTCCTGGCCATGTAGATGACCTTGACCTTCGGGTCATCGCGGAGGTTTTCCGGTAGCCACACTGGCATCACGTGAGTCTTGAGTATTCTGGGAGAATCGCGAGGCATGGCGTCGGCAACATCACAGGTTGTACGGGCATTTTGCAGCTGTTGAAGAAGTCTAAATGCTCTGGATCCCGCGGTCGCCTCGTTCATTTCTTCCTCAGCACTTGGCAACTTAAAACAAATCGCAACACACATACGGACAAAATAAGAACTTAGGACATGGTATATACAGTCACGAAATTAGGATATTGAAGCGTAATCGTCGCCGGGGGATCGCAAAAGAGAATAATATAAAAAACTGAGCCGAAATACTTTTTTTTTTTGGGGGGGGGGGGAAGTTGTTCAATAAATCTACTCTTTTGTCCAACGTGGAAAAAATAAAACGAGACAGACCATTGTACTTTTTTTCTCTCTCTCTTTCTTTCTTTCTCTCTATGTCTGGATAGGTATATATATATATATATATGTATATATATATATATATATATATATATATATATATATATGTATACTACAAAGAAGAGAGAATGATTTTGTCGTACTTCTTCCTCCGACTCGAGATCTGGCGTCTCCAAGAATTTCACCTCCTCCATTATGTGCCTCCCTTCCAGCATTTTCTCGTCCCCGTCCACCTTTACGAGGTACGCCACTAGCTGAGTCCATGTAGTGCCTGAACAAGGGCGAGAGAAAAATTCAATATTTATTGTGAAATGTCGCCTTTACCCTTTCCAGAAATAATGACAATTGCTAATACGGTGGGTTTTTTTCTATCCAGCGAAACATCTTCCTTGTTGCCAATGCTCTACCAAATGATGCTGCCTTCGTTATGACATTATTGTTGCCCAGTACCCATTTATATATTTCTGGATCGAGGGGGAAATGGTGGGCAAAAAGGATTGTATTCAAGGACGTACATCAGCACCTGATGGGATTCGAACTCGGAACCTCCCAGTTGAGAGTCTTAAGTCTTATTTACTGTGCCAAAATGCACCCACTAATAGCATTCATTACTACAAATGTAAACTGAAACTTGATAATGTCAGAAATGTGTAGTTACCTTCAGACCATACTGTTCATCTAAACAGGCAAGACAGTGAGTAGAAAACATAGCAAGTTTGCGTTAATGATTTGATGTTGCAAACTCCTGTACAAACCAACATAAAATTAATGATACACAAAGAGCTGAAATAATGACCTGTTTTGGGGTAGGTGACGATGAAAACGTCGTCGGGCCGAGTTTTGAAAGCCTTGGTCTTCTCAATGCAGTTCGGCGTCATAAAGAAGGAGAGAATATACCCGTCCTTTTCATAACAGAGATTCTTGGCGCACTCAGGAAGTTGGTCCATCAGGGACGTTCCCGCAGCAGCCGGGGAGCCTTCTATAATCATAAGGGGCCATTGAGAAAGGAATGGGTTATACAGTTGACTTACTAGAGTAGTTTAGGCAAAAGAAAGGGTCTCTTGAGACGATAACTGAACATTCCTTTGAAATTCATCACACTGATTTCATTACCGACTAAAGCACTTACGGGAACATTGCCATCTTAATCTCAAGAGCAGAATAAATCGTTTGCAAATGTTAACGTGAAAGGAGCTGAAATAAAGCTTGCGCCAACTTTGTAGATTGAAGTACGCAATGAACATGATAAACGTGAAAGGTTTGAATAACTATTGGGAGAAATGCATTAAAAACAGCGCAATGTAGAAATATACATTACAAATAATATACTCATAGCTAATGTAGAAATATACATTACAAATAATATACTCATAGCTGGTGTGTACCAGATGAACATGATGAAACCAAGAATCTGTTGTATGACACATCCTTTTAGTTTTGAAAAATGATAATAATAACAAATAATAAATAGCACTTATAGAGCGTTCATTACTAAAGTTTTTTAAGCGCTAAGCGTCTTGTTATGGAGAAGAATTGGAAAGGAGAAATAAGGTCATGAAGTAAATAGTAAGATGAAACAAAATACGTAGTACATATTTTACATTTTGTAAATTATAACTTAAGGAAGGAACATAACATATATATAATAAATCAATGCAAATTACAGGTCACGAGTGAACAGATGGGTTTTGAATAACTTTTTTAAAAGAGTCTACTGTAGGAGCTTCACGGACATGGATAGGTAGGTTGTTCCAGAGTGTAGGTGCCATAACGTTGAAGGCGCGGTCGCCGTAACGAGTACGGGTGTGCGGTGCCGATGTAAGTTGAAAGTGTGCAGTGGAGTGAGAACGAAGGCGTCTGCTTGTTGGAGAAGAAGATGTAGTCCGGATCGAGGGAAACCAGATGATGGAGGTAGGATGGTGCTAGGTTGTCAATGGTTGTGGTCGTGGACAATCTTGTATGTGAGGAGTAAAACTTTGAAGATGATGCGGTCGTGAAACTGTAGCCAGTGCAGTGATCTGATGACAGGTGTGATATGTTCATGTTTCTTGGTGCGTGTGAGACGCGCGCCTTGAGACGAACGTTGTAGCGGAGCAAGACAGGAGCGAGGAAGACCAGCGAGGAGGCTGTTGCAATTGTCCATGTGTGAAGAAACAAATGCATGAACCAGTTTTTCTGCAGTTGTCTCATTAAGGAATCTCCTTATTTTCCCAGTCTTAGCGATGCCCAAGGAAGCTGATTTGCAGACATTTCGAATGTAATTAGAGAGAGTAAGATGCTTTATATCAAGAGTAACACCATGGATCCCTCACACAGAGGAAGAGACGCATTCTCCAGCCAAATCCACAGAAGGTTGAGATCCCGGCTGCTGCCTAAACTGGGATGAGATGAATAACATCTCAGTTTTGGCTTCATTCAGTTTAAGATGGTTTCGGGAAAACGTGACTTAATATGTCCAGGAAACAGTCTTGAAGTTTCTGCATCAAAGCAGCCCGATTGTTCTCATCTGCATTCATTATGACATACAACTGAGTGTCGTCCGCGTAGATTGCGTGCTGCACTCCATGATGTGAGCCAATGATGTGGCTCAACAGACCATAGTCCTACGACGGAACCCGGCGGAACGCCCCAATGAAGAGGGAATGACATGGATTCCGCTCCGTTCACAAAGATCTTCTGACTACGATCAGTGAGGTAAGATTCGATTCAGCGACGCACAGATCCATCTATCCCATGATGCTCTCTCAGGCAGTTGATGAGGTTGGTGTGGTCAATAGTGTCGAAAGCCGACGAGAAATCCCAAAGAATGAAGGCGGCTTCAAGACCCTTGTCAATAATAAGCAGAAGAAGATCATTTACTACCTTTATCAAGGCAGTCTCAGTAGAATAGAACTTCCGGTCTACGCAAACTGATGCTGAGGAAACATTGTTTGTCTCAAGGTATGATTTGAGTTTAACTGACGCAATCTTCTCGAGAACCTTACCAATGAATGGCATGGTTGCGACCGGTCTGGTGTGACGAGGGATGTCTTGAATGAACCTATGGAACTTACCCGGATGATAAAGAAATGTTAATGATCCTTGTGATGAAAGGAATGAGTTCATCGATATACGAGTCTAGAAGGAATAGGGTCAAGGCCACATGTCTTCGGTTTAATAGTTGTCATGATCTGTTTGACTTCAGAGAGAGAAACAGGCTGGAAAGCGCAAAAAACAATGGTCTTGACCTGAGGCAGTGAACGTGATTCCACGCTGGATGACAACTGGTCAGTTGAGGCATTTATTGCGGAAACAATTCTGCTAACTTTGTCACTTAAGTATTGCCCCAAATTATTGGCAGATCAGCATCAGACGAATGATCTAGAAAAACAGATTCGTGATTAGAGCTGGTAAGTATCTTGGCGATTCTGAATAGCTCCTTGCAATCCGCTGAAGCAATCACACCAGTTCAATGTTTTGCGACTTGGATTCGTTCAGGGCAGCACAGTGTGGTTTACATTGTTGGTGATAGATGTCTTTACCAACTGAAAGGCCAGATCTCCGCATCTTACGTTCGGAGTGACGTCTGTTCTGATTGACTTTTATTAATTCCAGCGTGTACCATGGTGCCGATGGCCTGATTGTCACAGTTTTATTCTGTAAGGGCGCATTTTTGTCTAAGAGTGTAGTCATTGTATGATTGTAAAGATCCGCAGCATCAGAAGGACACGTAGCTTCCGAAGATACTAAGGCGGACTCCCGAATATCCTGCTTAAATGATGATATATCAATATCTCGAAGCTTTCTGAAAGATACGTGTTTCGTAATGTTACTATGCCCTATCATTATGCAAGTTTAGATATTTGTAATACTACAAGTGAAAAATCAAAAAGTGTCAGGATTCAAATTTTCTAACGAAATTGATATCGATTTGGTGTCTTCATCATCAAAATTTTCTCCATGTCTTTTACACTACAAGAATCGCGTTGCATGATGGGTATTGTGATTGTAATATTCATGATAGCAGAATCTTGCGCCTTTCAACAGGCAAGAATTCTGCGCCTGTGCCTGACTGTCAGGTTGACAGTGATGACGATCGTAGAATGATCCGAAGGGAGATCCAGTTTGAATAATGAGACTGGAGACAATATCATCCACCCTCCTGGTCATTACTACATGTAAGTCCAGTGTGTGCCCTATATTATGTGGGTAGGACCTGCCACACGTTGATGGAACCCAAGCAAGTCAATAGAAGACATGAATGACTAAGCTTGGACATCCCTGTCATCATCTACGTGGAGATTAAAGTCTCCCAGCAGCGAGTGAGTTGTGTGTTTTCCGCTATAACTGCTGACTCAAGCAGCATGAGAAATTCCTGCAGGAACTAATGTTCGTTTGTTTCGTGGCGAAGGTGGTGGTCTACAGACGGAGTAACATCTTAAACCGATGCCGAAGAGAGTCGGGATACTGAAATCCATGAGCTCAAAGCTCTTGAAATCAGTCACACCATGCACGGTAACATGAGCTGAGGAGCGATATATCACACATATCCCTCCCTCTCTGGAGCTCTGTCGTGGGTACTGGAGTAAACTGTAGTTCGGCAGAGTTGATTTGATGTCACCAAAGACAAGTTCGTCTTTTTGGTTCCCTTGAAGCCACGATTCAGTCAACAACAAAACATCAAGGTCGCAGTCCATGATGAGATCACAAATACAAGTCGTCTTTATTTTTAGACATGAAACGAGTACAAGGCGGCATTAAGATTGAGTTTGGAAAATACTTTTGGGAGAGGCCTGATGGCGAAAATCAGGCTTTTCATGACAAATAGGTTCACGTAGATTGCTCTCAGCATGCTCGTTTTCAAGGGAGATGACACAAGGTACAGCATACATGTATTTAGCAGCCTTAAGTCCGCCACGGTGACCTCTCTTTGTACCGCGAGCAACGTTCCAGTTTTTAAAATGCTGCCATTCACTGCGTGTGAAAGGCGGAGGATGACCATGAATGGCGTCTCTTCTTCCAACATTCAAAAGAGCTTCACACGTGTACACAAGTCTTGTCATGGGTCAGTGCACACACAGTCACGGCGAATGTTAATGCTATAATCAGTGTACGTGAAATGGCAGATATAAAGCCTTATCTTCGACCAAAATTGAAGCAGGTTAAATACATCTTTCTCGATATTGTAAAACCACGAAACTGGTACAAATGTGACCACATTAGTCAAAATATGCAAAATGTGATATCATACTCACGAATAGCCATTTACGAAAGTATGAAATCAGGGGGAAAATGACTGCAAAGTCAGAGCAAAAGAAAGGTGCAGCCTTAAGGGAAGAGCGCCACCAACGCAGATAGCTATCCTGATGTAAGAATCCGAAAAATGGACCTTGAAAATTCCGCCTCAAAAAGCCTAAAAACAGTTCTTATATTATGTCATGATAACATTACTTTGATGGTCATTTTCATCACTGTTCATGGCTCGAATACAGAAGAAACTGAGTATCTATATGTGGACTGCGTAATGTGTTAACGTGTATAATCTTTATTTTTCCTGTCCGACACTGTCAGATGAATTCATATCTATCGACTACGATAATCAGTTCTTTCTCTTCTCACCAATCACACGCCTGTTAACCCTTCTTGTGCTTTGAGAGACGTTTGGCACAGGAAACCCGAAATTGTTTTACACACTCTCTAATGTCCCTAGCACAGAAAGTGTTAATCATATTTTTTTCTCTCTCTCTTTTACAGTGGTGTGTTAACATAATAAAACTATACATGCGTGTACGTATAAACATGTAGAATGGATCACCTCGAAGTGAGAACTGACATATTAACTTCATTTCATTTCAGTTCAAATGGGATTTTATTTCCAATAGCACATTTTTGTTGATACAAGTTCAAGGAAAAAAAGTGCATTGTATTACAAAAATTAAACACATGTAAAACTAATGAAGCTTGCAAAAATGTGGGCCACTCAAAATATATCGAACTTGCAATACTGAAAAGATATAAAGAAACAACCGCACAAACACAGGCAAAAGACCCTCGCGATGAATAAAGACATAGGACAGAAAACAAAAGACAATGTGAAGGGGCAGGTTAGAGGGAGAAGGAAGGGAAGAAAAAGGATAAAGGAAGGAAGGAAGGACGGAATAGCTACTAAGAGGTAGTAGCAGGGCCGGCGCAGCCGTGGGGGCCGTGGGGGCTCGGGCCCCCACACTTTTTGTGCACCATACAAAGGAATACATAAGGTGTCATCACTTTGTGCCCCCACACTTTTTTCAACCCGGAAGTATGTAAGTGGCACTAAAACAGAAATAGATAGAAATCTTGAAGTATGGCGGCGGTAAGGTTATGTGTTTTCTCTGAAGACCTTTTTTTATATTATACCCGGAAATGGGAGAGAGAATGAGCTGAGGACCTTTTTTTTTTTTTTTTTTTTTTTTTTGCTTGTTAGCTCATGAAACCCGGAAGTGGGCCCCCACACTTTTGAAAACACTGCGCCGGCCCTGAGTAGGGGGTCCTCAGCGCATGCAAGGCTGTTGCCAGACACTCTACCCATTGGCATGAGCAAAGTAATTATCATAAAAAAAGCTATACAAGAATGAGAAGAAAAATATGTAATTGAAATGTTATCTAAAAAATAACTAAAACTGTCTTTGATTTTCTCTTGAATACAGCAAAACTTCGTGCATCTTTTAAGTCCTCACTTAGTTCATTCCAAAAGCTGGGTCCTGTATGAACAAAAGTATTCTAAGCGAGGGTATAATTACATAGACGTATAACAGGTAGATATAGACATACAACTACAAACAGATGGCTACTTCATTCTTTTGTGCCGAAATAATCTAAAGCGGAAAGGAGTACTTTTCGCGGCAATTTTGCCATGCACCATTTGATAACAGTTCGCAAGTTCCATATTGCAGGCATGTCCAAATGGCTCTTGAAACTTTGAAACTTTGAATCGTTTAAAGGAATTTAAACACATCCTTTGTTGGATACAAAGTGGGAACACTTACCACTGGAACCAGCCATTCCTTTGATGACTTCAAAATCACAAGATGAAAGAAAGAAAATTTGTCGTAAAAAATACTGATGCAGTGTTCCGACTGTTAATGAGACATGTTACACGCCAATGTAGACTTCAACCTTTTAGTCAGAGCTTATGATACAGTCGCATGATTTAACTACGTTTTTTGTTATCAAAAAATGAATGTACGGAAACGCAAGCTTCCTCCGGAAATGCGGAGCCAAACGTCATGGGATTGTATCCATACTTGAAAATGAGACCAGTGTGTGTGTGTGTGCGTGTGTGTGTGTGCGTGTTTGTTTGTGACCCGCGTTTTATTATGATCGCTTTTACATTCTTTTTCGATATTTCAGCCATTTAAAACCAATTTTCATCGAATAATCTTGAATTCCTCTTAGAATTGTATGCTCTTTAACATGTCACAGGGTGGTTTCAAAGTATCTCGCTAAAAGTTAAAAGCTGGATCCTCACCTCAACCAATACTATTTCATTCCTTTAGTGTAGGCCATAAACATTGTATTAACTTTGTCGCTTCCTCCCTCTCCAACATGTGTTTGTTTGTTTGTTTGCTTCAAAATCCAGCAGATAGAAGAAGGGAGATGAAAGAGAAATGGTCACTTTCCAAACAGTCGTCCGCATTTTGTAGTGTTTTGCAGCTGTTGTTATGTTCTCGTTTATCGTGGTAAATGCATACTGACATGTATACTGTGATTATAAAATTGTACTGTGAAAGCTGTGATTTTTGGGTACAAATACTTTCACGAATTGGGAGATCAAATACATTTTCGCTCGCAAAGCTGTTTTCGATATTTGACAGCAAGGCCATACATCGTTCGCTCTGTCACTTTACTGCACATGGCGAAGTTTTCGCCCGTTAAATTCGAAGAATTGAGTGTTGAAACTGAAAGATTGAAACCTTCAAGTTCAAGTTTATTCAAAGTTTCCACAATACAAAAATTACATAAGAACAATAATATGTAACAAGGAATACATTGTTGAATATATGCGATTAAAAGATGTGCACTCACCAAAGTTTTTACTCAGAGGATTCCTGGTGTTATAGACAGATATACACTACTTGCTGTACCACAAACTCATAATTCTTGGGGTGATCGATCATTTCTGTATGCTGGCCCATTCCTATGGAATAGACTCCCACAAAACATTCGTAATCTGTCCTCTCTAAGTGAGTTTAAGAGCTCACTTAAAACCGGGTTATTTAGACAAGCTTTTTTGTAAACATTTCCTTTATTCCTTTTCTCATACCTCTTTTTCAATGGTATTTTCTTTCTTCTTCTCTTTCTTGCGCCATGAGCATCTATTCATGATGGATACGGCGCATTACATGTGTTCATATTATTATTATTATTATCATTATTATTATTATTATTATTATCATTATTATTATTATTATTATTATATAAGTTTTCCTCTGTTTTAAGATTATGTAATTTAGGGTACTACTGTCCCTTGAAGGTCGCCAAGGGACCAAGGGGTTGGGGGAACGTGCATAATGTCTACCAGTATTTTATCAACCTATAGCGATAAACCCTGCCAAGTTTTTGTGACAATGTACTATGTGCCTGTGTGAAGAAGAAGATGATGGCATATAGCTACATATCATGCAATACTAGGGCTCCTCCCGTAATGGAGTAACCATTATAGTATACATTTATGTTGTTAAGGTGTTTGATTAACATGGCTTTGGCGAGGGTGGGCTTTGTCGACATCAAGTATATATATATATATATATATATATATATATATATGTACGGGGCGTACCAAAAAAAAAGGTACATTTTTGAAAAAATTGTCTAAATTACATTTCAAAATATTTGGAGGATGTTTCCATATTTAAGGATGCCCAATAGTCTCATCTATCAAGTACAATCAACAATTTTTTTTTCACGCTTGGCTGAACACTGATGCTCTTTGTCCAGAGTGTGAAAAATGACTTGCGCCAAATTGAAAAAAGATGGAAAATTCAGCCAGCAGTCCAAATAAGTGTTCCCATTCAATTGCTCTTTTGCTTAAAGCTTTGATTATGTTATGATAGTCTGAGATTTTTTTGTCAGCTTTATCGTAATTTTAATGATTTCATTTCTAAATCAATTGGTGAGAATTAGAGTGTGAATTACTTCAAGATCGTTACCATACATCAATACCATATGCCACATCAATACCATATGCCAGTTATTCATGAATGCGGTAGTGGTACCAAATTAATCAACATTCAAATCATTCATCCCATTAATCAATCAATTGATTGACCAATTAATTAATCAATCAATCAATCAATCAATCAATCAACCCATCAATACATCAACCGATATGTTAGTCAGTCAGTGAGTTGTTCAATCAATCAGTGAATCGACCCAATAATCAATTAATCACTTTTCAGTCACTGAAATAATCAATCGGCTGATTGAGCGAATAAACTAACAAATAAATCAGTTTTTCAAATATTGATCAGCCTGTAAGCCACGGGGGGGGGGGGGGTGATATTTCCTATGTCGATCTGCCACTTTTTATAAAACATGCATACAATTGTGACTGACTCACTGATTGATTGATTGATTGATTAAATGAATGATTAATTGATTGATTGCCTGATTGATTAATTGATTGATTGAATGATTGATTGATTGATTGATTTGCATGATTGATTGATTGATTGATTGGACACCACCGCAAGCCTTTATATCCGCCATTAATAAGGTAAATCTTTACTTTATTATGTGAACCGTTCACATTTTGTACCTTATGTAATATTCTGTTATATTATTGGTTTATAATATGTATATGAATGGTTGTGTTATATTATTGTTAGTGTTATTTATGTCATTACTCCATAGCCAGAAGATGACGCGTGGCTGTTGTACTGCATTAGTATTATATAGCCACTTACATCTTGCAATGCTGCCGCATGCTGTATTATCGTCGACAACATAAAAATGTCTAGTTTGATACTATTATAGTCTTATGTTATACAACACACAATATGAAGATATTGAATTGGTGTTTTTGTTGTATACCTTCATCTCAATTAATAACACGAGTTTGATATGAAATGTATTCAATAATATGCAATCAATTATGTATATTAACATTGTATTTTGTTATATAGTTACGGATTGATTGATTACATAGTCATTATAGACTCACGCCAGTTAGATTTACATTAGTGTTATATATTTATTAGTGTAGCCATACGAGTGAGTCATTTCTGTATCGTTACAGCCCTGATGAAGGTCCTAACGAGACCGAAAGTCGAGACCCCTTCTCGCAGTATATATATATATATATATATATATATATATATATATATATATATATATAAGTAACAAAGCTGCAACAAAGTTCATGCTGTATTCACCAACGGTTTATTTCTTCACACAAATTTTCGAGCGTCTCGCCGCCCTTTCTCAAGTGTTGATACTGAGAGAACAATAACAAAATTAAGCCATAACAATATATTGCAACCGTGTTGCCAAGGATGCGCGCTTTAACGCATCAATGCTAGGCATCCTAACACCCAGCGCGCATCCTGGCAACAGTCCAATGTTACGTCATAATGAAATGACAATGAGTATAAAGCATACATGAAAAAACTTGGCACGACTGATACAGAAGTAAATTCCTGACGCTCCTTTTAACCATTTCTTGGAACCAGTCTTTTTTTCCACTCCGAGACGTACTGTGACGTATCTATTTAATCAAAAGAAGAAAAATATGATTTTTCACGTATTTCATATTCATGCTATAGTCTCAGATTATTTAAAGACTATCTACTCACCAGAATTTCACTTGAAGTTTGAAAGGAATAGTAAACTGCTTGCACATATTTTGCATAACCATCAGTATAACGATTCAGTTTGATTTTAAAAAATCGAATGTTTATATTAATCTTGATATTTTCAGATTATGTAAAAATTATCTATACACTAGAATTAAAGTTAATTTATGGGTATGTTGAATTTTGAAAGAAATAATGCACTGCTTTTACATTACCACCGCAGCTGCGTATTCAGAGGAATTTACTTCTGTATCAGTCGTGCCAAGTTTTTTCAAAGATAAGGAGCTACACAGACCTTCTCTTATTCACCCAATATGAGACTGATAAAAACACTTGATTAGATCTAGATGTATTATATTTTGATTACATTGTTACATGTAGATATTTCCTGTAATTCTATTGAATGGTTTTTAATTTACACATTTTGTACAATGCTGTAACTGCATACAAGTTGATACAACTTTCGACTGTTCTCCTCACCGGTAATAACTGCAGAAGTTCATCACATGCTACATTTCTAACGTCCATCACTTCTATCATCGTTCAATAAGACGTGAATTTTCCCTTCTGAGAAAGAGATATACGTGTTCACAACTTTTATATTCTTTGTATTGTTCATGCGCATATCATAAACATAAATCGAACTAGTCATGTGCTTATGATCTCTTTGAGCTAGGCTGTATTAAACCAAGGAGGTTCAAGAGATGGAGTGACAAAAGTGTTATTCCCTTTGATCTCATGTTTGATGCCGCCACTAAGAAATATTTGAAGTATGTGCTAAACTGGAGCTGCCTCACAGATAGGAAGACAGTATTGATTCATGTGGCGTTGCATCATGACTCGTCACTCTCACTGGAAGAATGAAATGTCTTTATGATGCTAATTACTTTTCGCTGTCCCTTCTTATGAAACATGAGCGGTACATAAAGGTACAGACACAAAGATGTGCGAATTAAAATTGCACAAAAATTGATGAAATAAGAATTAAAATTACCCGATTTTACATGTTTTTACACCAATCTTATATATAAATGAATAAAGAATTACACTTGAAGATTATACCATATCAGTTTTATTTGTCGGAAGTGACCGGAAAGATGATAAAATAGATTTTCCAGTAAGGGTGCAGTTCAAATATTTTCACAATGTACGGTTCAGATTTACACCTTTTGACATAATCCTGGACAGGAGTTACTTTCTATTTCAAATGTCTTACCATTAGCTGAAATTTGATTTCCTTTAATACAAAAACAAACAAAATATAGCCGACATTATTGTATCGTTCCAAATGAATCATCTCTTTGCTCAGAAAGACGGCGGCATCGAACCCCGATCATCAAAGTGACAAATGCACCTGTGGAATTCTTTTGTACATCAAAAGAAAACTGACAGCTGTTTGAATGTTTACAGCCAGTTGGAACTCCATTTCTCTAACACCGTTGATTAAACCGTCTGATTCATTCTCCACTACACACGCAACGGTAAGGTTGATTTTCGCCATTGGTTGGTAATACATCATACACGTGTACAGACGACATTTTTAATCTACAGATGGGGCGTAATGACATCGGTATATGTTATTTTCCAATATTTATCCTGTAGATCCTGTCTTGCGGAATGGCGAGAATAAAAAAAAAACTGCATAAGATTTTGTGAATTAAGGTTGAATGATCTTCAAAATGTTCTCAAAGTTGTCACCGCAAGGTCATTCGTAAAAGGAGTTCATTTTTAGAAATGGCATAATCATAATATGAAATATTATCAATGAACAAAACATGCGAATGGGTTATGAATGTTCTAATACATAGACGCTAGTAAGCCTACTTAATGAGCATGATTTTTTTTTTCACTTGGCTTGGTCAGAATCATAGGGTTTGGACTTGCTATTGAACAAATTAGCAATGTCTGATAGGGGGCAATCCTTAAATATACCAGGGATGACTTGCAGTAGTATGAGTATCCTCTGTCGTTCTGCGTTCAAGGAGCCAGCATGTGGATATTATCATATTTGTCGTTAATTGGCTTCTTATTAGGCTACGGTCACAACTCAGAGGGGCGACCGACCGATTTGTAGCCTGCTCGGTCGCCGCTGAAACATCGCTCAGCAGTTTTTGGAGATGTCGAGCAGGCTCTAAAACCCCAGCGATGCCCGAGCGATACCCTGTCGATTTCCCGTCGGTCACCGGTTGGTTTTAGGTTACAAAAATTGCGAAATATGGGGATCTTCTCCGCGCAGAGACTGAGCGGTCACCGAGCAATGCCCCATCGGCAACTGGACGATCTCCCACCGGCTACCGGCCGATTGTTACGAAATCGCTCAGAGACCGACGGGTGATCGATAGTTCATCTACCGGTGTCCTGTAGGCCGCCCGCCGGTCCCTGCCGGAAATTTCTCACGAGTTACCAGGGTTTATTCATATACCTATGTGATTTGTGATGTCATAATCAATAAATTAATTAATTAAGATAAAACTCGAGGCTAGAGCTTTAAGAGTTAAATTACCAACTACCAAACCTCAGTTACGTGAATCCACAGATAACTAGAAATCAGGAAATCAAACAAAAAGAGGAAAACCCAGGACGCAACAAAGATTTGAATAGATAAGAATTTTCCAATTCAATTATCTTTGTTTGCTTCATTTTAACAGTATATTTCTATTCCTATTTAGTTTCATATTTTCACTTACCCATCTCTTGTCATTCAATACTTCATCATTCAATAGTCCTTTGATAAATGATAAGATAACCAAACCATATATCACCAAGTCTACATATCGACACTAACTTTTAGCCTTCATCTCTTTTGCCCCAAAGTGGTTGTCCCTGTCTTCCATGCCCCTCATGTTGGTTGCCGAGATGTTGAGATGCTGAGATGTTGGTGGGGTTTCCTTGCCTCTATCCCTCCCCCTGCTTCTTCCACATTGCACTGTCTTCACTTCCTCATCTAGTCCCTGGTTTCCTTCAGTGCTTCTGTCATTTTGATCTTTATTATTTTTAGTCCCTAAATCGCTCGACGGCGACCGCTCGATATATTCCCTTGGTTTTCTCCAGTGCTTTTGTCATTTTTGTCTCTATTATTTTTGTTCCCTAAATCTCTCGGCGGGGACCGCTCGATAAGGTCAGTGCCTGGGCGGTTGCCGCTCGGACACCGAGCGTATTTTGGGCAGCTAGGGAAAACTGGTCGGTCGCCGCTGAAATTTTAACTCCGCGTTAAAACTTCAGCGGCGACCGACCGATGCCCTAAAAATCAGCGGTGCTTGGTCGGTCACTGGTCAATCACCAGTCGTTCTCCGACCAAAATTGGCTAAACACTCGCCGACCGGTCGCCGAGCAGGCTGATTTTTGGGGTTGTGACCGTAGCCGAGCAGGCAAATCGAAATTCTGCCGATCTGCTCGAGACTCTTGAATAATATCACGTAATAATATAATATCATGACTTAAAAAAGTTTGCATCATGCAGCTTGAGCTAACTCTGCCAATACTAAAATGGCAATCTGTTTGCATACAGTAGTCAGTGAACTTTGAGGTGGTGATGTTGATCGGGTTAACTCCTCAGTACCAGCCCCGTCCCTGCGAATTTCTTTTCGAAGAGAGCATCAACACGTCTGCTGTGGTCTTCAGACATGATGTTCTTCCAGTCACCGACAATCCCTGTAAAAACAATCGTAATGAAAATAAGATAAAATCAACATACAGACTTTGTGACAGTATAAAATATGGAAACCGCTTTCTTCTCACTTTTTGTCACCGTCCAATGTCTTTTTATTTTGCAGTCTTGTTTGTGTTTCGTTGTTTGACAGAACGCACGAACCTTTTCTGAAGAACGACTTGTTGTCACTCTCGTCAACCTCGTCCTTCAAGTCTTCAGCAAATTTGACGCTCTTTTTCATGGCGTCGAACGAACTGAGGGCGACTATCCTATCTATGACGTCATCGGGAAGCGACTTGCCCATGAACTCGGCAATCTGCACCACAGCTTTCCGCGGATCCTGGAGAGAAGAAAATGAGGAGATTATATCATTTATCAGTATTCTGAAGTTGTCTTAACGGAAAACATGCTTGCGTGTTATCAAAAATATCTTATTTTCTTTTTTTTTTCAGATTTATTGTCAGAAGTGCATGGCATTCCCTTATTAATGTTTTTTTGATATACAGTTCATATGTATGATATATGTGATAGGAACCTAAAATGGCGTTAAAACGCCTTATCCTGGCGAGGAAAGCGCATGTTTAAGAAACAAGACACCAAACAGGTTAGTCATCGCATTCTTCATCAGCGACCAGGAGGAGATGTGATGTTAGATTAAAATTCGTTTCTGAAGCAGACATACAAACAAAGGTATACGTCTGCTCCTGGTCGACGTATACCTTTGTGTGTATGTCTGCTTCAGAAACGGATATATATATATATATATATATATATATATATATATATATATATGTTTATCAAACACTTAAAGACAATTTTGACAAATATCAGATTCCTTCCCCCATGGCCTCTCTCTCTCTCTCTCTCTCTGAAAGACGGAAAACGGTTCAATGCACTCATAAGACTGAGGGATGTTCCATTTACTAGTAATTCAAACGTTTGCCCAACTACAGTTTCTTTCGCTCATTTCGACTTTCCGGAGGTTGTTAATTCTCCTGTAGATTTATGGCATTTTTTTTTTAAAGATGGATCTGAACAACTGGCGTTAAAAAGAAACAATGATGACTCTGACCTGTTTCATGTCTTCGTAAGTAAGAAAGAGGACATTGGGGTGCTTTCTCAACTTGGTCCAGTACAGTGTGTGGTCAAAGTAGTCTCCTCCGGGCACTGTAACATTAACATCGAAATGAATAAAGTAAATGTTGATACGAAACAAAGTAACTCGTGACAAAGCAATCCAGATTTGGCTTACTAATTACTGGGTTAATATTTTCTTTCCTTTTTCCCCAGTGGTCACGTGCAGATAAAGCATGGTTAATGTGACGATACAATATCATATCATATGGTGTATCATCCTCAAAAGACCTCATAGAAACTGCTAGATAAAGAAGCGTCTTCAAGCGTTCACTTTACTTCTGAATTGTTTTCGCAAATTTATTAAAAACTTCAACATACTCTTATAAGCATTACATACTCAAGAAGAGAACGATTTTTGCAAATTCCTTACGAAACCCCAAACAGATCCTTACAGTTTATACGATGTCTTATGCTGCCACGGTCTTTTCGTCATTGAGTCCCTTATTTCTTGAGACATTCCAATGATGTTTGGCACATGTTTTCCTACAATGTCTTCTTTTTAATCACTATTACCTAGTAGGCCTAACATTGTTTCATGTAAGATATGCTCATTCTAGGGAAAGGTTCGTTCTCATGTAGTTTGTAATTCTATATTAATCCTTTAGCAGTGATTGACAATGTATTGATGATGCCAGTGGCAGAATCTTGGTTTGGAAGGTTTTCTGTTACTTGTAGTCGTATCCATTGAATCTGAGAAAAAATAGTGGGAAAAGATGTCATAAAATATATTACACGTATTTAGATATACATTTGGCCACAAAAGTGATGTTGAGTTCATTGTGAATCAGCACAAGTGGATATGTATTTGCACCACATAGTCCCTTTTTGAGTCGCGTGTTCTTCACGTATTTGGACTGGCCTCAGATCAGCACTAAATTCACATATATGACATACGAGTGAGAACTACGCACAAATTGCGCAAGGATGGTTTTGTACGGCTCCATTGTCGGGAGAAACGCTTAGTGATGAAGATGTTTTATGACGACAATTTGATGGTATTCATGATGGTGACGATTGTTCCTACCATTTTTATGTGTGAAAGGAAATGGTACGTGGGATGAAATGGCGAATATGAGAGCTTTGCCTTGGGTATTGGGAGAAGCAGATGAAGAAAGGTAGCACAAGGTAAAGAAGAATGAAGGGTGTAAGTAAACACAATTATGATATCAGTCACAGCCATAAATGTGAGTTGAAATATAGTTTGTAAAAAGAGGAGAGACAATAAAATACTTGACCAAGAGCAATATAAAGAGAAAGATAAGTATTAAAAGAGAAGTGAGAGTTGTAAATATAGAGGTGATGTGATAGTGGCTTAGTAGATTGGATCTTCTTACCGTGTGCACGTCACGAGACCGACACCCACAAGCCATACAGCCCACGAGTCATACAGCTCATAAGTCATACAGCCCATGATTTATACAGCTCACGAGTCATACATCCCATTAGTTCGACACTAAGCTAACAAGGCCCACGAGACCGACACATTAAACCCCGTGTTGTATATGTCGAACTCGTGGGCTGTATGACTCGTGGGTGTCGGTCTATTGGGATGACCCCCTTCTTACCTCTTCCGGCAAGGAACTCTTCCATGAACTGGTCAAAGGACTCGTATTTGGGCATGGCTTTTATGTACTGACAGAAGTGATAGTAAGACACAGCCGTATCCTTTGGGTTCCTGGCCACGTAGATGACCTTGACCTTCGGGTCATCGCGAAGGTCTTCCGGAAGCCACTGCGGCATCACGTGAGTCTTGAGAATTCTGGGAGAATCGTGAGGCATGTCGTCGGCAGCATCACAGCTTGTACGGGCAGTTTGCAGCTGATGAAGAAGTTTCAAAACATTCGATCCCGTGCTCGGTTCATTCGTTGCTTCCTTTGTAGTCAACAACTAGAAACAAGTCACAGGACATGTAAGTGCATAACAGGAGGTAAGAATCACAGTGGTATAGGGTGCAGTCACGAAATCATTTAAGTTGCAGTTATGATAATTGTAGCGATATGGTTAGAGAGGGTTACAAAAAAGAATGAGATAAAAAAAGTTCTTGTAGAAATATTAATTCCCCATAATTATTGAGCATTATACCTATAATTTTAATGTAAGATTCCTTCAGTTAGTTTGTTTTTTCATTGTAGCTTTGTTTTAGTTTTGTTGTTGTTGTTGCTGTTGTGGGAGAGGATAATTTGATCAATTATTTCTTGAGACTAATGTCTTGTGTGATCATTATGGGACTTGTCACACAAACGCGAAGACTGGTCGCCAACCCCCAGCAACGAAAAATATCTAGCGGCCATCGACAACCAATCGCCGACCACATCCCAAAATTTTTGAGCAGCGACTGGTTGCCGACTATCATTACTGACAGATGGGAAACCATTATGACAAATAGTTTGAAAAGCTCTTCAAAGATCAGCATCGAAAACCTTCCAGCCTGGCAAGACCGGTCGCTGACCGGTCTTCACTCATGACTTGTGACTAGGGCTAAAACCTAGGCAGAACATTTTATTTTACACACACACACACACACACACACACACACATATATATATACATATATATATATATATATATATATATATATATATATGTATATATATACATGTGTGTGTGTGTGTGTGTGTGTGTGTGTGTGAGTAAAACATACTCAGAGAGAGAGAGGAAATGAGATTATAGTACTTCTTGCATGGACTCGAAATCTGGCGTCTCCAAGAATTTTACTTCGTTCGTGATGTTCTTCCCTTCCAGCGCCTTCTCGTCCCCGTCCTCCTTGACGAGGTACGCGATTAGCTGGGCCCATGTGGTGCCTGGACAGGGGCAAGAAAAGAGACTAATATCAATGTGAAATGTTACCTTTCCGGTATCAGCAATACAATTTATAATCATTATGATATGGTCTTCTATAAAGGAAACCAAAACTCAAAGAGAACGAGATATGAAACAACGAGATATGAAACTCGTCACGCTGACGAGTTAGGTGATACGCTTGGGGTCATCAGGTGTCGGTCATCTGTGATCGACAAAGAAAAGAATGTGATATAGGCACCTTGAAGTTATATTGAGCGTGCATGCAAAACCGTTTTTCTAACCACTCGGCCACGGGACATCCCCTGAAATGGTAAGGCAAAAAAGAAATGTATAGATATTACAGGGGGGAAAAGTCAATGCCCACTCAACCATCGTGGCCGCGTGAACATGTATTGCATTGCTAGACGGAAATGCGGCCTTGTAACAACTGATGTCGCTATGCCATTTCTGGGAACTTGGGAAAAATACGCGCCGTAGACATAAAGCCTATAATCGGCTGGTTTTGATACCTTGCCTTTAATCACAATTTTCAGTGTGATGACGTCATCAAAGTACAAAACAATGACATGGTCTTGAAAGACAATTGTTCAAAGTACAACACCTCCGTCGTCGTCATTACATACTATGATCGGTTTGACAAAGTCAGCCTGCAAAATTTTGCAGCAGTCGAAGCAATGTGGTCTCCAACACAAAAAAGAGGGATATGGTGTGTGTCTGTGTGTGTGTATAGGTGCGTTTATATACGAACGTGATTTCTACATGGACGAATATATAATACAAATTGAAGAAAAAAAAGTAAAATAAAAAAAAAATTGTTTCGTGATCTTGTGGGGTTCGAACCCGCAACCTCACGTCTCTGAGACGGCGCCTTTAACCACTCGGCCATACGTCTCGGCGAGAAAATATGAGGAACGTAAACTTATGTATGTGAAAGCTGAATCGGGAATCGTTTTGTCCACATTCCATTCTCATTTTCAGTTTTAAACTGCAAAATTGTCAACCTGATGATGAGATTTCAAAAAATAAAATGCATGATTTCTGAAGCTTATTGTCTCAGCTACAACATACTTAAGTTTCAGAGGAAATGAAGCAAAATCAGCTGAGATAAAGGTGCTTAAACGTTGTCAAGTCAATGCATGGTTTAAAAAAAATCACCTCCCATAGACAATACACGTAAACTTGTCCGATTTTGCATCTTTACCTTTAATCACAATTTAAAGTATGATGACGTCATCATGAATTTGGGATAATATTGAGCTCAAACAACAGACATACGAGCAAATGAATGTCAGAAACAGTACCTCAAAAAAATTAATTCCACTTTTTTGATTTCAGATGATGATATGATGACGTCATAATGTATTTCGGGAAATATTGATGCTTGAAATGTTATTTCCAATTCATATGCTTTTGTAATATGCAATAAAAACATAGGGTCACCCCGCGTTTTAAAGAGCTATGGCGAAATAAACAAAGACATGTTTTTCGCTATATTTCCACATAGACGCGCACACGAAATTTCAACTTTGACGCCAGCGCATTACTTTGTTATAAGTCAAAATTGATCGGAAATCATTGGATATTGTTACTTAATGTATCAGGAATCCAAATCTGTCAAAACAATTGCATTTTCTTGTTGCTTACGCGCACTGCGCGCGAAAATGCGCGGACGGACGCTTACGCGCGGAACGCTTAAAATTGTCTGAAACTTCGAGATTTCCCATTGGAAAGTTGTTTTGAGCCTTTTAAAAGTTTGATGCGCGCGTACGCGCGCGTAATGATGTCCTAGGTGATTAGCATTAAAATGTAAGATAGAGCGTGACCTGAACTTAATGTCCACTGAAAATGATACAGAAATGACCTTTAGTTATGAAGTTATGATCGATCATGTAACATGGTCCGAAAATCACAAAATGGCGCCTAGATGACGTCATAGATATGTTACTGTCATGAAAACCTTATTGTGGCTAGATTTTGTCATGAGACATGTTCCCTGAAAATGTCATGTTATTCCGTAATGTCATTCTTGAGATTTTGATGACATAAAATTGTCCAGAAAGAAAGAAGAATAAAAAGAAAGAGAGATTTTGACAATCACAATAGGTGATACGCTGATAGCGTATCACCTAAATATGGAAGGAGTGAAAGAAACAACATTAGTAGAACACATCAGTGAAAGTTTGAGGAAAATCGGACAATCTATGCAAAAGTTAAGAATTTTTAAAGTTTTGGTGCTGGAACCGCTGGATGAGGAGACTCCTATAGAGGTTATGACTCCTTGTGTGGTCAACAATGTAAAGAAAGTATAAAGGGAACTCCACAAAAATTCTTTTTTTTTCATGAAAATTACACATTCCATCAACTTGATGCTGACATGTGTTAAGGGTAGCAATTATTCCCCCTGCTTTCTGAAAGCGATTAGTCAAGTATTCTTTCATTATGCTAGAAAAGTGATTTTTTGTGAAATTCATTTTATATTTTCTTTAAATTGTTGTCCACACATGACATCACAATCTCTAGTAGTCTCCTCATGCAGTGGTTTAAACACCAAAACTTTAGAAAATCATAACTTTTGCATCGATTGTCTGATTTTCCTCAAACTTTCACTGATATGTTCTACTAATGTTGCTGCTTGCACTCAATCCTCATTTCCCTTTGGGTTTGGATTTCCTTTAATCCAGAGTAACTTCTGCACTGTTGCCACTGTTCCACCATGCAGAGGGTCCTGACAATACTATCACCCAATCTTTGCCTGGCAAGAACCCATACGTCTTGGTCGAGA
This sequence comes from Diadema setosum, assembly GCA_033980235.1. Lineage (NCBI taxonomy): Eukaryota > Metazoa > Echinodermata > Echinoidea > Diadematoida > Diadematidae > Diadema > Diadema setosum. Next base: position 28,282,914 of record CM067075.1, on the reverse strand, counting down.
GGATCATGATGGGTAATGAACATATTATTCCAAGGACTTGACTTGACGGAATTCGAACTCGGGACCTTCCGACTGAAGGTCTACCTAGTGCCACCCACTGTGAAACAGTCCCCTCACTAAAAGCATTCTTTATTACGGATGTAAAAGTCAAACCTGAGTAAGTCAGAGATATGGTTCCATGACATTTGTTCCTGCGACAATTGCTCCCATGGAACATTTGCACGCTAAGCCAAACAAATTCTACCCACCAACATTACCCTAAACCTAACCTTAATCCTCACATCAAACTACACATAAAACCCTACTACAATTCTCCATCTAACCCAAAGTCCTCGGAAAAAAATAAGACCGGAGCAAATGTCTCGGGAGCAAATGTCGTGTTACCCAGAGTACTTACCTTTCAACTACGCTGTCCAACCAGACAGTGAGTACAAAATATCCTGATTTGGTTTGATTACACTGATGCAATGTTGCAAGCTGCTGTTGAGACTGAGAGAAAATTATGCGCAGAATAGCTGAAATAATCACCTGTTTTGGGGTAGGTGACGACAAAAACGTCGTCGGGCCGAGTTTTGAACGCCTTGGTCTTCTCAATGCAGTGGGGTGTCATGAAGAGTGGTAGAATAACTCCATCCTTCTCATAACAAACACTCCTGGCACACGCCGGAACCTGGTCCATCAGTGACAATCCAGCAGCAGCAGGGGTGCTTTCTATTATCATGAAGGGACAGATAAAGAGGAAGGGGTGTGTGGTTAGTCAGCAGAGACCAAAGAAAAAGTCTCTTTGGCAGACGATAGCTACACATTCCTACAACTGTCGGTCACACTGATTTCCCATACTGGAAAGAATACAGTGTCCCGCAGTGTGAGAACCACAGTGTGAAATCTCTTCACACTGGTAACTTCGAGCGTTTTAACAGTGTGAACACTATGTGAGTCGTCAGTTCACAGTGTGAAACAAAGCATTACTATGTGAACACTCTGTGAAAACCACACCACAGTGTGAAATCATCTTCACACTGTTAAATTCGCGCGTTTTCAGTTAACATACTATGGGACACTGTGTTCTCTCCAGTAGGGTCATTATCCATCAAAAGAATGAAAGGACATTGCCATGTTAACAAAAATTGGTGAATCAATCAACAAGTATTGCTTACTAGTGTTCTTGACATATGGGAGGAACTCGAATAAAGCTATTACGTAGATTGATTTCATACAACTGCCCAATGAATATTAAAGTTTTCGCCAAGTCGTGTGGCGTTCTATATCAGTTTGCAAATTCAACCTTGTAGGCAATTCCAACTGACTCTTGTAACTTTGAAACTTTCAACTGCATATACGAAATGTTTTATTCAACTTTTGTCGGAAAAAAAAAAAAGCAGTGTAACTATAAGTAGGGACACTTACCACTGGAGCTAGACATTGAAATGACTTCAAACTTAAGAGATGAAAGAAGGAAAAAGGTATATAAAATGCACTGATGAAGTCTCCTGACTGATTAATGAGCCCTTTGAGCCGTCACTGTAGAATGCCACTTTGATCAGTGTTTATGGTACAGATTGTTATCAAAAGAACAATTTATGGAAACACTAGCTGACTCTACAACGTCATATATCTCACTTAATGAGAGAAGTACCTCTACAGTGTGAAGGATAGCACGGAGGCAATCAAAGTTAACACTATTATGAGATTCCTAGCATTTGCTCTCTCTCTCTTTTGCTAAGTTGTGTTTGTTTTGATTTTGTTCAAAGTCCATCTGACAGAAGAAGTGGGATGAAAGAGAAAATGTAGTCCCTTGTCAAATTATTTGTTTCTCCTTCATCATGTACTCAATTGTACACATACTGTTATCTGGACTGTAATATATCGCATTAGAGCAAAATAAACATATAGGTTACAATTTTTTTTCGGAGGTTCATCATTCCGAGGGTGCATTTGTCCCATAGTTCGTTTTTACCATTTACGGAGGTTTGTGAGTCCGAGGATTCCTTATGCCGTATCTTCGTCAGTCCGAGTATTAAAAAGAGGTGATTCTAAAGGTTTGTTAATCGGAAAATAAAATGAAATTCGTTTAGAGACAAAAATAGAGCCAATGACGGCAGCGCAATAATGAATAACGACATTAAATTACGTCAAAAAAAAAACTGGGTATGGTCTAAAAAAAGGATGATAATAATAATAATAATAATAATACATTACATTTGTAATTGTACATTTGATACACATGCAACTTTCCAAGCAAAGGACGTGTTGCGTCAAGATGTCGTGTAGAACAGTAATCTTGCTGTTGATTTCATCTGAGCTGTTGCTACCGGATCGCATTGAAGTATAGGGGGTTGTGTGTGTGTTATTTGTAGCCTACCTTGCATCGAAAACAAACTGTTGGTGGACAGCATAATAAGTTTCCGAAGTTTTTTTTTTTCTGTTCTCTTGCTATTGACACAGAGAAACACACACACGCACACACACACAGACACACTCATGCACACACACTATATACACGTATACAGATCTACGTATTATACTTATTATACACATTATCATAATTACTATTGTGTTCATGAGTAAGTTAGATTCTACGAATACGTACTTTTATGGAACTTCTCAATTTATTGGAAGCGTATTACGATGATATTTAAACTTTCCTCGAGTCACTTTCATGAAGTCATCATAATCATAATCTTCCACCACAAACATATGGCCTGTTGAAATTGAGTCAAATCTTATTGATTTTCTCACATCTACATTTTTTCCTTTACACTTACCTAGGCATATTTTCTATTTCCTCAATAAAGTTGGAATGTTTCATTCGTCATTCGAAAGTTGAAAGTCTGAAAAACTCGTCGAAGCTAGAATGTGAAGCAAGATTCAGTGAGCTCATAATTCTTTGTAATAACAGCATGCAATAGGCAGACTTTGGGCCTGCTTGCAGTATCTTTATTGATAAGTATCAAGCACATGGGAACTACATAGATCAATTAATGTGAGACTGATTACCACTTCATAATATCTCTTACTTGAATATCATCGTCACATAGATATCACCTTTTTATTTTTTATTTCAAATAATTCTTAAATTTTTAAATTAAAGCTTGTGACTACATTTAACATAGGACAGTATTATAATTCATTAGGTGCAGCTATTTGTTACTTTCATAACTTCAGAATGTTCTGAACAGTAACAGGTTATAAGAATTATTTCCACATTCCGAGGTAGAGCTGATTATTCTTCTTCGCAGTGTTGCAATCCTTCCAGTATTCAGTTTGTACACAGTATAGTAAGTATAAATAGAACGTACCCTCTTTTTCTCTCTGAGCTAGGCTGTTTTAAAATATCAGATTCATTACTGTAAAGTTGTTTTTTATGTCATTGTTTGGTGGTAACATCTTACAGAAGACATTTTCGTTCTTAGATGTGAGGAGCAATAACATCGGTATGTTGATTTAGTTTTTCGTTAATATTCCTACGGATCCTGACATGCAGACAGAGAAATTTAAAAAATTAAATAAAACTTAATATTTTGCGACATGAGACTGATGAACTTATAGGAATGTTCTCGAAGTTGGCACTATGCAAGGTCTTTCTTGAAAAGCATTCATTTCTGGACACGCCTTTTGAGAGATTGTCAATGAACAAAAAACAAGAATAGGTTATTAGAGTGGCCTAAATATAATAGACATTATTTTGTAAGCCTACTTAATGATCAAAGTTTCACTTTGGCCGATCAGTGTCATAGGGTTTTGGATTTGCTTTTGAACAAATTAGCTACTTCTGATTCGGGCTATCCTTGAATAAAGCACGGAAACTTACAGTACAATGATTGTCCTCTGTGTTCTATGAGCCAAAATATCATTCTGATATTTTGCATATTATAAAATTTGCTATCAACTTTATTTGTGGTAATAGGCAAATCAAAGTAAAGTCGATCTACTCGTGACTGCTGCATGATATCAAGTAATGTTGTATCATGATAAAAAAGGAAAGGTTTCCATCATGATCATGCAGCTATAGAGGTAACTCTGTCATTACTGAGGGCAGTCTGTTTGCATATAGTAGTAAGTGAACTTTGCAGCAGTGAGTTTGAGAGAGTTAACTCCTTAGTACCAGCCCCGTTCCAGAGAATTTCTTTTCGAAGAGAGCATCAACACGTCTGCTGTGATTTTCAGACATGATGTTCTTCCAGTCACCGACAATCCCTGTAAAAATAATCGTAATGAAAATAAGATAAATCAACATACAGAATTGATGACAGTATAAAATATGGAAAATAGCGCTCTTCTCCCTTTTCGTCATCATCGACATCTCAATTGTTTGTTTGTTTGTTTGTTTGTTTGTTTGCATTTTCCATCTAACAAGGTGGCTTGATAGGTTACTAGTATATTCAGCTGCACTAGCTGGTCATCCATGGGGTCCAGTTGTGAGTACTTGGGGAGGACCATTTCACTGGTTATGCATCTTATCAATTTATCTTCATCTTCTCTTCAGGGATCGTCAATGTAATTAGCAACCTTGAGATAGATCGTTATATGGTTTTCCATGTTTATTTGGCGCCTATCTTGGCCGTATACGATTGCCCATGTCGTAGCAATGGCAAACATGACACAGATAGATCATGAAAGCATCCCTAAACACTCCGACAATATCTGCTAACACTTAAAGACGGCATCTGACTGGTTGGGTTCCCTCAGCAAATCACCCTCTCCCTTTATTCTACGCAACCGCGTCACCCGTACGAGGAAAAACAGACACTGAGAAAAAAAAATGATAGGCCTATTCCTTTATTCTAAAGGTTTTTTGATTAAAAATAAAATAAGTTCGTTATTTCGAAGGTACGTTCTTCCGAAACACACAAATTTCTTATACCTAGAAGTTCGTCTATCGGAGAAGGAAATATGGTTCGTTAATCTAAACATATTGTAGCATTATTCCGAAGGTTCGGTATTCCGATGTTCGTTAAGAGGCGAACCAAATTACGAGCCTTATTTCGTTTTCAGAATATCGAACCTACGGAATAACGAACCTTCTTTCATTTTGGGATTAACAACCATTCCGAATAACAAACCTTCGTACCGAGTCTTCGGAATAAGGAACTGTATAGCCAAGGGGCTGTGTGATGACTCCTTGAGATTACTATTCTACAGATGGACGAACTCATGTTTCGAATAACCATGAATTTGTGTGAGGAATCCTTAAGACAACCATTCTACAGATGAAATGTCCCGTGGATTGTCTTATCCTTCGATCCTGACAACTAATCGTTTGAATACAAATCTTCCATGCATGCATGCATGGTGGTGACAGAGCACACGAACCTTTTCTGAAGAAATCCTTGTTGCCACTCGAGTCAATCTCTTCCTTGAAAGCTTCAGACAATTTGGTGCTCTCGCTCTTTTTCATGGAGTCGAACGAACTGAGTTTGACGATCTTATCTATGACGTCATCGGGGAGCGACTTGCCCATGAACTCGGCAATCTGCACCACAGCTTTCCGTGGATCCTTGGAGAGAGAATGAGGAAAGAAGAGAAAGAGTGGAAAAAAGAAGATCTTCGTTATTTATCCGAATATTGACGTTGTCATCCATTTAGAAGGAAAACATGATTGTGTGTTATAAGTATTTATTTACCTCTTTCACTATTTACCTCACTTTTATTACTGGAAGTGCGCTACATGCTTTAATTATTGCGTTTTATTACTTTTCTTGTGTTCATGTTCCTAAGGTTGGATGGAGAAAACTTCAAGGCAAGTCAGAAAGCCTATGAATCTTGTCGGAAATCTTATATGAGCATTGCTCTCAGCAAAGACCTAAGATATCTCAATGCACTCACAAGACCGAGGGATATTGCTATGCAAGGGGTAATATGACAGCGTAAAATCAAATAGATTCATGTATTTGGAAAAACATCAGATACCATCTACTTAAAGGCGTTTTTTATTATTATTATTCTGTAGCCTCATTTTACTTTTACTTAAAAAGGATGGTCCCAAAATAATTTGCGAGAAGAAGAAAAATGATAACTCTAACCTGTTTCATGTCTTCATAAGTAAGAAAGAGGACATTGGGGTGATTTCTCAGCTTGGTCCAGTACAGGATGTGGTCGAAATAGTCCCCTCCTGGCACTGTAACAACAATATTAAAATGAACAAAGTCAATGTTGACATGTCTTATCAAATCAACATCAAGCAATTCAGATTTAACTTCACGATGTCAACAACGCCACTACTGAACCTGGATAAAGACTTTTACTACGTTTTTTTTTTCCAGTAGTTCCTTTGCTAGTGATGCTAGTGGACACTGCGTAACTTAAGTCAAAGCTGCACATTATTTTTCATCTTCAAGTCAAAAGACTTCATACAAACTGTTTAGATAACGGCTATACACGTGCAAAAGAATGAAAGAGGAGGACTGTAGGACACGAAAATGGTCATGACGATAACACCGATGATGCCACAAATATTGATAAATGATGACAAAGAGGATTGATGATGATGATGATGACGATGACGATGATGATGATGATGATAATGATGATGACGACGATGATGATGATGATGATGATTGATGACGATGATGATGATGATTGATGATGATGACAATGATGATGATGATGGCGATGAAGAGTATAGTTCTCACCATCTTTATAGTTACCATCTATATATGAGAGTGAATGATGTATGGGATAGAAGGTGATTAGGAAAGTTTGACTTTGGGAGAAAGAGATCAAGAAGGGTCACCAGGGCTAGAAATAGGAAGAGAAAGGGTTAAGAAAAGGGTGGGAATGGAGGAGCTGCCCGAGACCAATGCCATGGAAGATAAGGAAGATACAGAAGGACAGGTGGAGCTGTAAGGAGAGAAAGGGGTGTCGAACTATTTTTCTTACATCTTCCTGCGAGGAATTCCTCCATGAACTGTTCAAAAGATTCGTATTTTGGTAAGCCTCTCATGTACATGCAGAAGTGATAGTACGACACGGCCGTGTCCTTGGGGTTCCTGGCCACGTAGATGACCTTGACCTTCGGGTCATCGCGGAGGTTTTCCGGAAGCCACACTGGCATCACGTGAGTCTTGAGAATTCTCACAGAATCGTGCGGCATGGCGTCGGCAACTTCACAGTTTGTACGGGCATTTTGCATCTGCTGCATGAGGCTCAAAGCGTTCGGTCTTTCCATTTCCTTATATATTGCTTCCCTGACGGGCGCCAACTTGGAACAAATCATAACAAGTGCAAAACGATAACACATAAGAATTAAAGTGGTAAGAAATAGTAATGAAGTTGTAATGCTTACTTTGAATGATATTGTAGGGATTTGGTTAAATGAGAGAATGATATAAAACTGTGGAGAAGATGTTATTCTTTAAATGTTTGACTCAAGACCACTTGTGCTGATGATTTGGAGAGCAAACTATTTCGAAAGTTGTATTTTTTTTTAATTCATTTCTTCTTCTTTTTTTGGGGGGGGGGGTGGGGGTAATACCCTCCTTTCTCCTGTGGGAACAAATTGAACCTTGGCAGACTTTTTTTTTCATTCATGTAGCATTATCATTATCAAAATATAAACACATCAACAAAGAAAGAGAAATAGAATGGGCTTACTTCCTCATTAAAGTCGAGATCCGGCGTCTCCAAGAATTTCACCTCCTTCATGATGTGCTTCCCTTCCAGCGCCTTCTCATTCCCGTCCACCTTTACGAGGTACGCGATTAGCTGGGCCCATGTGGTGCCTGGACAAAGGCAATAGAAGAGATCAACATTCAAGACATGCAATATTTCTTCTTTCCGGTTTCGGCAATACAATTAACGATTTTAGTGTTAACATGGTTTCCTTTATCTTTAATCCAGAGTAGCTTCTTCAGTTTTGCCACTGATCTGCCAGATGGCCGTGGTATTATCAATACCCTAGCGTTACCAGATACTCATTCATATACCTGGGACAAGACGGACCTGACGGTAGACAAAAACATGTCAAGGACGTGGACCCTTGACGGGAACCTCCTGATTGAAGGTCTATAGTCCTTTTTTCGCTGTTCAACAGTGTTGCCACTATAGCATTCATTACTACGAATATATGTAAACCATACTGTTCGACCAAATAGGCCAGACAGTGAGTAGAAAGGATCCCGAGTTTAACTTTCATTCATTCCATTCATTTTATTCTACTACAGATAAAAATGCCAAATCAACGAAAGCTGTTATTCAATGGGGCCGTGAACAATGTACATGAATCACGTTAACATGATAAGAAATGATTTAGATAAAAACAAACAAAAACATCAACATTTGTTGCACTACATCAACAGATGGCTTTGATAATTTGATGTTGCAGAAGTGATACACTAGAGCTGAAATAATGACCTGTTTTGGGGTAGGTGACGATGAAAATGTCGTCGGGCCGAGTTTTGAACGCCATTGTATTCTCGATGCATTTCGGCGTCATAAAGAGGGAGAGAAGATATCCATCCTTTTCATAGCAAAGACTTTTGGCGCAATCCGGGAGTTGGTCCACCAGGGACGTTCCAGCAGCAGCAGGGGTGCCTTCTGTTTCATAAGGGTGCAGAGAGAAATTGAGGCCATAGTTTAGATAGTATACACCAAAATTGGAAGAAAAAGTTTCTTAGCAGACTTGTGGATGATAAAGACACATTCCTAATGATTCAATCACTCTGATCTCACCAGTGCACCGATTAAAACAATTACAGGGATAATGCCAGATTGATATAAATTACAGAATAATTCGGTTTGTTGCTAGTATTCTTGACATGGACGGAACTCGAAGAAAAAAGGCTGACTTTACAGATTGAATTTACTCAATAAATATGAGAGTTTTTAAAACTAATAAGGAGGACATAACCATCAATAAACAGCAGATATCGAATAAAACAAGTGCAGAAACACACACAAAGCTTGTTTTGTACAGAGGAACTGAATCAACAAAGAATTTGTTGTAAAGTTGTATACATCAAAGATTAATTTCAATTTCGAAATTTAGTCATCCCAAAGAAATAATCGAAAATGACACAAAAATTCCATGTTTTGTGAGCTAAAATACAAATATTTTCGGCTCGCTCGCCAAAAATTTATATAAAAAAGAAGGTAAGAACAAAACGTGATGATGACAAAATGACAGTGTCTATTGTGTTCACACATGTCATTTTATATTTAGCAGGCAAAATGTTACACGGAGCAGCGGCTGCAATTTCTTTCGTTCTGAAGCGATCGCCGATTGGATCAAAAGAAGGCGCCAACGGTTTCGAACATACGGGGGAGGGGTGCGTAAAAAAACCGAATCAAAATCATTAATCCAAATGGCTCTTGAAATTTCGCAAAACGAAGTAAAAATCGCCTTTTACACGCAAAAGTATTCCAGCTCAAATTGTATCTAAATCTTGATCACAGATGTAAACTGACAAGCCTTTGCCTTCATTGGATGGCGGTCAATATAAAAGAAGAATATTCTTTCAGAAACATGCGTTGGATTTGAAATCAGAGCTGCACGCTTTAGTTTAGATGTCGCTATCAGGGTTGCACGTCAAGCGGTCGACACCCACAAGTCATACAGCCCATGGGTCACATAGTCCACGAGTCACACGGCCCACTAGTCATACAGCCCATGAGTCATACAGTCCACGAGTCATACAGCCCACGAGCCATATAGCCCACTGCTCAACACGGGGCAAGCAAGACCCACGAATCCGACACTGACGCATCACGGGGCTTAATGTATGCAATGTGGATCCCGTGTGTGCCTTTTAATTCTAATAGCCTTGTGGGCCTTGTTTGCCTATAGTGTGGGACTCATGGGTCCTTTTGCCTTGTGTCGGATTCGTGCGCCTTATAGTCATACACCTGTATACTATTTACCTAGTGTCAATCTCATGAGCTGTATGACTCGTGGGCTGTGTGATTCATGGGCATTTTGTCAATGCCGAACTCGTGTGTTTGTTTGTTTGTTGTTTATTCTCCATTTCACATTAAAAAGCGTACAGAACAATTCGGAGATTTCAAAATGGATGGATTGCTCATTTCAGATTCATTATTGTAATGATTCTTTTCTTCGATGGGGTCCAGTATTACTTGTATATAAATGCTTAAATTATATATGAATAATACATGCATTCAAACATACCCAAAAATGATACATACTTCTTCCCCCTCGCAACTAAAAACTGACAATATAAAATGATAATCTAATCAGTATTCGTATTATTACACACACACACACACACACACGAACACACACACACACACACACACACACACACCGTGCTCGTTGGAAGACCCCGCTAAGAAAAAAAAGAATTTGGTGACCCTTTCTATAGCAAGGCATAAAAGTTTCCTTCTCCGCCCGTTTACACAGTAGAAATGTAATCATAACATTTATATCTGCAGAAATAATGTGTGAACTCGGCACGACATCCCGGTGAAGAATATGGTGGACCTTGAACATTAACTGTTTACGTTGTAATACAAATGAGCAAGGCAGTGGTATTGTGGAGGGTTTTTGAATGAGATGCATTAGTGCTTCGTACAGCCAAGTAATCCCTCTTGTCGAGATTGAGTTGATAATGGTACACTGACTCAGCTGTTTTCTGTGGTCGGTGTGCTTTATATCAATAAAGAGTAAGCTCCCTTGTAATATTATTATCATAGTGTATCAACATCAGTTACCTTGCTTTAAAGGGACTGTACAGTACTGGTTGAGGTGAGAATTAAGGTTTATCTGTTTATGACATTCCTAAGTGAGATAATGAGAAACCTCTTAAGAAATACGAAAGAGCATGTAATTTTAAGAAGGATTCAACGTTTATAATTTTTTATGATGAAAATTGGTTTTCAAATGACTGAGATATCAAAAAAAAAAGTGATAATAATAGAAGACAACAGGCCACGTCTTTTTATTAGGATCTCTTTGTTTCACCTTGTTTTTGGATATCTCAGTCATTTCAAAACCGATTTTCATCAAATAAACTTTTGATTCCCCTTAGAATTGTATGCTCTTTGACATCTCACTCTAGAGTGGTTTCTGAATATCTCGCAAAACGTTAAAAGCTGAATCATCACCTCAACCAGAACTGTACAGTCCCTTTAACACGGGCGGGACTTTCTCGCGGAACACTCGGGCGCTCTTTTGTCCTTGAATGCAATGCCGATCTATACGTATATAGGCGTATCACACATGTTTTATAGAACATCGTGTTTAGTATTGCTCGTTTCTTTGTTTCAATTTCAATTTAAGCTTTACTTTCATTTTCTTCCACAGAGAAAATTGCAACTATTCTTTTGACCATCAGAACATTGGATGATTGTAAGATTAAAAGTTTGGAGGTAATTCCTAGCTCCTGATTTGTTTATTCAGTGATAGCTGGATCAGGTTCAACCTGGTACATGTTTATAAGGGCTGACTGGATAAGACAATCAACGAGGTTCCAGAGATGGAGTTCAAACTGGCTATAATCAAACATATCTTTGGATGCACAAAGAAATTCCACAGGTGCAATTGTCTCATTGATGATCGGGGTTCGATGCCGCCATGCATCTTTCTGAGCAAGCTGAAAATCCATGTTTAACGCAAATATTATAATTTTTTTTTTGGCTTGTTTATGAAATCAAATTTCAGAAACAAAAGTTATCCTGTCCAAAAATATATGCAAGATTGTAACTCTGAGCTGTATATTGTGATGTAACTGTATGAAATGGCACCCTCATTGAAAGTCGAGTTTATCACTTTCCGATCATTTCAGACTTTATGAATAATCTAATATGCCACATGAGTGTCCAATCATGTCACTAACAGTCGAGTATTTTGTTTATATTTCATTTCCAGCATCCCCTGTCTTTACCATAATGATTTGCTCACCTTTTAAGTACAGATAACAAAACGTAATAATTACCATGAGAAAGATACATTGTCTTCAGTCTAGTTAGAGAACTGTTGGTCTCATTACCCGAGACAGGAGTCAAATGAAGTTTTCTTGTCTGTAATGAATTGAATTAGGTTAAGTTTGGCTAAATACTCATACAGTCATTATATATATATATATATATATATATATATATATATATATATATATATATATATATATACAGTATTTGTTTAGGGGTTGAAAATGGGTTCGAAGGGAATTGGATAGTTGTGATTCCAATGCCTTCATATCAATGATGTTTGAATTTCACTGAATTGTCTAGATAACTTCGCATCTCTGACTGTGATAATCTGTTTATTTTTTTTTTCTTCTCATTGTGTCTGTTAATCGCCCTTTCTACAATTGAGTGGATACAACGTTATATAGAATATGCATGTAGGTCGTAGAGATGATTATACACTATATCACAGCACACTTTCTCTATGGTGTAATAGGTATAATGTTTACTACGAGATATAACGGATCACTTTAAATTGAATATGTGTAATGTCCCAACTTTTGTATACTACTATGTTCAAGAAGAAAGGTTTTGTCATAATACATAAACACATGAAATACATTACTGCTAAGGCCTTCCTAGCTTTATGCCGATGTATAAACAGAAAGGAATACTTAGACGTCACATTTTGTCATGCACTGTTCTATCAGTTCGCTAGTTCCACGTACGTACCTTCTGATAGGCATGTCTAATTTACTTTTAAAACTTTTCAACATTGAGCTCTAAGAAAAACAAAAGTAATGTGCCACAATTAAACACTATCCATGTCTTCTAAAGTATAAGTAGCAGAAGTATTAGACAATAACGGCGTTAGAAGTAGATCGTGATAGCCTACTAGTAGTATTGTAGTAGTATACATTTAGTATAGCAGTCATGAGCAGTAATAGTAGATGTTGTTGTTGTTATAGAGGTAGTATATATGTAGTAGTAGTAGTACATGTATATAGTAGTAGTAGTAGTAGTAGTAGTAGTAGTAGTAGTAGTAGTAGTAGTAGTAGTAGTAGTAGTAGTAGTAGTAGTAGTAGTAGCTTGTAGTTGAGTAGTTATTACGTGTAGTACGAACAGCAGAAGAAGCAGCAGCAGTTAGTACAAATTAGGAACACTTACCACTGGATCCAGACATTTTCCGATAGTATATAGACCCTGCTGAAATAAAAGACGAAAGAAGGACAAATATAGACACTAAAGAGAGCTGATGCAGTCTATATACGGACCGGAACCCTTGTATACGGCATGTAGATTTCCGCTTCAATTAAAGCTTTAATGGTACAGACCCGCAGAGTGTTTTCCAAAGAAAAGATCTGTGGAGCGCTATATCAATCTCCACAAACCCAGAGTGAACGTCATATCTATTATTTATCCACCTTCATTACGCATGAAAACAGTGTGTGTGTAATTTTGTGTATGAGTGAGTGCACGCAGGCAATCATAGTACCCGGTATTTGCTTGACCCGGCAGCCTTAAGTAGGCCTATTTGTTTTCGCCCCCCCCCCCCCCCCCCCCCTTCACGCCTGTCTCTACAACTTGTGTCTTTTTTTTTGTGTGTGCAGTGTCCAACAGATAGAACACGCAGATGAAGCAAAATAATAAGGACTAGTCCCTTGTTATTCAGTGCATACTCTTGTATATCGTGCTTTGTGTATAGGAATACTAAGTTACATACTGATGCTGCCATGTATTGTAATAGTACACAAAATACAAAAATCACGCAAAGGATTTATGAAAATCAAGTAACACGACTAATATCAAGAGAGATGTTAAAAATCAAATGCATAAGTTTGAATTTGGCAAGCTTACGAATTAGTTTACCGAGAGCAGTTTAATGAAACAGTCCAATTATGTTCGTACTTTTAAAAAAATAACTTGGAGTTGGTTACTCGTGATGACAGGTGAGCTTGTCGAGAATTTCGGATGCAAAAATTGAATTAAAGTTGGGATAAAAGATTTTTGCGAAACAGACCAATTTGCAATGGTATGTTCAAGAATCTATGGACATTCTTCACCTGACCTAGTAACAACCCTTTCCATTATCCTATACTATAGGCTCTCTGAATTTCAATTAATTCTCAGAGTTCTCTTTGAGGTATTCTGCAGTCGTTGCTTTGTCGGGCAATTTTCAGGAAGGACTCTGGCAAGCCTTTTCTTTTTAACAAAAAATATTTTCTTTTTAAAGGTAGGCCTAAGCTTGCTTATTCAAATATGTTGATCAATATGTTGATCATTCTGGAGTCACCTTTCATCATAATGGCCACAACTGGCCCAAAAGACCAAATGGGGAAAAAAAAATAATAGGCCGCTAATAGTGATCGTTGGTGTATGTCTGATCTGGACCGATTATGAGCTGATGATAAGGGGATTACCTTTTCATGGTATATTTTGTGTTAAAGCATAAACATACTTTTACACCCGTGCCCCTGTAATTACTCCTGCCCTACTGTTGACCTTCCTTTTTTTCTTTCTTTTTTTCAACCAGCTCAATGCTGACCTGTGAATACTTCCCCCGCCCCCCTCGATCCCCCGCGCCGCCCCCTACCCTTTCATAGGATCTAAGCTTTCATTCAACAAAACAAAATTCACGTCGTACTGTACTCGTCGTGGCTCCCGACACGCTGAGCGTTGCTGGAGATGCCAGGTGCTGTACGTGTGCCTGTCAACGCCCCCTCTCTCGTCGTACAGACCGTTGTGGATCAAGTTGGCATGGTCCCATACCTACACTTTTGCGTAGTGTTGTTTCAGCGTCCATCATAGAAGACAGCAAAAACTGTCTAACTCCATTCTTGAATACTGGTAAGATGCACTTGGACCCCAAATGGAAGTCATCTGCTGAAAGCTAAAACATGTGTTCGATTCATTTTAGCTTCTTTACTATTTTTTTATTTTTTCATTCATTTATTTTTACCGTACAAATAAATAGCCAATTGCCCAAAGCCAAACGGGCAATGCAAAGCCAAAGGCAAGGCAATACAATTTACAATTGCCAATGAATTCGGCTGTGGTGAACATTGTCATTTGATTTGTATCATATTTGTACGACTACTAGCTTAAACTTAGTAAAAACTACTAAATGGTAGTAGTGGGCACATCAAGGGTTACAGATCATTACCGACCTAGCAACTCATTTGCCTGACGAAGGAAATTTGTGTTGGGCAGTACGAATCGATGTATGGGCATGCTTGTTAACACTACCACTACCAGTCTGCTAGTGAGTACTAGACTAGACCTAGACTAGTCATTAGTACTGTAGTATACGGTACCGGTAAGTAAAGTAATTTACAGTAGTATCATATCGCTAACAACATGTACTAGATCTAATAAATTCATTTGTCATGAAAATTACACATTCGATCAACTCCTTACTGAGAATGATATTACCATTATGTACATAACGGTAATATCATTCTCCGAACTATACACAGCCCAGTCGCTGTACATGGTATGTCAATAGCGTAACAGCGTCTGGTCGGGCTATCATTCTCCCTGCTTTCTGAAAGAGGTTTAGTCTAGTCAAGGGCTCTTTCGTTAAGCTAAAAAAGTGAAATTATGTTGAATTTCACATTCATGAACTTCTTCCGTCAAGATGTTTTCATTGCAACTCATTGACAAATTGCCCTACATCGACGTAAATAAGCACTAAATTGATCAGTGTTTTAATAGTAGCCGTGATAAAAAATCATGGGCATACATACACGAGCAGGATTCGAACTTACGACCTCCTGCTAGAGTATGTACGCCCATGATTTTTTATCATGGCTACGGGTACTACTAAAACACTGATCAATTTAGTGCTTATTTACGTCGATGTAGGAAAATTTGTCAATCAGTTGCTATGTTGAATTTTCTTTATATTTTCTTTATTATTGTTGTCCACACATGATGTCATAAACTGAAGTAGTCTCCTTATCCAGTCATTCAATTCTACACGAAAACGTTAAAAATTCATAACTTTTGCATCGATTGTCCGATTTTCCTGAAACTTTCCCTGATGTGTTCTATTAATGTTGCTGCTTTCACCTGTCAATCCACATTGCTTTTTGGGTTTGGGTTTCTTTAACATAAATTCACTCTGCAAAATCTATCATCTTAGAGTACGGTACCGTACCACTGCGATGAAGTCATGGTCTTTTGTTAAATAGCTTGGGTTGGTATGAGTATGGTAAGCAACAATAGTGTTCACAGTATGTTTGGGCCATGAGAGATTGCTTAGAACCAGTTTCCACGGCGATGAATGACTGTGACATCGCACTTTGCCGTCTTTGCTACTCTTAACCCAGTTTGAGTTTGCGGAAACAGAAGAGATCATGATTCAAACATACGTGGAGGGCTTTCATGATGAGGAAGCAGTCTCCAGGATGCGGTACTCGCCCCTCGGCAACACAGGCATGGAAGTTTCTGCTGTAGGATTTGGTAAGATAAGTGTAAAACACTGTTGCACGAAGGTAGTGGTTACTGTAAAAGTTACTAAAAGTAGATAATTTCGCACCAGTAATTTTTTTTTTTTTGTGCTCTGCTGAGTAAGATGAATTTCACTTCTTTGTAATTCCACAGAATCAAGACATTACATAGTGGTACTTAGAACAAGCAAAAAAAATTTCATGTTATTTTTTTTTACGCTAGTCTCAGGTCATGGGGAATGTTAAAAAATTTTCACTTTTAGATTGATTACAAAGAAAAACTCTACTTCTGGTAGATTGCATTGCTTTTGCACCATGTTTTGCATCTTTGGCTCTGTTGAGTTCCAATATGTTTAGTGCTGGGGGAAGAAAAATACCCTCATTGGAATTTTTTTTAATGTGTGGTATTAACATATTGATCCTAATAATGGCAGAATTAACTTAAGTAGCTTTAAAAGTTAGTCATCAAAGATATTTCCTAAGAAGCAGTCTACATCGTCAGATGTAAGGTGCTGTTTGGATTGGAAGAGAAAGTTATTTTAGGAAATGAAACACGAACAGAAAATCTGTCAAATTTCATTGTCCAACAAAACCACAAGTTAAGTCAAACAGCTTTGGACATGAATCTCTTGATTTGACACCAGTTCACGTTCAGGTCAAAGTCTGACATCTGGAAGATACAGTACTGTCCACTGAAGATGATCCATCCCACTGTGTTGCAGTCTTGTGACAGCATGGAAAAACATCTTATTGAATAGTTGCAATAAATCTACTGACTTTTTGCCGTAGCTGCATGTACAGTTTGTGATGATGAACGGAGAGATGATAGATGGCTAATGATTCACCTCTTACTTACACACTCTCTGATTTTTCTAACAATTTTTTTTTTTTTTTTGGTCAATTTTGTTTCTGTCTTCAGGTGCCTCACCCCTGGGCATGCCATATTACGGCATGGAGGGCCCCTCTGCGGAAAGATGCAGGGCCACGGTAGAGAAGGCGCTCCGCAGTGGCATCAATTACATCGACACTGCTCCCTGGTACGGCCAAGGCAAGTCTGAGGAGCGACTGGGAGTGGTAAGTGTTGGGACACATTTCCCTCCGTTTGCAGATAAATACAGTGTATAATCTCAAATTGTATTCTTCATGGTGTGGTACAGCAAGTGCATACTAGTACAGTGGACTCCCATTACAGCAAAGTCCTTGGGACTGCCAATTTTCTTTGGTTAAAGTATCAAAATGTCCTTATAATCGAACAAATGAACAATAGATTTAACATGTTGTGGCCTGAATTTTTACTTCATTGTAACTGGTATTACGTTATATCTGTGTTCATTATAATGCGAGTGCACTGTATTGAAATAGGTTTGTGTTGTGGGTTTGATGTAGACTAGCCTCAAGATTTCCTGTGACGATTCTACGTCTGAAGAGCTTGCTTGATCCATCTTTTACTGGCAAATTATAACAATTTTTCTTGGAAATAGGGAGTGGGGAGAATCTAGTCTAGAGCAATTAACATGTAAGATAAAAGAATATCAAGGTATAAATATATCGTCCAAGACAACTATTATCTCTTTGCTCAACCAGATTTCAACTTAGAGGGACAGGAGAAAGAGAATCAAATTCAATCCCTTTCTTCAGCAGTTCTGTGACTGCTTAAAATTCACTGCAGGCATGGATGGACATTACTTCCATTGACTTTTCCTTCTTAAGTCTTGTTACAGTTTGGGCTACAACTCCAAATGGATGAGGAATGTTTTATTTCGATTTCGTCTCTCATGTGAAAGGTTATATTGCTGTAATGGAGAACAAGGAATACAATTTTTTTTTCCATCGAGATCAATGGGTTATAGATGCTCTGAAATGTTTAATAAACATACCACAGTATCTTATATTCAAGTCTGTTTATTCTAGATATCCATATATTTCTTGATGTACTTGTTTATGAAAAAAATGAATGAATAATCACTCCAAAACAATATTCTTCATGCCTTAATTTTTGTTTATTTTTTTCATTTTTTGCTCGTCAACTGTTGTAGCAATCTTTTTTGCAATACCAGTTAGCTTAGGATATTAATTCTTCTTTTGCTCCACAAGAATAAGCAGCAGTACGTGATTACCTTGTGAGGATTCATCTTGACTCTGTGAAAATTGGCTTAATGTTGCATCCTGATCATGTATTTGTGCAAAGGCACTGAAGGGCATTCCGCGAGAGAGCTACTTCATCGCCACAAAGGTGGGCCGCTACGAGACAGATGTGGAGAAAATGTTCGACTTCACGGCGGAACGCACCGCTCGCAGCGTGGACGAGAGTCTTGCCCGGCTCGGTTTGGACTGCGTCGACATCATCCAGGTTGGTGCATTCCCCATGCGTCGTTTTAAAACCCAGCTAGCTCAGAGATAACGTGGATTGGGAAGGCTGGCCCGGCTCAGATACTTTTGAGAATCCCTGTAACAAATTGTGTATAGCTTTATCATATATCCTTGCAAGTGTACACACACATCTGAGGGATCTAGACCAGAGTTGACCATTACCGATGAGTGTTCATTTTGATGTGCATATTTGCTGGTTGGTGCTATTTGTGATTTTTTAATGTACCCCAATGGGCAGCAAATAAATTGGGCCATCCATGAATCCCCACACTACTAGGACTTAAACCCTTTTTGTGCTTTGTTTGCTGATTGCCAGGTGTGCAGGTGGGTTTTCTTCACCAATTGACACAATAGGGAGCTTTAGATTTTTGTGACGCATACATTCAGAGCAAAAAAAAACAAAAGCTGTCCTACGCATGTGCAAATTCGCTTGTAATGTAAAAATCAACCGTGCGTCGTCTGAGTTCGCACTGTCAGTTCTGGGCTATTTTTGTGTCCGTTCAAATTCACACCACAGAGATCTAAGTGATGTAATGATCCTATGGGGACACCATTTCACTTTGTGCAGGCTGCGTCCTTGAGCAATCTAGAGTTACTTGGCAACACGACGCAGAGAGAGAGGAAATGGCCAATGCAATCATCTTAAAGGCATAATTTACCATTTGCAGATGAAATAAAAACCAAGCATTAATGCTTCAAAATAGTTCCAGAATGTGAGTTAGGGATATAAACAACCAATGTAAAAAATTGAATCCCTATAATTGAAGTCAAGTGTTGTTAAATACACAAAATGTGAACAATGGTTATAATAACAATGTTTCCAGACTAAACCGTCTGCAGTAACAGTTTATTGAGAAAAATAATGATATCTTCTTATATATGAGGTTCTATTGCATAATTCTTAGATGGTAGCATGTTTTGTGATACAACTGACCTACGCATATGCATCAAATGTGATATCTTGAACATTTCATTTAAATCACAGCTGCCAAAGGTAAACAGGACCTTTCAGAGGCTGCATCACAATCTAAAGCTCAACTTGTTTAATTCTATTTTTCAACCTGTTGATCACGTAGATATATGACAATTTCTCATAGGTTCCAGGAACATCAGTTCCTATGGATGCAAAGGGTTATGATACATTATCTCTCTTTTTTGTTGTGTGTGTGTATTGTGCTGATTTTTCTTTGTTGTTGTTGTTGTTGTTGTTCCTTCTTCACTTCTTCTAGGCTCATGATGTTGAGTTTGCTCCAAGCCTTGAAGTTGTGCTGGAAGAGACTCTACCAGCTTTGGCGAGGGCAAGGGATGCTGGGAAGGCGAGATTTATTGGTATTACAGGCTACCCCATCAGTACTCTAAGGTGCATTTCTTGTAATATCCAGTCCCACATACAGTTGCTAAAGAGCACTGGCTGAGTTGGTTTAGGTCAACGTTTGATCCTCTCAACCTGTCCAATCTAAGAATCATAAACCTGTGGTTTGATGTTAGGGCTTTTTTAGCATTTAGAACATAATTTTAATTATTGCTTGTATATCATGTGGTTTTGTTATTCAAAAAAAAAAAATCACTTCCATTAGAGCTCAGTTGTGGTTATATAGACGTATCATTGAAAATTTTAGTTTCAGAAGTAGTGAAAGCCTGTACGTCAAGCCTGTACGTCACTCAATCTATAGCTGTTTCCTATATTGTCAACATGTTTAGATGATTTCCGTTCTGTGTGAAAATGCAAAATTTTGTTTGTTTTTTTTTTTTACTGATTTTGTACAAATGTAAGTTCTTTCATACTGCTTTACATCACATCATCATCTATAATAGCTCAGCTGCTGTATAAAGGCGTGTCTGCACTGCAAAAATAATAATAATGAAAAACTTATGTCCGCTTAATTGCACTTTAAATTCCATACATGACCCTGCATCACAAAACCAAGAAAAAGTCTCCAGACATCAATTTTTAGTTAAGGGCAGATTCTGAAAGAGGAGACTCTAAGCTTTAAAATGATGCATAACTCAAATCAAATGGACTCTCCTAACCCAGGGCCACCAAAATTTCAGAAATGAAGAATTTGGTGGCCTGATCGGGCCACCAAAAAACGTCAGATGTTTGCCTTTGGGCCACCAAAAATAAAAGTTAGTGTGGAGCCCTGCCTAACCTATCTAAATATTTGAAAGAAAGCACACACTCTGGAAAAGTGTGAACTGAGAAAAGAGGCTCTAAAGTGCAGTGTCTATTCAAGCGCTTAATCTTCACCAAACCGTGCTAGCTGTGCGATAAATGGGACAAAGACAGGCTCTAAACCACAGGAGCAACAACAATGAAGGAATTACCAGATTTCACGAGGAATGACAATTGAACAGATAAAAATAGATTGATCCTACTGAAGGGTCCACATCACCTAGCACAATCTCATACCCAGATCAGTGAGCACAGAATGTGAAAAACTACAGCAAGCTGATGAACATGACAGACATATTCTGTTGTACAGATGAACGCATTCTGTTGTATACAAATGATGCACAGGATAGAGTGTGTTAGTGAAGGTGCGGCGCGCTCGAGAGTATTGACAATGGTGCGACATGCACGAGGCGCAGCCGAGTGCATGTTTGCAACCGTTGTCAATACTCGAGAGTGCGCCGCACCTTCACTAACGCCACGAAATAATCCTGTGCATCATTTGTTTTATAAAATGGGTCGAAAACTAACAGCATTATTCACGTACCTTTGTGGGTCAATACCAGTCAGCTACATGTAGCACTCGCTTAAAAGTCAAGATGTCCGAAGTTCGTCCCAAACATTTACGCACGTCGCACTCGGAAATCCCGCACATAAGTACTGTAGCTGTACGTACGTATAAGAGTATACGTACGCCACGTACTGTTATGCACAAGAAAGGCCGCTGGCTGTTGTGGCAGCCCGCGGCCCGAACTAGAAGTTGTTTACAGGATTGACAGCGCGTATAGTAGCGCGTGACACACTTGTAACAACTGATTGAGTGCGCACTGCTAGTGTAAACATTGTGACATACGTCAGGCCAGGGAGGTGGAAGAGAGACTCTTCTTAGTGCATACCTGAAGAAATTAATGCACGCACACGTGACTCATTTCAGCGCTTCCAATTGGCTACATTCTTGAACCCATTTTATAATACACATTAATGCACTCTGTTGCACACATGAACGCAGCACGTTGTACACATGAGTGCAGTATGTTGTACATGTGAAAGCAGAATGTTGTACACATGAATGCAGCATGATTTTTATACACGATAACACAGCATGCCACATGGGTAAAGAATGGGGCATGAAGAAGACCAATGTGTCGATGGACTGGTTCTTCTTCAATAGTTTGAACACTGGAAAGGGGGGAGCAAAAGCCCCCTCAACATTTTTCATAAGTTTTTTTTTCCTGTAGCAGAAAAAGATGTGACTCTGAAATTGCATGTATTTTTTTCTTTCACATCTATTGCACATTTTAAAGGTGCATGGTCCCGGTGTTTTAGTCAAATGCATATGCGGGCGCACGGCGCAAGTTTCCTATAGAGACCTATGCTGTTGACTCCTCTTTGGCGCTTACGCTGTGGCCCACTTCCCCGAGTCCGAAGAAGTCTGATCCACTGTAGTCAGTGGTTCGATCACAGTTCGGCTCATGATTCGGCTGAGGGGGATGACAGCTTTAGAAAACTTCTTTTGTGATGTCATAATAAGAAGCACATATGCACGCACCCTGGCATTACTACAGACTCTGTGATGCACAGAGAAGACAACGAAGGCAACGTTACTTAGCAACACCTATGCGCTTTACTCTTGATGGCTACTCAACTTCGGCAGTCTTTGTATCAATGCTAACGGTGATCGGCAGTATCATTAACAGCGCCCTCTACACTACCGGGACTATGCACCTTTCAGGCCCGGTTTGCACAAATCAGGGGTAAGCTTGCAGAGATATAGCATATATGTGACCCGCTACAACAAAAGGATCCTAAAGTCACTGACGGCTGAGCCGAGAAAATTGAGTTTGAAGTCACATCATCAAAATTGGTCAAAACAATCGGATTTCTGGTTTTGGCATAATTTTGTAGTCTAATGATTTGTCTATCATCTGCCGAAATTTCGAAGCTAAATGATCAAAGGAAAGGCAAGAAATCAGCGTTTTTCTGGGCCATGTTTTTCTGACTTTCAACGTAACAGAAACGTGTCCGAAGATTTGGCTTTAGCACCGCAGCTAGACTCCGCCCCTAGCAACAAGGGAGTGATCTTATTGGTCAGTGCATGGCATCCTGATTACTGATTGGTCGCCGGTATACCGCTGGCGCTAAGCTTGAATGAACATCGTGGAGGTCGCTAGGAGCATACCTTCTATTGTCAAGCGGTGAAAATTGTCTCCCCTCCCCTTGATCATGGTAATGTGGGAACGAAAACTTTGAAGGCATTTTACTCGAAACTCTGATTTCCACAACCACTTGACATGCGCCAATATAATCATCGATATCTCCGCAACCGAGTACTTGTATGAGTTGTGCTATTTATGAAATTAAAGTAGAAGAGTAAGGGAATAATGTCATGCCATTTTCAGAAAATTGTCCTCCCCCGACTTTCGGATCCTTTTGTTGTAGCCAGTCACATATTTGGGACAAACATCACCAAAAAAAAAATGGCGGTTTCCAATGATTTTTGTGGGTAAATTATATGGGTTTTACAAGAAGTGTTATCAGAAGAATCTCTTTTTGTATGTTTTTCTTCGCATAACATTCCTTTTGGCTATCATAAACCATTAAACTGAGTAATGCAATGAAAACCTAAAGAATTACAAACAAGGAATTATAAAATCAATTAAACACAAATTGGGAAAGAAAGTGAGAAATAACAAACATTAATCTCTCTCTTTTATAAGTATTCATTTGTTGCTAATATGCATAAGCGTTTTACATTTTGATTTTCGGCATACAGTATATTGTACATCAAATATCTCCTTTTTATGCCTCCGCCACGAAGTGGTGCCGGAGGCATTATGTTTTCGGGTTGTCCGTCCGTCCGTCCGCTTTCGTTTACGCAATAACTTGAGTAATATTAATTGGAATTTTACCAAACTTGATCCAAGTATGAAGTATGATGGGGCAATTATTTGATTAGATTTTGGGTGAAATCGGCTGAAGGTCAAAGGTCAAAGGTCAAGGTCAAATCATGAAATTGTATCCGTTTACGCGATAACTCAAGACTGGATGGAGCAAATTTCACCAAACTTTGTAGGAGGATGATGTATGATATGACAATTACTTGATTAGTTTTTCAGGGAAATCGGACAGAGGTCAAAGGTCAAAGATCAAGGTCAAATCCTAAAATTTATCTGTTTACGTGATAACTCAAAACTGGATGAACTAGCTTTCACGAAACTTGGTCCAAGGATGATGTATGATGGGACAATTAGTTGAGTAGATTTTAGTGACATTGGCAAGAGGTCAAAGGTCAAAAGGTCAAGGTCAAATGCTACAAATGTTGCAATTTCCGCCATATCTATGCAATGCCCGAAGGTATTTTCTTGAAACTTGGTGTGAACATGTACTACTGCGTAAAGATTCTCCAGAGAGAGTTTCATGTCGTAAGGTCAAAGGTCAAAAGGTCAAAGGTTAGGTGAAAATGTTGCAATATCACTTTTCTCGCAAATGGTTCAATGTATCTTCGTGGAACTTGGTACACACGCATGTACTGATTGGCAGGGATTATCTAGGGAATTTAGGGGTCATGGGTCAATAGTCAGGGGTCAAAGGTCAAGGTCAACTCTCAAAATTTTACTATTTCCCTCATATACTAGTATATGCAATGCTTGCATTATTAGTTTCAAAACTTAATACATGCATTACCTAATGGAGATTCTCTGGGAAATTTCCAGCCAGAAGGTCAAAGGTCAAAGGTTAAGGGTCAAAGGCCAGGTTTCAATGCCCCCCCCAAAAAAAAAAAATAAATAAAATAAAATAAAATAAAATAAAATAAAATTTAAAAAAAAAATCTATTTTGTACCGTCATTACACTCTTTCTTCATACCTTGGAAATTAATCAATGCATAAACTTATAAAAAGGTCTGTCAGAATTCAAGTAAAAATTCTCAATTCCCCAAATATGTGTACCTGCACTCTTAGAAAATTATAGCAAACCCAGTTCAAGACATTTCTGACAAACCTGTCATTTCATTATTTTGCCAGTTATGTGAAACTGTCATGGATCACACATTGTGAAGACATTGTAGTATACGCCTATTGGGAGAATCATGCATTATGGCGGAGGCATCAGTCACCATAGCGACATTTCTAGTTTTTTTTAACTTACAAGTAGAAAAAAACAAGCCGCAACCCCCAAGCAGCTTCAAAATGTACTGCCTCCAAAACCCCAGTGTGG
The DNA here is from genome assembly GCA_033980235.1 of Diadema setosum. Classification (NCBI taxonomy): domain Eukaryota; kingdom Metazoa; phylum Echinodermata; class Echinoidea; order Diadematoida; family Diadematidae; genus Diadema; species Diadema setosum. The sequence continues at coordinate 28,257,848 of CM067075.1, read as the reverse complement.
TATTGTATAGATGCAGAGGATTGCATAATCCTAAATTAGAGAAGTAGTGTCTTGATGACGGTACAAATTTTAAGAGAAAAATTACAAAAATAAAGACAAAAAGAACTAGAAAAGCACTCTGAGAGCATAGACCTCCGCCAAGCAGCTACTCTATTTCCACCGATGATCCTTACTCTTCCACAGAGATCAGTGATTTCCACCCATACGTACTAGTATGCATGCTAAAAAATTGCCCAATTTCCCGATAGAGAAGCCCTTGTTATGTCGTAAACCCTCAGCTGCGCGACATGCCTTGCCCTAACAGAAACTAGAGCATGCACTTAAGTTCGCGTATAAAAACCTCTAAAATGCGCATCTTGACGTCCCAAGTCCATTGACCCTACCTGCCAAAATGTAAAAAATCCTTCATAAAATCCATGAAAATTTCCGGATCATGACTAAAATTTAATCATCTGTTCCTTGTGTCATTCTCAACCTTTCCTGCAAGTTCCATCTAAATCCGTTCTCAAATTTGTGAGTTATTTTGCACACAGACAAACAAACAAACAAACCAATGGTAATGAAAACATACCCTCCTCCCTTGGTGGAGGTAAAGATAAGACACCAGGAGATTCCCTGCTTGGTAGACAAGATGATGATGTTAGCCTTCATGAACAGTTCTGGATCAGAAGCTGCTCATTTCAGCCTTGCTGCTTAAAGGAGACCTCCGGATGATTTTTCAGATTTTTACATTTGAATAACTATAAATTAGTTATACTGGGGACAGAGTTTCAGAATTTGTGATGATTGGGATGAAGAATAAGAATATTTTCAAAATTTAGAACAAATTGCAATGAACAAGGATGATGACATGGCAGAGTCGCCAAAAGAATGCATGAGTTGGGGCTCAAGGAAGCAGAACAAAAGAAGAAGGCATGCATAGATTATACACCTAGGTGAACTCGCAAGCAAGCGGTATTGTAATGGAATTACACTGCTACATTTCTGAAATATGTGAACATCCTATGTCATCATCCTTGTTCAGTGTAATTTGTTTGAGGTTTTTCAAAGTATTGTTTCTCTGCTCAAGAACCAAAATGAATTCCATCGATTTATGCATGGAGTTATCGATTTTTGTACTACATGATGTGAAATTATGAAAATCATCTGGAATGTCCCTTTAACATACATCAGCAGCCCTTGAGCCCTTCACAGCAAAATTTGTATGGATGCATCTGATAGGATAGACCAGTGGATAGCCGTTTTATTCATTCACATGATGTGTAAAAATATTGCACTCTTGTGTCATATGCCCTTGGCTGTTTTGTTGTGTTGTGTTTTGCTTTGTTTTGTTTTGTTTTGTTTTGTTTTTGTCTTTTTGTTCATTGGTTTGATTTTGCATGTGTGTGGGGTTTTTTTTTTAACTTTCATATAACATTTGCACAACAAAGTATACAAATCATGCTTTATTCTGGAAACAAATGAAAATTTGGTCACAATTATTGTTCACATTTTAGTTTAGTTTTATCATATAGGCCTAGGCATTCCTCTTTTCCTTCATTTGGTATTATCAATTTATCTGATCTTAACTTCTTATCTGCTCTCCGTTTCTCATTCACAAACACTGATTATTCGGGGCTTTAGCACAGCCACACAAGTTCTCTATGTACAACCTGAACTGTGATTTTGATTTCGACCAGTTATCATTATAAGTACTGTGTATATGATGTAATTTATATTCTTTTGTTTGCTTATTATTGACAATGTACTAGAATTTCTGCTATCATTTTTATGTAACATTACGGAAAAAGTATGAAATAAACTAAAACTGAAATTGAAACTATGTATCTCACATTGTTTCCAGGGAAATTGTTGAGCGGAGTAAAGTGAAGATAGACACAGTGCTGTCCTACTGCCATTTAGATCTCAACGATTCATCCCTCCTCCAACATATTTCATTCTTCAAGGTTAGTTTGTCCTTAAAAGTACAACTTTTTGTCTGTTTTTGTTTTTGTTTTTGTTTTTGTTTTTTATTTCATTTTCCCACGCCACAAGTGCTAAAAAGAGTGGCCCATCTTCTTTGGGACCATGATTAAAAGCCATGAAATTAATCATCCCCAGTACTGTTACAACACCATTTGCGCATTGCTGGAAAAAAAAAAAAGATCTCAAAAAAGATTTGAGGTAAAACCCAATAAGACATAATTCATATTCATCATCATCATCAGCATCATCATCATCAGTTGTTACAGTACTCTTTTTGTATTCCATGGACTAACTGTACAAAAATTGTAATTTAACTTTCAGTGCACCAAATACTGTAAAAGGGGATATTTTCGCGCGAGTAATTTTTCAAGACTAGCTGGGTAAGAAGAGTTTCGCATGTTTTTAATTCTGCAGAATCAAGACACGAAGTACAGGAACATACGGCAAGCAAAAATATTCACGTGCTTTTATTTTTGCGCTACTTTCTGGTTGCGCGAAATGCGCGAAAATTTCAACACCGCGAAAATTCCCACTTTTACAGTAGTCTTCTTTTAATGAGTGTAATATATATAGTTTTGATTTGTGTGTTTTGTGACTTTTTTGTCTGCTTTTACACCTAGTACGTGCACTCATTCTTTGCTTTTTGTACACACTCCCTAAGTCATTATTGAAGAATTTCCTGAACCTTTCCATTGATGTTCATCATATTTTTTTTTGGATAAGAAACATTTCAGTTCCACAGCAGGTCAGTTGGTCGGATCAGTACGTCACACAAAATGTCATATGTCATGCCGTCATATTGTGGATGGGGCATTCAAGTATTCATTCATTTGTTCATTCATTTATTTGTACTTTTGATTATTCACATTCATTTAATGAATCTTTTCTTCAATCACCTTTTCCCTTCATTCATTCTTTTCCACTCTCAATTTGATACTGTTTGATACTGTTTATATCACTGCTCTCAAGAAATTGGTGAGTTTGTCACAAATATGCACCAGTGTTGAAGGCCAGTCTCTTAGCCTTTGCTGTACCATAAAACCAGAAATTTCTCATGCACGAAACTTTCATGAGTTTCACAAAGAGCCAAAATTCACAAAAGCAAAATGTATATGAAAGTTGTTTTTTTTTTTGTCCGCACAATGCATGTTTATGTAGTGTACTCATGATTTCTTCATGGTCAACAATTTGGCCCGAATTCACGAAGGTGGTATAGTGCACTTCTGTTATAACAAACATGGTTATAACAAAATTCCGGTTACAACGAAGTAAAAACTCAGGCCGGTTATAATGAAATTTCGATATAACGAAAGAAAACTGTCGATCCCTAGGACTTCATTACAACAGGAGTCCACTGTACAATTGAAACCATGGTTTAAACCATGGACAAAGGCCGTAGTTTTGTATGAGGCACCAAGTGTTGCATGGCCCTTCGAAATCAGTCATTTTGTCAATTTTGTTGCCGAAATGCAAATATTACGTCGCCGAAATGCAAATATTACGTCGAAGAAATGGTCATTTTGTCGACGAATGACTGATTTCATAATGAAATAGGCCATGCAACGCTGGGTGCCCCCCAAAAAATACTGTTTTTGTCCATGGTTTAAACCATGGTTTCAATTTTACCACCTTTGTGAAAAGGGTCATCAGCTCCAATTTGCATAGGTTTCATGCCAGGAATAAATATTTCTGGTTTTAACTTTTTTTTTTCTGGTCACTTTTTGTCTCGCCCACCGGAGGTGAAGGCGAGACTAAGGGATCCAAATGGCGTCCGTCCGTCGTCCGTCGTCCGTCCGTCGTCCGTCCGTCGTCCGTCCGTCGTCCGTCCGTCGTCCGTCCGTCGTCCGTCACAAATGTTAAAGTTTACCTGCAAGACTCTCTTATGATGCATAACTTGGCATCTGTTACAGCAATGGCAGCCACACTTGGGTGATAGAAGCACTAGGGGTATCTTCATGTTATGGTGTTGTCAGAGGTCATGCGATGATGTCAAAGGTCATTTGAGGTCATATATTAAAGAGTATGTGCAAGACTATCTTTTCTATGTTAAAGTTTACCTGCAAGACTCTCTTTTGACAAATAACTTCACATAAGTTGCTTGGATTACAACTTAACTTGGGTCATAGATGCACTGGGGGTACCTTCATGTTATGGTGCTGTTGGAGGTCACAGGATAAGGTCAAAGGTCATTTGAGGTCAAACGTTAAAGTTTACTTGCAAGACTCTCTTATCACATGTAACTCAACACATGTTGCTACAATGGCAATCAAACTTGGGTGATAGATGCACTGGGGGTACCTTCATGTTATGATGCCGTAAGAGGTCACATGATAAGGTCAAAGGTCATTTGAGGTCATGCGTTAAAGTTTACTTGCAAGACTCTTATCACACGTAATTCAGCACATGTTGCTACAATGGCAATCAAACTTGGGTGATGGTAGATATCTCTTGGGAAGTTGAAGGTAACCACAAGTTCAAAGGTTACAGACAGGGGTCAACGAACTTTTAGGGCTCAATGTTAAGTTTTTAGGCCGCATTTCGTTTATGGCTCATAACTTTTGATCCCTTTGTCCGTTTGTGACCAAACTTGGATGAAAGATGTCCCTTGGGGAGATGAAGGTCGTCACAAGGTCAAAGGTCACAGACAGGGGTCAACAAACTTTTAAGGGCCCAATGTTATGTTTTTAGGGCGCGTTTTGATTGTGGCTCATAACTTTTGATCCCTATGTCCGTTTGTGATCAAACTTGGACGGTGAATGTCCCTATGGGATTTAAAGGTCATCACAAGGTCAAAGGTCACAGATAGCGGTCAACAAATTTTTAGGGCCCAATGTTAAGTTTTTATGGCGCGTTTCGATTATGGCTCATTACTTTTGATCCCTTTGTCTGTTTGTGACCAAACTTGGATGGTGAATGTCCCTTAGGGTGTTAAAGGTCACCACAAGGTCAAAGGTCATAAGCAGGTCAATTAACTTGTGGGAGTTAAAAAAAATATTAATTCCTTGTACGCGAATGGGCGAGACACAATTCGGCGATTGCCTTGTTTTTCTTCATCCCCCCCCCCCCCCCCCCCCATAGGAGAGAGGAATAGGGCTGATATCAGCCTCGCCCCTCTCCATGGGGCTGCTCACCCCACAGGGGCCCCCTGCCTGGCACCCTGCCTCCGCCGAGGTGAAAGAGACATGTCTGGCTGCCTCCAGTTACTGTCGGGAGCACTCCGTGGACTTTGCCAAACTTGCCCTGCATTTTGCCTTCTCCCATCGCGATGTCTCCACGGTCCTGGTTGGACTGGATCGGTCAGTCCAATCAGTTGTTAGCAAAGTTAAACACATCAATTCGTGGAAACCTGTTAATTCTGTAGTGTGGTGCTGGTAAACTCTGAAACTGTAATTCTTGCTACTCATTGGTACTGTTGCATAGGGTATCTGCAGTGAGAGATTCCCTTTGATTTGAGCCTTTTCTTGTTCATATATTTAATCATTTCTTTAAGGATTTCAGAAACCTTGTAATGGCTAGATATAATTATAACTGAATCTTAAATTGGCGATGCAGTGCAAAAGATTGAAGTGCCTGTTTCTGAGCACGTTATTGTAAAGTTTGTTTTTTTCCTGAATCGTGTAGATTTTATGAATTTAGTCATTTCCATGTCATGTTTTATTTTATGGTATGTGCAGTAAGAATTCAGAGTTGCCAAAGAAGTGATGAATAAGTGATGAATAATGAAGAATTTCAATGCACAAGGTAAAGTGCATTGAAATTCTTTGTATATTTGATAACTGTCAATCCTGACATTTGAGGCATAAGCTATGCGTTATAGATTAGAGACATGATATGTATGGTTGAATAATTTCAAAAATTTGCAATAGTGATGTAGATTTTAAGAGAATATCATCAAACATTCTATGTTGGTATTGTGTCAAAAGGGCTGCGGGGATGGATTGCTTAGTTCATAAAAGGGATAAATGTCACAAGAGTCTCGATAAAGGATATAGTGTAAACCTAAAACTAATCAAGAACAAAAGTAAACAAACAAGCAAGTTGAGAGCACAAAAAGTATACTATTATATATTTAGACTTCATAATGCAGAGTTCTGAAAACACTGTCATGTTCAATTTTCTTCTTTTTTTTTCTCCACTCGTTATTACACAAACAGGCCTGAGTACGTGGAATCAAATTTGAACGTTGCACACAACAAGCTGAGTGATGCAGAGGAGAAGGCCTTGTTGCACATCCAGGAAAGGTAGCGATTACAAATATTTCTGTCTCTTGTTCATAAATCTATTCTTGTATACAACTTTTGATAGGACTTCACATTTTGATTAATAGTCCATGATATGCAGTTGCCGTCACATGGTTTCCATTGTCTTGCAATGAACTGGCCCTGAGTTGGAGTACCGAACCAACCTTCTTATACATTTCTTTGTAAACTAGGACAAAGCTGATGAAAGAGAATCTCTGCTAAGATGTGTCGAATGCTATAATGTGATAAATGTGAGTGCATGTGGTATATTTGTATCACATAAAAGTATGTTGTTATTAGGACCCTTGATTATTTTCCTTACTGTGATTAATTCTACTACCACTATACAGCTATGACTCTTATTATTATCATCGGTTGTAGTATAATAATAGTGAGTACTTGTATAGCGCACAGGTCCACCTTTTAGTGCTCATGGCACTTTAAAAATGAAAAGACAGATCACTACTACTACTACTACTACTACTGCTGCTGCTGCTACTACTACTACTACTACTACTACTACTACTACTACTACTACTGCTGCTGCTGCTACTACTACGACTGCTACTACTACAACTACTACAACTACTACTACTACTACTACTACTACTGAGGAGAAGGCCTAGGTGGAAGGCTCAGTAGTAGTAGTATTTTAGTTGTTGATGTATAAGTACTAATAGTAGTAGAAGTAGCTGTAGGAGTAGTAATAGTAATATTACTAATAGTAGCAGTAGCAGTAGATGTAGTAGTAGTAGTAGTAGTAGTAGTAGTAGTGGCAGTAGTAGTAGAAGTAGCAGTAGTATTAGTAGATGCTGTAGTAATACTTACTGTAGTAATAGTAGCATTGTAGCCTTTTGAAGAAAAAACAAACAAACATACGTATATTTATATATATTTCCTTATGTATTCTTATATATGTTTCCATTGTCTCTGTATAAGGTACTTCCCATCTGGAGTGAGTCGATCGTGGAAAGGGACAGAGGTTAACAAATACTGGCAGAAGCTCAAGGCGAGGCGTGCGCAGCAGCCAGGAGTGGCTGGGGGCGAAACCAGCTGAGTGCTCTACACTCCCAAAATTTCCTTCCTCTCAACAATAGAGGGTCTCCCATTCCCCCCAAACATTATAACAACAACAACAACCACGCAAAAGCAATCAAAAGAATCACCCAAACCAAAGAATCAGCTGGAAGCACCCCTTGGTTTAGGGAGTGATTCTTCTGTAATTCATTTGCATTTTTCTTCTCAAGTTTTCTATTATCATCATCAGCAGGTCTGGTTGAGCCAGTAAAAGTCTGTGTCTACGAATTACTTGTAGCATTGGTCCAGTGCACCAGACAATCCAATATGCAATATTAAATGATGACTGAGAAACGAAGCCCACTTTACTAGTATGCAAATTCGACATATGGATATTTTTTGACCTAGTAAGAGACTGTTCCATGTGCAATGTACTTGTGCATACCTGATGCATTTTAATATTTTGGGCATTTTGTGTGGCATTGATTGCTTGGATGTCTGGCAAGCGTCAGACAAACTTTCCTTTTGTTGGGGAAACGTCTTTGTTATAGCAGTATTCATGAAATTTGAATGTGTTATCAAACTGGTCTACTGTGCCTTATCAAATAGGGGAGTGTCACGGCCTGTGACTGATTGACCACACTCTAATCTATTTGAGGCTACTATTACTGTTATGGTGTGCTTCTCTGAATAGCTGTAAGCCCGGTGAACTTACCACCTGTGAAGCACCATTGCATTAACTTGTCCCCTGAAAAAGTCTAAATCCCCTTAAACTTTTGACATGATCCATCAGTTTCTAGTAGGCATTGGATTAACGATCACTTTAACCCATTGAGGACAGCTTGATTTTGTTACAACACGCGTTTCCCATACATGCTTGCCTGAGTATACTCTGGACTCGTCCTCAGTGGGTTAATGATCAAGCCATTACCTTCCATGCACAATTATGCAAATTACGAAATGAAAGTGGATGCAGTCATAGGCTACATTTCCAGGTTTTCTGCACTGCATATTCGATTGCGAAGGCAGCATGATTAGATGTGATATCAGTAGAGAAAAAAAAAATAAACAAAATGTATGGTTGGGGATATTTTTTGAGATAGGTAGGTTATGTGAATGAATCATTTCGTTGTTGTTGTTTTTTTGAGGGGGAGGAGGTTAATCTCAAGAATAAGCAATAGCTTATTTAATTTTCTACCTTGAGTCACCAGTGGTCATCAGAGACTTGTGATGAGACTTTTTAACCCATCCACTCCAAGATTCTTAACCCTAACTAGGCCGGTTTGGGGGGGGGGGGGGGGGGGGAGGGATTACGCATAAATATATACATGCATGTCACACCAAAATTGCTCAAAAAATGTGAATTCTTGTACAGTTTCAATGCAAATTGTGCTTACAGTCAAATTTCATAAAAGCATATTATTTGGGGTTTTATTGAGTAAAATCAATTAATAGCACATTTTTATGTTCGGAACTATGATGCGGATGAATTTCAGCAAAAAAGAACAATGAAAAATATAAAGTAAAAAAACACAAATACATAAAAATACAAAAAACAACATACAAAATTTTTCTGATGGCACAATTTTTTTCATCTACCTTTGCTGAGAGGACACTAGAGAGAATATTTACACAAAAAATGTGCCTGTTTTTGAGCTTTATTTAGTGATTTATAGCAAAAGGTCTGATGTTCATGCATCATTATGCATAAATTAGCATAAATGATATTTTTTTTGAAAAATCAACTTTACAAGTTTTAGATTACATCACAAGCAATGTGTGTGCAAATTTTCGTCAGGGTAGATGGCGGAGATCTAGAGGGGCGCGGGGGGGCCTTGGAGGCCACCCCAGCTCTATCATCTACTGAAACAGCCCGGCCTAGTTAGGGTTAAGTCCTATAGACTCAGTAGGAGACCCAATAGATTCTTGTAGACTGGGGGTTAAGGGAAAAATTCATGGCGAAAATTTTCACATACGTGTACTATTGGATTTAAGCCCAAAGTTTATGAAACCCAGGATGTGTTGCTATTAACACCACTAGGTGTAGGCCCAAATGCCATGCTGCATATTTGATTCTTATTATTGCGAGGTGCTTATTTTTGTTTTTTAATCTCAGTATGGATATGTAGATTTTTATATTGGCTTTCCTGACTTCCTTTTTTTTTTTGTAGTAAGTTTGGAATGAAATGTTATTTGTTATTTGTGTCCAGCAAAAGCAATCACTGATAGGGAAGAAAAACGCTTGCTGCATTATGGAGTCAAATTTTGTCATAACAAATGATTTTGTCTCTTTTTGTCATAAGGGGTTTGATTAATTTTACACCAAAAAGAAAACATGAAGAAAACCCAGCATTTGACGCTTGATGCACAAACTTTACCCCACTGCAGATCATGTACTGCTTAGAAAATTAACATCATATTTGGAAAAAAAAAAGTAACAACAACAGTGGCAGACTGTCAGAAATTTAAGTGAAATCTGACTAGTGGAAAAAACAAAAGTGTCATTTCGCCACTAGATGTGGCGTCCCATGGGAAAATCATCTTCTGGGGAAATTAGAGGGGCTTTCATGCTTATATGACTGAAGTTGCTTTGGGAGAATTATGTGCCATGCACACCCCCCCCCCCCCCCCCCCCCAAAAAAAAAGCATTAAAAATATGATTTTTTTTTTTTTTTTTTTTTTTTTAGAAACTGAACTTTCTTTGCCATAGAGGATGTGTCATACTGTAGTGTTGATGATGTAAATGTTGTCTGAAAAATGATTATGATTGTGGAAAAAAAAGTCTTCCAATAAAATGGTGTAGAGTTACCCATTTAATCATGTACAAAACAAATGTGACCGTGCATCACAAAACCAACAAAATGTCGCACCTCTTGATTTTACGTGAGGACTAAAAAAAGGTGAAACGGGTTAGCTAACTCAATCTCGACTTTTTCATATTTTCTGAAAGAGCTATTCTTTTTCTACATTATTCCTAAATTTGGGATCATATTAATAAAATGAATGGGAAAGTGTGTTTTCAGCATTTTTTCAACAACTTCTTTTTTTTTTTTTTTTTTTTTTTTTGGTAGATTAGTGTGATCAGGTATGTCTTAGAAGCAAATTTTCATTTCCTAAAAACCCTTACACATTCTTCCCTTTCGACTCTAATAACTTTTGAAAGGATAAAGCTACTGCTTTGAAATTTGGTATTAGTCATGGAAAGAGTGTGCTAATAGAGCATGAGGAATTTTAGCTTAATTTGATAATCCCTTCATTGCTGTTGCTGCAGAGATTGTTTTTTGTCCCATTCATTGCACAGCTAGCACGAGTTGGTAAGATTAAAGGGGCATTCCAGACGATTTTCATAATTTCATATCATGTGATACATAAATCGATAGTTCCATGTATAGATTTGTGGAATTTATTGAGGTTCTTGAGCAGAGAAACAATACTTTGAAAAAACTTCAACAAATTACACTGAACAGTGTCGATGACATAGAGCCTCACATATTTCAGAAATGTGGCAGTGTAATTCCATTACAACACCACTTGCTTGCAAGTTCATCTGTGTATAATCTATGCATGCCTTCTTCTTTTGTTCTGCTTCCTTGAGCCCCAACTCATGCATTCTCATGATGAGGCTGCCATGTCATCATCCTTGTTCATTGCAATTTGTTATAAATTTAAAAAACATTCTTATCCTTCGTCCCAATCACTATAAATTCTGAAACTCTGTACCCCTATAACTAATTTATAATTGTTCAAATGTAAAAATCTGAAAATCATCCGGAGGTCTCCTTTAAGTGCTTGAATAAACCCTGTACTTTAGAGCCTCTTTTCTCAGTAAACACTTTTCCAGATTATATATTTTCTTTCCAGTGTTTAGATAGGTTAGGCGAGTCCATTTTAATTCAGTTATACATCATTTCAAAACTTAGAGTCTGGTCGCTCAGAATCTGCCCTTAACTAATAACCAGTGTCTGGCGACTTTTTGTTGGTTTAGTGATGCAGGATCTCAAATGCGGAGGCTTATAATAGGTTGCGTTACAGTCTTGTAATCAGGATGTGCTATGTTGTGTGTAAGCATTCCGTCCCCTCTAGTAAGAGGCAAAGCTTTCTGTCCCTCGGATAGGACATAAAATGAAGGTCCCGTGTGTGTGTTAGCCACGACACATGCACGTACATTATCCCACTTCATTCATTCACCGCAAAGAGCAGGGTGCCAACGCGGTGTTGAAAAAGAAAAAAAGGCGCAACCGTGAAGTGGTCTCCTATACCCACCCACACAAGAAAACGGGCGAATGATGCTGACCCCTCATGGTTCGCCCCAGGTGACTAGCAATAGCCCTCAAACGGTATCAACCAGGCACGCTGTGCCATAAGCTTGAATGAGTGAAGGATGGGGTATATTGGTGGAGATGCTGCTCTTTGTCATACGTTCTTTTATCATGTGGTGTCATTTTTCAAGTCAATTATGTACCAACATATTAATGACATTTATACCATTACAATTTTACAGATGTATTTTGTACCAGTAATATTATTCTTTGGTGGTGGGTTAATATGCAGGCAAATGTTTTTGTCTGTGTGTGATGAATTAATGGCTAGATAAGTCACCAAATGAACGTCTCGTCATTATTTTTGATACATTGGTAGAGCTATATGTGCCAGTAACATTGGCACTTCCATGTGATTCTGGTCTTTCATTGTACACTCCCATTTGATTCATATTGAATGTTCCTTTACTTTGGTATTAAACTCTGGTGAAGAGCTTTCGCCTGTAGGGGTAACCTTCAGTCATATATTACTGTGCAGTTCATCAATTCATTCACCTTCTAACAAAAGAGAGAAAAAAAAAGATGTCATGGGGATACCCCTTGGTTAAAGTGCACCTATTTGTGTACCACAGGCCTGGAAGGGCACACCATTGATATATTCATCGAGTTGCCAGGGCAACAACTGGGATACAGCCAGTCAGCTGGCTGTAAGCGGTTTTGTTGCCATGGTAACTACCATTTTCGTAGCCTAGTACAGCAGCAATGACAGTACTGTGACACAGAAGTCGCCCCGGTAGAATCTTGTAGCGTTTGTGGCCAGTTACCCACTTATCTCTGTGCAAGTTTGCGCGCTGAGGCATTACTCACTTTGGTGATCAGACATATGAAATTCTTATTAATTTATTCTTCTTCATACTGGTTGGTAGATTATTCTCACTTGATACTCATTGTACAAATATTGTATGTAATTTTGTGAACTAACAATGGCATTAATTGTTTGAATAGTTGGTGTCCGTGGGAATACAAAATGTACTACACGTGCTAAAGAATCTGCTTTTATCCATGCTGCCGATATTCATTATTATTGATAGTACTATTGATGACGTTGATGTTACGATTATAATGGTGATGATGATGATGATGATGATGATGACGACGACGACGATGATTTTGCTTCTTGTTATCGTAATCATAATCATCATCAAAGGTCGTTTGTATAGACGCCACGGATACATTACTGTTGTAATTGCTCTCTCATATTTCCATTTTTAGTTACTAAATTAAACTCATGTACATAGTTACTCACAACTCGATAATCAACCGTATTATTATCCCTCAACAACATGAGCGACACACCTATTGAATTCAAACAACTCGGCGTGACGCAGTATGAAGTCCGTTGTTGGTTTGTGTTTTATTACTTTTGTTTTGATTTTTTTTTTTTTAAGGAAACAGAAAATAGTCATAATTGTTGACAATTCGTTGACTTTTTTTTTTATTTGTTTGTTTGAAATTTAGATTGATTTTAAGCCACTGCTAGGAGGCAATTGCATGTTTATTAAGCAGCACCCATGAGATCAGTATTTCAAAGTTCCCTCCAAGGAACTTGGCGCCTATAAACTCGACAATCTATCTGCATAGCTTGATGGTGGTTGTTGTTCATTATATCTGCATATCGATTGTTATTCTTTGATCAAAATTTAGAGAAAAAGAGTTTTGTGTCGGGCTATCAAATGATTGATAGTGCATTACACGGACGACTTCCCCACCACACATGTACCTGTAGACCATATCACAGAATAGAGCAAAACATAATTTTGTATCTTGTCGTCGGGGATATATTCGAAGGGGACTATGTCTGATGGCTTCACGGAATCCCCTCCTTCTTCTGGAGAAGTAAAAAAAAAAAAAAAAAAAAAACAAAAAAAAAAAATGTGTTGTAAAGTTTTGCCGTGCGATGATGTGACCGCGCCTATTGTGTAAGGCATGTACGTTTATTGTGTTTACTACGAGGGAACACCATTACTAGGAAGGGGTACGGTGCTATTAAAGAAGTAGTTGTGTGTGCTTCAACACTGAATGAAATGTATGTGATGCCATATAGGATGATCTTCCTGGTGTAAGTGTCGCGATGAATCTGAAGCGGTCTTAAGACCACCGCACACTATACGACTTTCGGTCGCTCCACTTACAGACTTTGGATCTGAAATGAACAAGCCTGTTTATTCTTGGGCTATTAATGATTTATTTCGGATCCAAAGTTGGTCAGTCGTGCGACCGAAAGTCGTAGTGTGCGGCGGGCTTTACTGGCGATGATTTGAAAATCATTGATCCGGGTTTTTTTTTTTTTTTTTTTTTTTTTTTGTTCAGGATTGTTGTAACTTGGTTCTGTATTTACTATTTAAATACCAAAACCTACCGATACAAAACAGTACTATATTGTATATGTATACCAAAATGCTCCATTGGCAGAGCTCAGTGTGCCGATTGAAGTTGACAGTAGTAATTTGGTGAGATGAACCGATCAGTCAGAATTAGATATCTTGTGTCTCGTTCCACAATAAAGTGTCTGCTCTGTTGCTATCACTATTGAAGAGCAGACAAATGACATGCCTGCGGTGCACCATGGGAAACGAAGCGTACCCGTGCCGTGTCGTGGAGTAATCATAATGTTCGTTCAGAGAAGTGAGGAATTTCTTACTGCAAGATATGAATGGGATCATCTGGGTGTATTTTTCTCATTTTGTGTATTGCAAATGTGTCCAAAGAATGTATTACACCTGTCGTCAGGTGTTTGAAGTACTTGAATATTAATTTGTAATCATGGTAGAAGAAATACAGTATATAAACTCAAGCAAAATAAAAGCCTGAATGTTTTGACTGAAGACTGGTTGTGTAGTGTTTGTCATTTACATTTGAATATGTAAAATATCATTATACCAGTATAATGGAAAAGCCGCTTTCTGAAATAATTAGTTGTCAGCTAGGTTAACATTTGCCCGAAATACTTAATTTGCGACCTTAAAATTTCCTTCTTTTTGTAGTTAAGTATTTCATACACTTCATATCTCCGATCTAGCTAACGAGGTTTTTGCCCATTTTGCACTCTCTTCGTACGTCAATGCATGCACTCGTCCATGTTGTGCTGTTTTGAGAATGACGCTGAGAGTATATGGTGAAAGAGGCCTACTCATTACTACAGTACTTTGTTCGCTGCATCCGGGTTTATGTGTTGAGACAAGAGATGTATAATAGTAGCGGAGTTGATGCCCAGAAAAAGTTGATTTGATGAATCAGGTTGAATGTCTCTGTGTGTATACAGGAGTGCGTTTGTTGTCTGTGTGTGTGCATGTATGTGGGCTTGTACAGTATGCTTGTGAGTAGGCCTACAATGTGTATCTTTATGTGTGAGCGTATAATATTTGCGTGTCTATAAATGTTAACCCTCCGGGATTTACCTCCGCATTAATCCGGCAGAACCACGTATCTTTCAAATATTTCCAAACAGCTGATGATGAATTCGTGTTTTGAATTGTACAAAAAATATTATGTTCACTTTTTGTTACAGAATACCATTCCAAGTTATGTAACTCACTACATAATAAGCGGCAAGCATTTATCTCGAAAACGCCGAAAACGAGATAGGTCGTTTTGCCAGATCACGGCGGGCCGAATTATGACGTCGTATTTAAATTTTACAAAAATATTGTGTCCATTTTTTTTTTTTTTTTTTTTTTATCAGAATACCATTCCAAGTTATGTAACCTACTACATGATAAAAGGTAAGCATTTGAAGTTAAAACGTGAATATCTCGAAATCGCCATAAACGAGATACATGTACTACAGTATGTAGTAGGGCCTACGTACAATGTAGCTTTGCCAGGTCACAGCCGACCACCACTGTTCGTCAGAGCCTTCTAATAGAAGGTAGAAGGCTCTGCTGTGCTGTTCGTCAACGAATGTCGCCCTCTCACGGTTCTTCGCTGTAAGGTTCCGTCTTTTGACAGGCGCCTTTTTGCTGCTCCACTCTCTTCTCTTTCTCTCTCCCAAACACAATGTAACAAAAAAAAAACCAACAACAACAACAACAACAACTATGATTTCAGTTACTAGCAGTTACTAGCTTTAACTTTCTCAGCAACAGATAATGGCCAACAAGACGTACTTGTGAACAAAGAATTAAGACATGACACATATTATGCGCTTTGGATATATTATGATTTTCGTTTAGCCACTTTATTTGCATAGATTTACAGATTGCCTTCTCTCATATGGCACAACATTCGAAGCGATGGCAGATTTGCTCTGCCTTTTTCTATGATTAAAATTGCACATTCATACATTAAAAGAAAAGAATCCACATGATCCTCTCGAAATGACAGAAGGTAATTTATGTAATTACACGATTTGAACAGATGCATAGTATCAGCATTTGTATTGTGAACCTTGTACGTCGACCCGACATGCGCACCATCAATTAAAATTAGTTTGCATATTTAATCAACAGATGAACCTGCCTACATTCTACATGAACTGGTTTGCACCGCAAACAACGTACGCCATTCGATGTGTGGGCCAACATAGCACACGGCATGTGTAGACTCCCTGGATTGCATTAAGATATAAAAGACATGATTATACGTCGACATTAATTGTTGCAAATCTCATTAACCATTCACTTTAACATGATACCCTGTTATGACTTCGAAAGGGGTCAGCCTAGTTCAGTTCCACTCTAGTTTTTGGTCCTTTCTTGTTTGTTTGTTTGATTTTTTCTTCTTCTGAAAAAAAAAAAGAACTACAACCCTGTCTTTGACCCGATCTGACCCAGTTTGCATCCTCCAGTTATATGCATGGTCACAGCAAACTAAAACCAGATGGGTCTAATAATCGAAGAGAATGAGTGGTTAAGAATCCCAAACAGGTAACCGTCATCGACTTTAACTGTCTTGGTGTCTGATACCAATAAGTATAAGTACCCTCCATCACAACTCGGCTCATTAGTTCAGCTCATGTTCGAAATATTGCCTTTAAAGTACATCAATTATAACATTCTATAATCATTATAACAGGGCCCCGTTTTATCGAGATAAAATCGATTTCCTTACCACACAGGCTGCCATAGACTTACAGCTGAAATCAACTATATAATCAATTTTAACTCTTCATAAAACAGGGCCCAGGTATTATGTTACAATGCATGGCAGTTCCTGTAATTAGTGTTTCAGGGGGAATAAAGTTGAAAACCTGTAGCACCGTTCCGAACCATCAGCGATTGCGGTGGCTTTTGCACTTTTTAAAGGGGAAATTCAGTCGAAATATGAGTTAGTCTGATAAGAAAGAGTAAAATATGAGTTCAATGGTATAAATTTGATCGAAATCGGATGAAAAATAAGGAAATTATGGCATTTTGAAGTTTCGCTATTTTGGGTGAAACAGTTCTTGAACAGTCAGTATGAATATGCAAATGGAAATGTGAGCATGTCATTCCCTCACAACTTACCATATAGTTTATACATAAAATTGAGAAATTTCCAGTTTTTCATTCAAACGCAGTTATGCCCGATGCTCAAATCCTCATATATCTAACTGATTACTATTTTAAAGTTATTCAACCAGGAATAACATCATGTTTCAGACTTCAATGACTGAAACATTGAATTTTCGTCACTTTTTTGTACATGATCAATGGGAAAAATGTGAGGGAATGACATGGGTAGCTCACTCATTTGCATATTCATACCCGTTTTACAAGAACTGTTTTGGAGAAATTATCAAAACTTCAAAATTTCATAACTTCCTTATTATTCATCTGATTTCAGTCATATTTTTACCATTGAACCCGAAAATTTTCACTCTTTTTTATCAGACTAACTTATATTTGGACTGGATTTCCTCTTTAAGCTCTCGGTGAGACGTTATTTTCATGTCCTTGCCTCATAAAGAAATCTTCTCCTAATTCTTTCCTTCATCTGAAAACCTACAGTTTTGAGACTATCCCACAGGCGACGAAATTAGTATGTATAATGTGCATCACCTTGGCCTAATAGGCCCAATTAAAGAATTGCGATGGGTTAAGTGAGTGGAGGCAGCCCTCAATTTCTATGTGTAATGATTCCAATTATCGAGACACTTTCCCGCGATTCTCCACGCCCCCTCCCCCTCCCACACCGGATGTTCTGCAGAAGAGAACATAGGAGGAACCAATAGCTAGTAGGCCGAAGTATGTCGTGAGCAACCACACCTTGTGAATGTCGTACAATCACTGGATGGTGACAAATTCATCTTCATGAACCTCTGCCAGCTCACGGTTGCTGTCAAACTATTCGTATGATATTAGATGATAGCAATTTAGCCAATACATGTAGTCTCCAGGCATAGACCCCAACATATTTATGCCAGAGTAAATGACAGTCCTGGCTGTATTATTTGCAGCATTTGATTTGCTCACTTCTTGTGAAGTCACGATCATGAGACGTCATACTGCTGTCGAAAAATATCAGCCGATGAAAACTCACATCACACACAACCTCGATGATGAGCAATTCGAACTCGACGGCGTCTGTCACATCTGTCTTATAACAAAAGTGACGATGGTATAATTTACCGTCGTCATAAGTCACTGGTGAGATCGCTTGAGGGTGTGCTCGACGAGCTCCCGAACTGATTCTTCGACAGCAGGTGGTCGTGCCACGCTCCGAATTCGTTGTCTCGCACCGCCAGCCGTTTGGTCTTTTCCGTGACGTCGGCCACTTCGCGCGCGACTTTCTCCTGGAAGGCGCGCTTCTTCTCCGCCTCCTCCCGCTCCTTCTTTCGCCTCATCCGCTCTTCTTTCTCCTTAGCCCATCTTTTTGTCAACGTCTCCTCCACGTTGTCCATAAGCACCGTGGTCGGAGACCGGTTCCTTTGCCGATACCGCTGTTACGTCATTGGGAGAAAAACGACAATTAGTGTCCTGAACATAACATGAGTAACTTTAAATCTATGACGAATAAGATATTGATTGATTATGGGTTGGTGAGAGACTTAATTTGACTATTCTTTATTTGACTGATTGATGAATTAATCAATTAGAATGTTTAAAAACTTATCAAGATACAGATTGATTCAGTAATCTGTTTCTCTGAGTCATCAGATGCTATCCCGCTAATTTTCTTTTCACTGACAAATTGCAAAGCGATTATATTCCTGAATACATTGTCTCATTTCTTGCACTATCCATTACCTTTAGAACACTATCATGTAGAATCTTAGTGATCTTTATAATCTAAGTGAAAGAGAAACTCAAAATTGAATCGATGCTTCCTACAGTTATCAAGGTCAACTTAGATATGATGCACAGAATTGCGCTTTAAGTTGTACTTCGACAAAACATCGTCAAACTGAGAATTCACTGGATATCAATGAAAGAAGAACTATCAATATTTTCTTGCTTGACATGGAGAGCTCTCGGGACAGCGCCCATTCTGGTCTGTTTTGCGGTCAATATAATTATACTCACCGAAAACTCGCCGGATGGTGACGGCCACTTTCCCTTAGGGTGCATGAGAGTGGAGTCAAACTTGGGCGGTTGCACCAGGACATCCCGCCCCATCTGAATCCCGTTAAATCGGTCGGAGAGCTCCGGTGGAAGACCATACACTGGACAAGGAAGGAGACAAGGGAGCACCAAGAATGTGAATAATTTGCAGTAATTTTTTTATGACTTATATACTTGGGTGAGGGACAGACGGACGGACAGACATGCACTGACATGTTTGTTTTAAATCAAAATATATTTCCCCTTATTGTGATCGGGTTGTTGTCGCGTGTGTATTAACCTGCTCATTAATGCACTGTTTCTTCTTTTCATATCTCTAATTTTATGGCTTTGCAATGTATTCGATTTTGCGATAGCCGCCATCACATTACCTGGTTATGTTTAACTGTTGGGCTCCTTTCTTGCAGGTCCAAAGAGCCTGTAAAAACGCGACCATTAACAATCTGGTCATCCTTGTCCTTTTAATGTACATATTACCCTCCTTTGTCCTTTTGTTCCAACTACTGTCTGTCCGTCTGTCTGTCTGTCTGTCTGTGCAGTGTATATGTATTTGACTATATTATCTATTTTATCTATCTCGTACTTCTATCTTACAATCCATCCGTCAGCGTCTATTCCCCGATCCATGTACAGTATTCATATGCCTCTTTCTGATTTATGTGTATTCTACCCAATTAACTGGACCTTCCCCATGTGGCATATATGCGAAATCAAATTTCATACAGTCTTTTTCGATATCAGCCCTCCCTCTCCACCTCCACCCCACCCCGCTCCATTCTCCCAGCCTTTCACTATACTGCATGGCAAGGTGTAGCTTATCAACCCTCCAGTGAAATTCCAAACTCGTTTACGTTTACTTACCGATGTCGATGTTTTTCGTTTTGAACCTGATGTTGTACGGGTCGCTCTCTTTGTGCGTTAAAAACTCCGGTAAGCCCAGCGGTCCCAGGGGAGGATACTGCGGGGGAACAAAGGTGGAGAATGTATGCTTTTTCCCTCCGTGCTTATGACTATCGTAATAATTATGATAATACAATAATGTAGGCCTACGCGAAGATTTACATTCCATGGCAAGTTCAGATCAACACTCGTAGCATCTACAGACGTGCCATGCAGAAACCGTGCATCACTTTTAAGCTGATAGTACTGCAATTGAGCTCTGTGTAATACACAGGTGTTGTTTGAAAGAATAATTATGGTAAGAATATGGTTAGCGTATTTTCGTTAATTCGATTCAGTCAAATTCAATGCAGCTAAACTTTCCCTGTAGCTGAATTATTTTCAAAAGCTGATCGACAAACTTTTCTATTTGTAAAGAACAATGAGGCAATGATTTACGGAGTTTCAAAGTTGAATACAGTCCCTTAAACTAAAAAAAAAAATGTACTGTAAAAATGCTATACTGAGGAACAAGCAAGCAAACGATAAAAATCAGCTGTAAATGAAAGGAACAAGGGGAATTTATACCTGTCTGAAATCGTGAGGTTTCGGATTTTCGTATCTCTCCTGAGCGTGCATCAATTCCTTGACGGCTTGCTTGCGGGCAGCGTCGGGGTCGGCGATCCTGAATTTGGTCAGCATCTTTCGGCTCCTCGGCCGCGGAGGCTGCAGAATCTTCGGTAGTGTCACCGTGGTCTTGTCAGCGACCTTCTCTTCCTTCTTCACGCCCGGGTAGCAGTCCCACCTCCATGGTTGCATCGACTCCCTCGTGTTCCTCTTCGGGGGCTTCGGCATATAGCGCTGGAGGGTGAAGTCCGGCGGCGGTCGCTTCCAAATGTCTTCGGGCTCCTCGGCGGGACGGATGAGGTAGGAGTCGCTCCGCGTCGTCAGGAGGTCGTGCCGCGCCTGGAATTTGCTCTTGTCGATGAAGGACACCTCGGCCGGGTTCATGATCGTGGTCGCCCTCGTCCTCGTGTGCCCGCCGCCGCCCGTGCTAGTTCGACGAGGGCTGTCCTTCGTTCTCGTCATCATCGGAATCGATAGACCGGCGATCTTGCGGTGGGCTTGATTCTCTGAGACGCGAGACTGGACTTGCGTCATGTCCACTGGACATTCACCGATCCTGGACCTCTTGTTTTTATACTCTGTGTTGGTTAATATTCATCAACCTGTAAAAATAGAACAGACGAATGAAACAGGAATGATTCCAACCGTGCCTACATGTACTTTAACTTCAGATGTCGAAATACATGTTTGCATTTATTTTCATATTCGTTTGTTTATTTATATTGCAAGCCTGTGTCAAAATGACAATTATTACTGATGTCTTCTGTCGTGGAGTGCAAAAAATGCACGTGAATCATTGAAAGGAAGGTGATTAATCTAGGAGCACATGGACACCCATGGAAGACCAGCTTAATGTAGCTGAATATGGGCTATCCAGCCATCTTCACAGATGGAAAATGAACAACAACAACAACAACAACAACAACAACAACCCATGCAAGGAGTGGTTTCTTTCTTTTTTTCACAATAACACTAGATAGATCCCTCTAATACAGCAGGTATACCAAAGTAAGAATACAACCTGTTTCCTACAGAGACTATAAGATTAAGTAACTCTCACTCATTGTTCTGTCCTATACTTCCCTCTAACTCATGCATTGTGTATACTGTCTGGCTTGGCAGTCACAGCAGTCGGTGGCCACGATTAATCTTCAAATTTACCAATGTATATTATCAATCTGCAGCCTACTATGACAATGTGTGCCAGTATACGTTTTCATTGTACTTTTTGTAATGCTTATGTCACTGTTCCGAAAGCTCGTAAGATCTTACACTATATCTGGTATGAATTTTGATCAGTGCGGGGAGGTGGAACATTTGGAACCCGATGGGTATGGTCATATCATAAGGAGCAGTGTAAAATAGAATAAAATCATCTGTATCTGCATATTTGTAATTTCGCGAATAAATAGACAGAAGAGGAATGACCTCCATTCATTTTTTTTTTGAAAACTACTTCCAGTGTTACTTGACAGTAGGAGTTAGAGCGAAGACGAGAGTCAATATAAGATGATGCTAATAAAAAAAACAAACACACACACACAACATTGTTTATATAGAGACAAGTTGGTGAATCAGACACGTACACAATGCTATGCGTACAAAGCCAGTGAGAAAGGAACTGGTCATTAATAAAGACGTTGCCAACAATATTTGAAATTGGCCACGTTTGAATCCATAGCCCCCAAATGGATAATGCCGGTAGTACTATCGTCATTAGGTTTAAACAACTATAGCAAGATACATGGCACTTGTATAAACAGATAACGAAATAATATAGGGATCGATAATCGTGTTATCTTACCTCAATAACAATCTGTTCCTAGTGGAGAGTCATCTTAGAGTCTTGTAATACACTTCAAATGTATCAAGAAGTAATCCTTGTTTCAGGCAGAAACACGACTCAGAATTCACAACGACAATCGTAACTTCGTTACAGATGCATATAGCACTACACAGACCGGTTACCGGTTGCACACAACAGTATACACGAAACCTGTCAACGTATGTTTACCAGTGCACATGGTTCCGGCCCGTAGGAGGGTCCAAAGCTTGCACCTGTTGACCTTAGAAACGGACCGTAGCAACACAAAGCCTGCGGGACCAGTCCATTATCCGAGTAGGTGGGAAACGTACGGAGACCGGAGTGCGAAAAATCAGAGTGCGCAGCGGTGACAATACTCATACAAAAGAATAAAGCTGTAGCGTGGGTAGCACCCTGAATGCGGCTTGCACCCGCCCGTACAGCCGATTTTGTGTAGTGGTATGGTCCAGTTGCTGAGTTGAGTGTCGGGACTGATGAATGAAATTCAGTTCTCTTGCCACGATCAGGCCTGATTTGATTTTAGTATACATGTATTGTATAAAGCACTTCACCGGTTTCAATATCCGTCTTGGCCTGAAAGCATGGTATATGATATTTTTATTAACCTCCTTGTTTGCACAGCTATAGGTACCCATTATTCACCCTGTGTACACACTAGTCTTTTCGCCCCACTTCTACACCCCCCCCCCCCCCCCCCCAATGAAGAGCGCTTCATGAAGCCTATATTTCACAGGGCCAACAGTATTATAGTGTGTTGTTGTTGTTTTTTCACTCATTAACTCGTTCACTTTTGCGTTTGGCATACTGCACGTTTGTGTCCCTCCGTCATCCAAAATACTTTCAATGATTTTAGATATCATTAACTACTTCAGAAATGTCAATTCACTCTTTGGATGTCGTATGAGTTGACGAGAATGGGAAATGGTGAGTAGAAATTTGTTGAATTTTAATTTAATCAGTGATTAGGAAAAATACGGTGAAATAATTGTGGTATACAAGATGAGCCCCTGCATTCTTAAACAGAGTCCTATGTTCTCATTCCGTTGGGCTTGAACATGCTTTGACTGCCTTACACGTCCCTCAAACAAGCTTAATACATGTGTGGTCGCCTAGCGGTAATGTTTGAGTAATGCTAACGGCAGACTTCTCCAAACGATTACTGCTCAGTCTCAACTGCCTCAACTCTTTCATAACACAATGACTATTGATTATTATCATACTTTCTGCAGGATACCACAGCTTTAATGATCGCACACAACCTCTCAAAATTAGCGTTAGACATGTTTTATTTACATCAGTACATTGTCATAATTATTATTCGACATGTTGGCCACCAACCCTGGTGACTATACGACACTCGCTTATAAAGCACTTTCAACTAGGTTAGAATATTTGTATTCATCATGATTGCCTGCCTTCAATTCCCCAACACACTGGTACAATCGTGACCTAGCCTACCAATGCTATCAGTGGGGGTGCTGCGGCTTGGTGGATAAAACTCTTGATTTTCAGTTGGAGGGCCCGAGTTCGAATCCACACCAGTGCTTATGTCCTTGGATGAGATGTTTTTACTGACGCACCGTGACCCTCTCGACATTCCCCATTACGCCCTGGGTTGAGAGAAACATGGTGAGTAAAAACATCTTGTCCATGGGCGTTTGGCACTTGATGGGATTCGAACTCGAGACCTCTGATTGAAAGTCAAGAGTCTAATTCATGATGCCTTCTTCTCGTTGTCCTTCTTCTTCTTCTTCTTCTTCTTCTTCCTCTTTTTCTTTGTCTTCTTCTTTTCTTCTTGAAAATAGCTGTTAACTTGTTTTTCTTGTTCTTTTCTCCACAAAACTAGAAAACAACAAGATTATAAGCAAATTACTTGACAAACACGGAACAGACCCAAAATAGAACACTCGAGTTGTTTGTTACGAAGAGTCCCATGCTTTTGATGAAACCATAATTTCAGCAGAAAACGACGAGGATTGAATTATCTGTGGTTTTATTTAACTAATACACATACACACACATACACACACATAGATAGATAGATAGATAGATAGATAGATAGATAGATAGATAGATAGATTGATAGATTGATTGATAGATAGATCGATAGATAGATAGAGGGTGTGGAGAGAAAGATACATATCTTATCCCAATTATTCAAATCATCTCATTTATCTTTCTCTTCTCGAACCCTTCGCCCATGGCATAAAAGACTAACATTCAGTTTACTGTAGGTCAGCATTTGAATATGCCACCCTATATTCCGTGTGTCTATTATTTTGCAACTCACGGAACATGCAATACGCGCAGCAAAATGCAAAGCGGTTTTCACAGAAGGAAACATAGCCGGCCTAGTACATGTAGTATAATATAGTGACGTTTACTCTCTCCTGCTTTATCAAAACGTTTCTACCACTTGTAAAGTTAAGCTCCAGTACGATTCTAAATGCTGGAGTAAAGAGGTATCGATCCGATATTAGCATCGCAATACTTAAGTGTTTGACTTCCTCTTAAGGTGGACAAACAGTGTCTGGGGGACACCCCCACAAAATAGAAGAAGAGAAATCACATTTTGCCGTTTTTAAAAGTGATGACAAGCTGTTATATCCTAAATAGGCTTCTCGCATTACTAAATAGTCAGAAATCATAACCGTCATATACGAGATACCTATTATGAACTGCCTTCGAAAATTTAAAATAATATTATAGTTTCTATTCACTACAAAACGCTCAAAGATTTCACTAATCTGATCCTCTACCCGCTCTCAAAAGAACTATTCAATTTTTTTTTTCTGAAATTCCAACCTACCTCTGTTAAACGACATCCAATGGTATTTTCACTTTACAAAGCATGTGGGTTTGTATAAAGATAATCAATACCAGATTTAAGCTAAAACCCCAGAGAAATGTTCGATGGTTTGATAATTTGATAAACAATCAAGGTAGCAACGGCCAAGTGGCCCTCCCTGGAGATGTAGAATATAATAATGACCACATAACGTTGTTGTTGTTGTTTTTTTTTGTTCTTCAATCGCAAGAAATCGACGAAGTCTAATTTTCACTGTGATGAAGTTTACAAAGCTTTGCAATTTGAAATCACAGCGGCGTCAACATAAACAGATTGTTAGAACGAAGTAAGATGGTTTTGATGTTTTCAAGACGAAATTTAGATCTAAATTGAATCTCGGTACTGCTGAAATGTGATGATCTTCCTGTAAATTTGGAGAGTGCTAACTCAAACAAAATACAAACAAAAGGAGAGAAAAGGAAATTACTACGGAAAATGAAAAAAAAAAACTGGGGATAAGTCTAAAAGGGAATAAAATAATCATTACAAACATCGATGCAAACCGCTTGGTGCATACAACAAGGACTTTATGCCCTCTTGACTCTCCTGTTGGACTACCTTATAGAGGGCGGACTGTACTACACCGAGTGGTCAGGAAAAAATCAACACACATCCCACTTAAAGGCTTAGTCTAAGATCCATTAACTTTTCGCGTGTACACGTTGCTAACCGGACTGTTGACTCTGGCGCTCCCTGAAGGAGGGTCGGGAAACAATTGAAATGTTTTGAGGTTGGCTTGTGCAAAGTCTACTTGATTTATCGATCGATCACTTCCGATGCAACTTTTGAATATCAAGTCAATCGGAGGGTCCCCCTTAGACCTCTATATAGGTTGGTGGTAAACGCAGAAAGACTGTTAGCCAAATCCCGTTTGATGAATGATACCATTTAACAGCCAAACATTTATATGGAATTAACCTCAATGGAAAGTTTTTATTGACTATCGTGCCTTTCAACAGGTTGGAGAGCGCAGAGTCTGTTGCCTTTTTATTCTGTTGCAGTTGTCAAATTTTGGATCGCCTTTTTGTGAAGAAATGATTGATTAAACACGTTTTCCGTTGTATCTTGAAACAATTTTTATATTTTGCCCCCCTTTTTCACATGGGTTAGTATAGTTATACTATAGTATGCCTGATGTCCATTCTCTTTGACATGTTTGAGGGAACAATATTAACTTTCCGAAAAAACCCCCCAAAACGGTCCTTAATCTTCCATTCTACTGGCACCGACACACTGTAGCCACTCTTACATAACAGCGACTTGCTTCTGGGTGAAGAGATGTATTTGTTTGTTTGGGGCTTTTTTCGTTTCGTTTCTTTATTTACATATTTTGCTTTTTCTTATGATCTTTCTAAGCCTGCATGTGGAAAAGTTGTCTCCCAAGCACGCGACCAACGCGCGCCCCCACACCTGTCACACGTCGCCATATACCAATATCCCCCTCGCGCCAGTAAGAATAGCATCAGGGGTGTAAACAGCGGTCAGTTTTATCCATCCATTATGGTTATCCTATATAAATGAATCGATCCTTTGATATGTTCTTCTCTTTGTGAACCCCCTATCTGGGGGAGGGTCAATATTGGCACGCTCCGCAAACATACCTATATAACTGAAATCATAAAGAGTGGCAACATCTGGACGGGTGTGGTTACTTTTTCCTCTGGAACATTGTTAAGTAAGCCTGGCTTTCAAAAAGTAAAGTTTGGATAACTTGTCCGGATACATAGAGCGAACGGGAAGGGAAGTGCAGTGATTTTAATTTCGTCTGGTATTACAGCAGGAGATAGGTAAATTAATTGTTGCTAGATTTAGAAACAATCAGAGGCGATGATGTTAACGGCTCACAGGTTTCCCTGTGATCTTTACATAAAGATCTTTACTTAATCCGCGTTTGACATAATTTCAACAAATAATCAGATGTAAATTTTGCATCAAATTGTTGTCGCCTTGTAGTTACCCAGTGAGGGTTACTGTAACTGGCAAAACAGCCTGTAATATTTTCTTAAAATCAATTTTCGACTAAGAAGAATGGGAGGGTTGCGGGGCGATGACAGCACTCTCCCTTCTGATATCCATGAGCGGAATATAGACACCTATATACAATCACAGTTTGGCGAAAAGTGTGTCATTGTAGAATTCAATGGCTTTTATCAGAGTCCGATTCTGAAGAAGCTCGTACAGTTCTGCTCTTATGGAAGTAAATTTGTACGGGATGTGGAATTGAACCGCAAGTAATTAAGGGGGGAGATAGATGGATTGACTCAAGCTGGGTTGGAGTTAGAAAGAGACCGGTATATAGGAAAGGAGAGACGGACGATGATGATGATGATGATGATGATGATGATGATGATGATGATGATGATGATGATGATGATGATGATGATGGTAGTGGTGATGATGATGACGAATATGATGATGAAGATGATGAATGAAAATGATGAATGATGATGAATGAATTAATGAACGAATGAATGAATGAATGATGATGATGATGTTGATGATGATGATGATGATGATGATGATGATGATGATGATGATGATGATGATGATGATGGGTAGGAGGGGAGGAGGAGGAGGAGAATCGAGGAAAGGAAACTGATGGAGGAAGAGAGAGATGAGAGGGAAAGAGAAAGAGGAGAAAATGAAAGAAAGCTAAATATTCTGTGCTCGATAATCAAACAAGCGAATACTTCTACTCTCGTCTGAAAAAAAAAAGAAAAAAAGTCAAACAAATACAAGTCAATCTTATGAGAGAGCACTCGAGTTTTGAATGGCGATCAACAGGTTGAGTGGACGCCTCGCGCCTCCCGCCACGCGTGGATCGTGCTAATACGTCAACAAACCGGCTAATCAGGCAAACAAAAGGATGAAAGCATTTTCACGACCTTTGTTTGTCTTGCTCTTGTAAAACACAAAGAAAATTAGCTCCCGTTAGAGTACTCGCTCGCGACGGGGTTGCGTTCACACCACTCCGCAAAGACAAGGACCGCGACGCGATCCATCATAAACTGGAGAGATGACCGGAATAGATATTGTAAAGTAAGCGTCATCAATCGTCATGAGAGAGGTTGTTAATAAGATTAATCATTTTCAATGACAATCAGCAAAATGTCGTTGGTCGCAAACAGAGGTAAACGGACTCATACGTCCTAAATATATTTGAAAATGTGTGACAGTGTTGCAGCTAAGCGTGCTCCTTGGTGAGAATTAATCGTCCGTCTAAACGCAACTCAAATTCTCTAGCATTCTTGTATCAACGTCCTTTTTGCTCATCTGGTGGCTCTTTAGCCTCCGGGTTTCATGACGTAAGCAGGAACTGATGTCCAATATATAAAGGTTCGGATCCAGGCCCACGGACAGTTGAAGACCAAAACTTCAGGGCAACTTTTTTTTTCTTCTACTTCTTCTCGTTTTTATCGTAGAAATCTGTAAAACTAATATTGTGTTGTAGCCATCTGATTTATATTTCTTCTTTCGAAATAAACAAATCGGCTAACTGAGAT
The DNA here is from genome assembly GCA_033980235.1 of Diadema setosum. Taxonomy (NCBI): domain Eukaryota; kingdom Metazoa; phylum Echinodermata; class Echinoidea; order Diadematoida; family Diadematidae; genus Diadema; species Diadema setosum. The sequence goes on along the minus strand of CM067075.1, from coordinate 28,229,143 downwards.
GTGACAATCATCTAAACCAAGCAGAGCAACAACCAAAGAAAGACGAAATCTCTCATTCTGTTGATATAAAATGGAACTACCGAACGCGGAAAACATCAGCTTTGCTGGATTCAACGTGGGCTCGCCGCAGTGTGTCGATGGAAGGACCGATGAGCCAGAACTGAGCGAGGAGACTTCACCTGTCTACGCCGAACTCACGGCGCCAACCTTCGATGTCAACGACGTCGAAAAACTGGAGTCGAATGCGGCTCACCTCCTGCGTATTCTCGCTGAAGATGGCCTCTTCGACGAGGGAGAGGTTACCGAAACTTCCACCCACAGTGCTGGAGGCGAAGATGTAAGTTGTGGTCCGGATCAAACATGTTGGAATGTGGATTGGTATGCAAACAACAATGGCGATGCGACCACCAGACACGTGTCGTCGACCTCTTCGTCTGAGATACACGACCTCCAGACGTCATCGTACTGCGAGACTGTGAACGAATGTAACACGAGGCACACTTATCCTCCGAGTTTTGAAGTTTTCTCGCAAAGTTACCAGTATCACGTCCCATATTTCGACCAACAGGACCAAAGTGGTTCCGTTCAAGGTAACAGCAATCTTCTTTTTCCTCCTCGTTTTCTTCTTCCATTTCCTTCGCCTTTCTCCTCACTCACCTTCACTCTTCCTCTTCTCTTTCCCTTCATTTCCTCATCTCTTTCCAATTCTTTCTTCTTTTTCTTTTTCTTCTTCTATTACTACTACTACTACTACTACTACTACTACTACTACTACTACTACTACTACTACTACTATCATATCATCACATCTTTCTTTTTAAGCCTCTGTTCCTTCGACGTCGTCATTACATAATATGCGATTCAATACTCGTCCATCTATAGTTTCTAAAACGTCGATATGATTTTAAAGGCACTGTTTACCATTGGGAGCAGACCACTGGGATTAGAGTTATCACATTACATGCATATATTATGTAGATCAGTTGTATCACAAAACATCCTACCATATAAAAATTTCGCAATAAAGCTAGAATATAAGGAGATAAGGTTATTTTTCTCAATAAGCCACAACTGTAGACGGTTTATTCTAAATAGAAACAATTCTAATGAAATTATTGTTCACATTTTGTATATCAAACAATACTTAACATTGTGAAGATGTTGACCATCGCGGTGAGTTCCAGGACGATAGGAGAACAAATTAATCCTTTGTCTCGCGAAGAAATCGTTACTACAATTTCTTCGGGAGACAAAAGATTAATTTGTTCTCATATCGTCATAATATTTAACATTGATTATACTGATGAACATTTTTCAAATAGTTGTTTCTATAACTAACTCACGTTTTAGAAATATTTTGAAGCACTAAAGCTGTGTTTTTGTTTCATCTGCACATGGTAAATAATGCCTTTCAATAATAATAATAATACAGGGTATTTATAATGCGCCAGTTCCACATAGTTAACGTGCTCAAGGCGCAGTAGAAGAAGTAAGTTATGAAATACAAAAATCCTTACACAAACATGCACATGAAAATGAATGACACAATAATGATAATGAAAAAATATACATCATAATATACAATTCTACTGGAAAATGGTCATGAACAAATGAGTTTTGAGGGCAACTTTAAAGGAGTCAACATTCGAAATGTGACGGATAGCTTGAGGCAACTGATTCCACAGGTAAGGTCCAGCATGTGCAAACGACCGATCCCCCCATGATTTCTTCGTTTTTGGAACAACAAGCAATCTACTATCAGATGACCTTAAACATCTGGAAGGATTATAAAATGTCAGTAAATTAACATTGTACTCTGGGGCAGATCCATGTATGCAATGAAAAACAAATAGTAATAGTTTAAATACAATGCGAGATTCAACAGGTAACTAATGCAATGAGGACAAAACAGGGGTAATGTGAGTATTTCTCCTGGTAAGGGTAACAACGCGGGCTGCTGAATTTTGCAATTGTTGTAACCGTGAAAGTTGAGATTGTGGTAGCTGAAATAGGAGTGCATTACCAAAGTCAAGTCGTGATGATATAAGAGCTATTATATATTATATTATATGATATATTATAACATGAACTATATTTTCTGTGGCTGAACGAGTTAAATACTTGCGAATAATGCCCAAATTTCGTAACTGATATCTCACGGATTTACAGACAGCAGAGATCTGAACAGACATGGACATTGTAGAATCAAATAATACTCCAAGATTTCTACATGATTTAGATGGAGCAATAACCACATCATTGTCAACCGTCAAAGAAGGAAGACTAACCTTGTCAAGTAGAACCTTGGAACCAATAAATAACAACTCTGACTTTTCCTGATTTAACTTCAATGAATGCGAGCTCATCCACTTTTTGATATCATGGATGCAAGCCTCAAGTTTCTGAATGATGTCAACGACATTTGTTTGGGTAGGTAGAAATGATGTATATATCTGGATATCATCAGCATCATCTTTCAAGTTGATATGCACAGTGTCTCAAATGAAAGTCATTATGAAAAACGTATCACACACCTTCCCGATGAGAACATCTGCCGTTTTCATGTGGATCACAAAGCTTGATCATTAAAAGGGGAAACAATGGCAATCAAACTTCGGGAAGATATTCGTAAACCTGACTTTATATTTATCCCAATAATTATATCACACTGAAAGCATAGATTAGTATATAAGCGACATGATTATATCTTAATTTATGCCATTGGTAAAGTTTTGATTTGTTTTACGTGTTAAGCCGTTTGATATTATCGACAATAAATTTTACTAAACTTCTGCACTGTTGACATACTAAATTGTTGCGAAATATGCATAGCTTCTTATTCTTCTAGCTTATGGCACAATGTGCCTGGTTGATCCCATTTGCTGACTGTTGCTAGTCACAGGGGGCATAGCTATAAATGCTGATGTGGCGCATTCGGCGAATACATGTATTTCAAATGTGAAATCGCTTCTCTATACCCCACAGTCTGCGGAGGGATACCATTTGGCTCTACACACATAGATATTCCCGACAAGGAGTTCAAAGAAGGCGGAAATGTAGCGATAACCCACAAAGAGACGAATTCCAAGAGGCCGTCCGCGTCAAAGCCTCGTCGTCGGGTCGTCACGGTAGCCCAGCGGAAAGCCGCGAACGTGCGCGAGAGACGCCGAATGTTCAATCTCAACGACGCCTTCGACAAACTTAGGAAAGAGGTTCGTTCTGCGGCTATCAGCGCTGCATGTTGAATCAAAGTATAATCGATTTTCCTCTACTAAATGAATGGATATGTTTGTCCTCCTAAGAAATGTTTATTATATCACTGAAAAAGAAAGAGAGTACGGTAGTACATCTTATGATACAAAGAAGTCGTTATACAACGTTATCATTCTCTCAAAATTTCTTTGAATTTGTTAACTATTCTTGAGACATAAAGTTGAGAGGTTCAGTTTGTTGAGTGACATATTTTCGAATTTCATTGCGCGAAAAATGATTACATCTCAAGGAAATGATACAAAACACTTCAGATTGCATTGTAAAACTAATTCCCGACAGCTGAATTGTCAAGGTTATTGAATATAATTTGTTGGACATTTCTCAAGATAGTCTACGTTGTAGGTAGACGTCGCACACGCGCAGTTCACAATCTTTACCGTTCTCAACGCCATTAGAATCCGATTAGACAAGGATGCCGTTGTTTCGGCTTTATGTAATACCTCGCGAACCAGTTCTGCGAAACACAGGCACTTTAATCTTACTGTTAAAATTGCGTTCAAGTATGTTTATTACCCCTGTCCCGTATTCTTATCCCATAGGTACCGAAATTCAAACACGAGAAGCGTTTATCTCGGATCGAAACGCTGCGACTGGCCATTCTGTACATCGAGTTCCTGGCTGACCTCCTTGCCGGCAAGCAGGCGACGGGCGAGCTTCGGGGCAGGACTGTCAGGAGCCGCTCAACGGCCGTCGTGCAAAGCGACCACGCTCGAGGTCACTCCACGGACAGAGCAAGAACCGGCGACAACAACGACGACGATGTCGAGCGAAGTACCGACGTCCACTAGGACAATGAGCACAATGAAATGTTGACTTTGTCTATTCATTGAGAGACTGACGTATAATGCTTTTTCAATCAGTTTCGTCGACGACCATGTCAAATACTGTTTACTTTTTGTTGTGCCAATAATAGTGTTATGGGGTCGAGGAAAAGATGGCGGTGATCGACAGGGACGTCGCATGCGTCATCATCATCATCATCATCAGTGACGCCAAACAGAAAACTGTATCCCACAAGACTTTGAAAGACAGCAATTGACAACTGTATTTCTCGCCCTCGAGCGCCATGTCTGTCTCCGAAAACTCTCAAAGAAGTCGGATAGAAACTTTTCAGAACCAGAAAAGTTTTTAAGTACAATGTACAAAGTTTTCCTGTTGATTGTTTTCTTCAAGGGTTGGCAACCTTAATTAGCCTAATTGGCATAATCGTTTGATTAGTATAATGTATAATACAAATGAATTGCTAATCTTAGTTCAGGATGCCAGAAAACGTGGATAATACAACTTTTCAAGGGTTTTCTTTGACGAGGAATCCATTTGTAACAACAGTTTCCATTTTTACATGATGTAAATGTCTTAAACATGCAAAATTGCACAAGTTAATTTGCATATGCAGGCATGCACAGCTAATAAATAGTACCACGTGCTATGTATATGGCATGGAAAAGGTTTTAAGTGGAAGGATTTTTGTTGAATCGCGTTGTAGAGGGCATTGAGGTAAATTAAGCTTGGTTGCAACCTTGACAGCCTTGGACAATTCACTTAAGTAGTCTAATTAGCATATTCAGCTAATTAGCATAATAAAATGTATGTAATATGTTACTATCAAATTTTGATCCAGGAAGCCTGAAAACACGGGTAATACAACTATTCAAGAGTTCTCTATAACGTGAAATTCATTCATAACAACAGTTTCCATTTTGAAATAATGTGTCTCAAACATGCAAATTTACATAATAAGCTCATTTGCATATGCACACTGTCTAGTAGATGATACCATTATACTATGTACGTAACATGAAAAAAGTTGTTTAGTACAAGGTTTTTGTTGATTCAGTTTCTAGATTGGTGAAGTAAATTAAGCTTGGTTGTCACCTAAGCAGCCTTGTGCAATTACATGTATCTTGATACAGTCCCATTATCATATTCAGCTAATTAGCATAATATGTCATATGTTGCTAATTCTAATCCAGAAAGCTTGAAAACACGGATAACACAACTTTTTAGGGTTTTCTATGAAAAAAAAAAATAAGTTCATAACAACAGTTTCCATTTTGAAATGATGCAAGTGTCTTAAATATCGTAGTTAGCACAACTTAGCAAGTTAGCTGATTTGCATAATTTTATGTACAATAGTCCGATAGATGGTACATTCCCTATTTTCAGGCTTCCTACTTCAAAATTAGCATAATTCTATGATTACATATTATGCTATGTGGCGGAATATGCTAATTAAACTAATGAAGATAATTGCCCAAGTCTGCAAAGTGGGAACCAAGCTTAATTTACCTCAGTGCAACACCATCTATAACACAATTCAACGAAAACCCTTCTTCTAAACAACTTTTTAACTCCATATACACAGTATGCGCTACCATTTATTATTAGATTGGGTACATATGCAAGTAATAACTCATTATGCTAATTTTCACGTTTAGGACACTTTCATCACTTCAAAATGGAAACTCTTGCTATGAATGGAAACGAAAACCCTTGAAAATTTTTACATTATCCGTGTTTCCTGACTTCCTGGATTGAAATAAGCAATATAATGGTATTATTTCACATATTACACATTCATATAATCAGCATATTATGCTAATTATATGAATATGTTTAATAGGCCAGTAAAAAAAAAAAAAAAAAAAATGCCCAAGATTTCTTTTCATCGATTCATCTCAAGTACATATATGTATTATCTATAAACATTCTTTTCTTTGTAATACAGCTCAACAACATGATTTCATTCATTTAGTGTTCTTTACTCGCTATCGGGCGATTTCCTCTTGAAGACAGAATGTGAAAATTAATGCCACAATTGCATGCTCAATACATGTATTCAGATCAGAAGTTATTTATTCGCGTTGGCAGTAGATATTTACATTCATTCGAGTTATATTTTATTTCAATACAGAAGACGGCGGGCGCTTCATGTCTGACGGCGAGTTACCTTGTTAGAATGTCATAACGTACATTGAATCCTCCGACAAAACAGCTGTTATCTTGGCCTATTATGAGTCCATTTCTGGTTTTATCAGAACCATCCTGTTCTTTCCACAAGAAGGACTCCGGGTTGAATCTAAACTTAAATATGAAATATTGAAAACACCAGTGGATAAAATAAATATACAGTACGTAGCAGTACATAATGAGATTTTAGTCCGTGCATTGGCTCCAGTACACAAAAGATGATTTTTTTTTTTAATTATCATTATCTATATACATATATGAATATGCATAAAGAAAAAAAAAATCCTGTGTTCCAATAATATATGACATATTCACTTTAAATTGAAATAAAACAATAAAAATATTAAAATCGGTGGAGGCATACAACTGACGGAAATGGCGCAATTCAATTGCATAATCACAACACCGATGTCATCACCAATTCAAATCAGGAAGAAAATTATACATTGGCACCTTTTTCATAGTACTTTGCACCTATGAAATACAATTAAAGCTTAAATTATACAAATAATTACATATTACATATGTAAATGATTGCACCTGAAGAATGACTCAAAGTTGGAATACCGTACATATCACAACATAATAACAGGTTTCAGTTACATTACATAAAGACATTTAAACTATTACGGTACATAGGCTCCCGAATATTCATATTGAGTACCAGAGTGTGATGTCATAGTCATTCATCGCCATGGAAACTGGTTCTAAACAACCTCACCTGGCCTGAGCGTTTATGTGCGCACCTGGTTCCAACCCAATCTATAACAAATGACTGTGATATAATCACTTCAGTATTCTCTATAGTACACGTAGAAATTGTAATACAATTGTAGCACAAAACTTTGAAAAAAAAAAAAGGGAAAAAAGATAGAGGAGTACTACTTTGGAAAGTGACACACACAGGTATATCACAGATTCAATAAATAATGGCAACGTGCCAATATTACGCAGTGGGGCACAGCTACTGTACGAGCTGAAATTTTCGCGGTGGTTTTATTTTCGCGAATTTCGCGAAACGCCTTTGAACCGCAAAAAAAAACAACACGCGAAAATAACAACGTGCGAATAGATAAGTACAGTCAGACCTCGCAACCGCGAAATTAACAACACCTGAAAATGTCCTCCTAGTAGCAATTCGCGAAAAATATCTGTACGCGAAAATTTCAGCTTGTACAATAATTCACCATTACAGGTACTTCTGATTATTAAAAATGGGAAATTTGCATGCAATTCACCTGTGGAAGGACATCCTGCATGCATTTGGTGTCGGGCAATAGACCAGCTTCCAAACAATATTCAGCTTGCACAGGCATCTTTACATCAAAAGGCTGCTCTTACCATACAGAAAGCCTGCCAGAGCTTGCCTGACATAGCAACACATACCACTCCGAGAACTAGGTCCCATGTATGGATTACCTTGAATTCAATTAAATAGCATGCAAGGGCCTTGTAGGTCTTGTACAAAGGTCATTAGAGTTTCTGAACCTCAAATCGAAAAGGTTAAAATTATGGCATACTTGAGGCACTTGCGAGAGAAGAAATGTCTCCATAAAGTCAATAAATAACATACTATTATTTACATGCTAGGTATATGTACAAGTAGATTGTATAAGAAATATTTCAGCACAGTTCGAATACTTTGAAGACTTCTGGAAAACTAGATAAGATTATGTACACTCTGTATGTAAAAATTACAAGTCTGTACACAAATTATTTAGACAATGAAGTATGGGATGCATAATACAAGCAAAGTCTGACTTCTCATGTAGTAGTTACACAGGCACCAAATATTAGTACACGTACTGAACACATGTAGCAGCAAATTGCACTGTGAGTACAATGTGGAACATGAAGGGTCTGTTACATAAAACCCTTAACCCGAGAAAAACTCTGGTAAGAACTGAAAACTCAGGCTAGCATGGTACTGCCTCTGACTTCAACAAAGGAAAAACTCAGTTGAAAATCAAACCGAGTTTTTCTCAGGTAAAAAGTTCTATGCAACAGTCTCCAGGTGATGTACTAATATCAGACAGACCGGTTCAAACACATGAACAAGACTACGGACTCACTGATGAGCACAGTGATAACGATAGTTATCATCTGCACAACAATTTTGTGACTTTTTAAGTGCAGACAGCATTTTGTGGGGTTTTTTTTTTCTTTTTTTATGAGATTAAGGTGACAGGCTTTGTGAATTCAAGATTGAGAATGACTCTGGATATCTGTACGTTTTCAATGTCGGTACACTTTGGTGAACATGGGGTAAATTCAAGATCACTCTGTAGGAAAAATAGTCAGCTCCATCTATAAGCATTTTGATGTACAGTTGAACCTCTCTTGTCCGGCCTCCCTTTATCCGGATCTCTCTATTATACGGACGCAATCTCGCCGTGATTTTTTTTAATAATTACGGGAGGAAAGGGGGATTCCCAACTCAATCTAACAATGGCGATCTACAGTCGACTTTGCCGAGTACGGTTTATTTTCAAGATCTACTTGATACATTTTTTAATAATTATTTAGGTAAATCATTCCAAGAATTTATAAAAGAAAATGATTTCATTCTTGCAAACACGAACCTCTATTTTGGGGTCTGTTACTGAGTGTAACAATGAAAAGGTTGCAGTATACACATTACTACATGTGGTACTACAATGGGCTACATCAGTACATGTGTATGTATATGTACATGCATAAAGCATTGAGTCTCCCGTATCCGGCAAAATGCCTTATCCGGATGAGCCCCGGTCCCGACTTGTCCGGATACGAGAGGTTCAACTGTATTGGCAAAGAGAAATTACAGAAGCAATGCTCCTAAAGGAAGAAAGATTACCACGTTTGTATGGATAATATATTGGTGGACAGCTGCAAGCACATGTATGTAGACACTAAAGCAGTACCAGTTAGTAGAAATGTACCGTAAAAGCTATCACTAAAGATGGGTTTGTTGGACAAGGAAAAACAATATTCCAAAGATATTTATTCAGCAAAGTTTTGTTTTTCAAGGCATTCCTGTAAAGTCTCAAGTGTTGTATGTCTTCTTCAACACGGCTACAACATTCCTTTGAAAAAAACAAACAAACAACAACAGGAAAGCATCTGTATCTTTCACAGGACAAAATGTATTTACACAGCAAGAATGTTTGCCTCTACAGACACAAAACACTCCTTTATCCATTACCACAAGCTACTACAACATCATGGTACACATACTTCAGCGATCAAACACGATTCACAAGCCAAAGTCTTGTTAATGCTGCTCGTCGCCATACTGTAAAAGTGGAAATTTTTGCGGTGTTGAAATTTTTGCGCATTTTACGCAACCAAAAACTAGTGCAAAAATAAAGGCATGCAAATATCTCTGCCTGTCATATGTTCCACTAATTCATGTCTTGATTCTGCAAAATTAAAAGCATGCGCAGCTCATCTTACCTGGCCGAGCGTGAAAAATCAATTACTCATGTGAAAATATCCACTTTTACAGTAGTTCGTCTATTTGTCTGTCTGTGTATTTATTTGTCTGTTTGTTTGTTTGTTGTTTTTAAAGCTGATGTAGTGATGAATGACCAGACAATTTATTGGTGAGCTAACACCTTCCATATTTGAAATGAAAGCCATGCATACCAGATGCATGGATTTGATGGCATAAATGATGTGGTTTTACTGCAGTGCATACGTACCTTCATGCTGACATGTCTTAGCAACTCAATAAACATATATGTTGTTATACATGCACCACAGAAGCAATAAATTTTCCACATATATCAGCTTGTAGCCAGCCCAAGTCACATCAATGGTCTCACATATGTCCCTGTGATCGAATAAGGTCGAGTGCAAATGATGGTAGAGGGAGGAGTCACGATACTCTCGCCAGATTCCTGAGTTGTGCATTGAGTTTTTTCTCCTTAGCAAGTAAATTGGCGCTGTGCTTCTTGTATGCTCCATACTCCTGCATGAAGAAAGAAAGAAAAAAAAAACATATTAGGATGAAATGAGAAAGAGACAAATGAAGTTCTAGACAAATACAAAAACAAAAGACACGAATATGAAAGTAAAACATAATTACATCAAAGCCCTGCTTGACATCATGTTGACTATATTTTCAGTTAGTTTTCAGCTTTGGCTGTCTAAGTTTTGTAATGATACATAGTATTCAGAGAGAAGGAGGCACATTCAACCATACAAGTGTTCTGAAAATGATGCAGTCACTATCAAGATAGATCTAGGAACCAATACAGTTACATCACCATGTTTGCAAAACTATTTCCAGAATGGTTTACTCTGGCACTGCCATCTATGGCAAAATTTGAGAAATGCAGATTTTGTTACCCACAAAATGAAACCGTTTTGATGCATTAACAATCATTTTCAAACACTAAAGTTTTACAAGTCCTCATCTTTATGCTGCGTTAGCATTGCTGGTGGCCCATATGACTATTCAGCTTGAGACTTGTCAAAGTGCCATTTGCAAATGATTGTTAAAAATGAATCAAAACAGTTTCTATAGCTCTGTAGATTGCTAGATTTACAATTTTCAGGTTTCCCACAGATGGTAGTGTTAGAATAAATGCAAACAGTTTTCACACATGGTCATACAAGTACATACCTTTCTTTACACATTTTGATAGTGTGAGCATAATTTTCAGAGCGTCAGTACGTTTGAGTGTGCCTCTTATCCATCTTGACAATTTAAGATGATAGTTTCACATGATTAGAAAGAAATATGACACGAACAGCGGAATTTGAGAATTTTCACTTGATTTTGGATTCTTGGCATTTTGATACCATGGCTGACAACTTTCTCCAAATGATGACTTTCTGGTAATGTACACACATCAATTTTCATGACAATACTTTGAGCAACTTTCAAAATATGGATAAAACAGAGAAATTTTAGAATGTGTCCTTGAACTTTGACCTTGGGCATGTGTGCCTTCAGGTTGATGGGCACAACTCTGTCAGCTCATACCTGCATGTGCCAAATTTCATTTGGATACCTCTAACAGTTCTAAAGTTACGCCATCCACAAAATTGGTCACCGACCGACGGAAGGACCGTCCAATGGAAGAGCGGACAGATGGATGGAAGGAAGGATGGACAGAAGGACCAACGACCTTAAAACATGATGCCCCCTGGTAACACTTTGTGGCAGAGGCATAACAAAAACCAGAAAAACAACAACAAAAGTCATCATCATCCCGCGACGTGATATACGGCTTCCTTCCACGAAAGGCGGGCGCTGACTCACCATTTGCAAGCTTGCCAGGGCTTCCTCCGCCTCAACCTTCTCCTCCCTCAGCTTGATGACTTGGAGATTGGCCGAAACTTGTGCAGCTTCCCTCCTGGAAGAAAAATAGTTGGGGCAAAGACTCGGTGAGCTTCACTGCGTGCCAGATGGAATGGCTTCTGGATTAAAGTGATTTGTTACAACCCTGAGGAAGAAATATCTATTACATGCCATAGGGACACTGTCCTTTCTTTGTATATGGACTTCCATTTTTTTTCATTAAAGGCGCATAGACCCAGCAGTGTAGAGGGCGCTGTTGAATGATAGTGCCGATCACCGTTAGCATTGATACAAAGATCAATTTGAGCTGTCATCAAGAGTAAAATCGGAATTTCGTTATAACCTTGTTTGTTATTAAAAACGGGCATGCACTGTACACATATATGTACAGTAAATGTACACAGTATACATGCATACATACACACATACATGATTATTTATTTATGTAGACTTTCGACAGGCTCATAAATAATTATCACATCTACTGATCTCAAAAAGTCCTTACACTGCTGCACTGTGCTTTATCTTTCTTCATTCACAACTATCAGTGCCAATTATTAGTGTGAGAGCCTTTGAGAGAGGCTAGTCCTACCCTCAACAGTTTTACTCTCTCAAATTCCTCCATTTTGCAAACAGTCAATTATCTCAATTATTAGTGTGAGAGCCTTTGAGAGAGGCTAGTCCTACCCTCAATAGTTTTACTCACTCAAATTTCTCCTCCATCATGTGAACAGTCTGCTCTGTTTCTCTCAGTTATCATCAATTATCTCAAATATTGGTGTGAGAGCCTTTGAGAGAGGCTAGTCCTACCCTCGACATTTTTCACTCACTCAAATTTCTCCTCCATCTTGCGAACAGTCTGCTCCGCTTCCTTCACTTTCTCCATCAGCTGTTTGATCTCTTTCTGCTTATCCTGCCGTCACCATAGCAACAATGGATGAAAACAAAACAACAAAACAAAAATTAAACATGGGCAGTTCATCAAAATGCTTTTCAAATGAAAGAAGGCAGGAAGCTTTCAATGTAAGGTTGGATAGGATAGAATAAATACAAGTGGCCATCCATCCAGACTGAGTTCAACCCGAAAGAATGCTAAGTACATTTTCCTGATTCAAGACATGTCAAAGGGATATTGTACTTCGTACACTGACGACTTTACTTCCACTCTTACTATCCTCACTATAATCCAATATGTTGCTACTGAAAGCTCTGCAATAAGATTACATTCACTTTTGAGGGCAAGTTAAGTGGACCATTTTAAATATGTCACTCACTTTGATGGATTGCTGTCTGAGAGACAACATGAATACAGTTGGAGGAAACATTTTAATTCTGATTTTTAAAATGGAGCAACATCTCAGTATCTACATACAAGAATAAGAATTAAGTGTTTATCAGCTCCAGGATGTGAAAGAAACATACCCCTCAAAAAAAAAAAAAAAAAACTCTCTTGCATTTACATCTATGCTACATTAACACCTATGTGTTACTGGGATCCTATCTTTAAGTTCTACTTCTAAGTTCTACTCTTCTTACTCGAATTGAATTGAACTGCAACATCTATTGTACATACAGTACATTTCCTTTTTTCCATTTTCAATCCTCTTCCTTAACCCATTGAGGACAAGCTCTGAGTATACTCGGGCAGGTTTCTATGGGAAATGGGTGTTGTAGCAAAATCAGTCGGTCCTAAACGGGTTAAAATGCACAAAGACACAACAATAGTCACATGTGCAATAGAAGCACTTTACTATTATTATCATCATTATTTCTTTATAATGATTACTCTATATATAATTACGTATTTTTGTTTGTCTTTTGATTGTACTCCTACAATGATGAATAGCAGGAGAATTGAATTGAATTGAATTAAATTGATATGCTATCACTTCTTTGAATGTTATTGCATACAGAAAAAGTTAAGTGTTTCTGCATATCCAATAGCTACATGTTGTGGCCAGTCATATCTAGATGGGCTAATCAAATTGAATTGAATTGAATTGAATAAATTGAATTAAATTGAATTGAACTGAACTGAACTGAATTGGATTGAATTGAACTGAACTGCTTTGAATTGAATTGAATCGATTTGATGTGAACTGAACTGATTTGAACTGAATTGAATTGAACTCAATTGAACTGAATTTGACTGAATTGAACTGGATTGGATTGAATTGAATTGAATTGAATTGAATTGAACTCAATTAAATTGAACTGAAATGGACTGAATTGAATTAAACTGAATTGAATTGAATAGAATTGAATTGAATTGAATTGAATTGAAATGAATTGAACTGAACTGAATTGAATTGAACTGAATTGAACTGAATTGAACTGAATTGAACTGAATTGATAAGCTATCACTTCTGTGAGTGTTGGTGCACATAGCTGTGATAAGTCTTTCTGCATATCTAGCCCATTTGCATGGTGTGGTCAGTCCTACCTGGACGAGTTTCCCGCGCTGCATCGAAAGGTCAAGGAACTCCTGCCGCTCCTTGCTCAACTTTTCCAGCTTGAGGCCGAGGGTGGAGTCCTGTGACGCCTTACTCTCTTTCTCCTGCTTCAGCTGGCTCAGTGCCTCTGGAGGGGGGCAAAGATGATAATGATGATGTGATGATGATGATGATGGTGATGATGATGGTGATGATGGTGATGATGGTGATGATGATGGTGATGATGGTGATGATGGTGATGATGGTGGTGATGGTGGTGATGATGGTGATGATGGTGATGATGGTGATGATGATGGTGATGATGATGATGATGTGACGATAATGATGATGATGATGTGATGATGATGATGATGATGATGATTGAGAGCATAAAACTTTCCTTAATTTCTTTTAACATTTACAATATATGCAATTAAAAGAAAATGAAATACAACATAATTCACACATATTATACAATAAAGGGATGACACAGGCCATCATAACAAAGAGGTAACAAGTCAGACTTAAAAAGAAACAAAACAAACACACACAAAAAGAGAAGCAAAGTAAAGCGAAAGAAAAAGGTGTAAAAGCCTCAAGGGCTTGCAGTGATGGGAACACCTTACTGTAAAGAGTTTGAATACACAAGAATAAAGAAAGTGCAATGTGTGTTGGGTAAATTATATACAAGTGGTGGATCAAGTGTGAAGGAAGTGTGAAGATACATACATTATCAATTTACCATTAAGAATCTGCAATGTTGGGTGGTGATAGAGGAGCTGCTAGGGCTTAGTTTGATTAACCCTTACTGTGTCAGGGACTTTGGACAGCGTGTACAATGCTATGGGGTTTCCTGTGTCAACTGGCACTCAAAGCACATGAAGGGTTAAACTGACTCTCAACTCTGATGTCCTAGTTCAGCATTTTCAGGGTAAGACAGCTAGGATTTTGCCAGGACATCACTGAACTGATTATCTGACCATTAATCCAAAAAAGTCATTTTCACCAAAATTTGAGATACAAGGTCTAGTCACCCCAGCAATGATGATATATCATTTTGTTACCTTTAATTTGATGCCTTGCTGCCTTTAGCTCACTCTCCAGTTTCTCTGCCATCTGCTTGTATTGTCTCTCTTTTTCTGTATGTTCCTGCTCTTGTAAACTGTGTAAACCAAGGGCAGGGTAGAGAGACTGTCAGGAGAACAACTTCCAGCCTCTGTAACATACTAAACTCTAGACACCAATCACAATTTTCTCATACTCAGCTATGATTGGTCAACTTTGAGTGGCCATTGTTATGTCATGTACTAATTGACATATACTCGGATGTACACCAAATTGTAATACTGAGTGGAGAGGCTCAGAGACACTCATAGGCACAGAGCTACGTCAAGTATTGCTCCTAAATAAATGTCTCGTAACTGCTGAATCACGCCTGTCAAGGAATTATTCTTTGTGTCAAGGATGACAACATAACAGCCATTGGTCACATTTGTGGTAAAAAACAAAAACAAAAACAAACCTAAACAAAAAACAGAAACCCACTCATTTCAGAAAATTAACATTATCTAATCACACTTCAAGTTTTCTTTATCTCAATACATTATCTCATATCACTAATCACATTCCATTTAGAACATTTTAAATTGCCAATGCTTTCATCTCGTACCTCAAGCTTGCCATACTTTTGAACATTTTGTTTGAGTGTTGTTGTTTTTTTCACATCTCATCCAGGTGATCTGCACTCAACACTGCATCATTTGCTCAGCTCTTTATGTGCCATGTTTGCATGCTTGACTCAGTCGACAGCTTTTCAAGTTCACAAATTTTGCTCGAACACACAACCCCGCCAAATATCAATCGATAAATCACCAAATGCCGCAATACAAAGAAAGCTTTACTCAGGGTTCCATTCACAGCAAAGCTTGGAATATTTCCTACAACTTTGCTCACTGCAAAGTTACATGCCTTTGAAAAAAAAAAAGGTTTTACAAAAGCACTCATGTGTTGTAGTCTCAGAATAATGTGGCACAAGGGGGTTTACACCATGGCATGAATGGAGTTAGAGAGAGGAGCTTGCCATGTACAAATATCCAGCTTTTGGTTGGGCACACAGAGGGTAAAAACTTGTGGAGTGGCAAAAGAAAATGATGTGTCAACGATACTGTTTCTTGTGACCCAAATTGGTAACCATAGTAACAGCATCAAATCAATCTCACCTGCATCTTCTCTCCAGCTCTCTACACTGTTCCTTCAGAACCTTGATGTCATTCCCCTGCACCACTATCGTCCTCTCCTTCTCCTCCAGAGCTGCTGAGAAGAGATTGGCGTTCTCATCACGGAGTTGCTGGTTCTGTCGTCTGAGCTCCTCGTTCTGCCTTTTGTACTCATCTTTGAACCTGGAAGAACACAGAACACGAGAATCAGTTGGTATAATCTTGACAACTTTTTACATGACATCAGTCATTGTTATTCAAGTTTCAAGTTTCAAGTTTATTTTCCACATCTCATAAAAAGAAAAATGAAATCAATGTGATTTCATGTGAGCATAACAAAAATGAACACACAGAAAAAACAATCAATTACAAAATAATGCACATGTATAAAAATCAGAGTTTGTGACTCGGGATATGTGGCGAGTGTGGAGGGGAACAGCAAAAGGCCATTGACCTTTTGAGGCCGAACCCCATAGACAAAAAATAAAAAAAAGAGAGTCATTTAAAATAATGATATCATAATTAACAGTTATCAATTAAAGCATTACAGAATAATTAACAACAAGCACATAAAACAATTACAAGTAATAAATGCACTTACAGAGGACAAAATAAGACACAAATTACAAAACAAAAGCAGTCTACAAAACGGGACATTATGTAGTACTAAGACAGATTGGACTACACATCTATACAGTAATTTGAAATAAGCTGTAACTTATATTTTCTTCTGAATGATGCAAGAGATGGACTTTGTTTTAAATCAATGTTTAAACTGTTCCACAATTTTGGACCTAAAAATCTTATACCACTTCTTGATATCTTATATCGGTAAAATGGAACGTACATATTGCACGAATTTCGGGTTTCATAAAAATTTATAGATCTATTAAATGCAAAGTAAGAGCTGAAAATTTGAGGTAAATAACCTTTAGAGTGTTTATACATAAAACTGGCTACTTGAGTCAAATAGACATCATTTACTTTGAGCATATTCAACTTCTTAAAAAGAAAATCAGTAGATGTTAAAAAAGCTGAATTCGTTATAACACGGATTGCACGCTTTTGCAAAATATATACTCTATTCAATAAATACATTGCACATTTCCCCCGTGCACAAATACAATATGAAATATGTGGTAATATCATAGTATAAATTCACTAAAATGCGCAGTGGTAAAAAAACTTTTCATCCTATTTAAAACACCAATAACTTTAGATATTTTACAAGATATATCATTGATGTGATATTTCCAACTCAAATGTTCATCAACTATGACACCTAAAAATTTAACATTCTGAGCCTCTGTTATTCTATTTTCATACAACATTATATTCAATGAACTAGTATCTATTTTGACATTGTTTGGTCTGAATACCATATAAACAGTTTTTTCATAATTTATTGTAAGTTTATTGACTACAAACCAATCACACACCTTCTTTAGTTCAGTATTCAACAATGCTGTCATATCATGTATATTTTTGCCAGATAAAAATAAATTGGTGTCATCTGCAAACATAATTGGGTTTAAAATATCACTCACAAAACACAGATCATTTACATATATCAGAAAAAGCAATGGTCCTAATACAGAACCTTGAGGAACACCAACATTTATAAAATTATATTTCGAGTAATGATTATCAATAAATACATATTGTTGTCTGTCTGTTAAATAACTTTCAAACCACTGTAAAACATTTCCCCTGATTCCATAATGATATGACATCTTCTTTAAAAGAATCGAAATATTAATAGAATCAAAAGCCTTTGATAAATCTAAAAACAAACCCAGAATTATTTTCTTTTCTTCAAATGCTGTAGATACATTATTAACAAACTCTAAAAGTGCCATATCTGTACTAAAACCTTCTCTAAAACCAAATTGTTTATTATACAAAATATTGTTTTTATCTAGAAAAGCTGTCAATCTCTTATGAACAAGTTTTTCAAATATTTTAGAAAAAACTGACAAAATTGAAATAGGTCTATAATTTGAACATGAATATTTATCTCCCTTTTTATATACGGGTATCACTTTTGCTAATTTTAAATCTGTGGGATATATACCTTGTTCAACTGAAGTATTAAAAATATGTGACAAGGGAAAAGAGATAAGATGGGCACATCGTTTTAAAACAGAAGAATCAACGCCATCATGGCCAGGAGATTTGTTTGCACTTAAACTCATAATAACAGATACAATATCTCCTTCACTAATTGGTGTAAAAAACATAGATTGAGAAAAATTATCTTTCATATAATGTGAGAAATCTTTATCTAAAGAAGAATGCGGCAGATTATTCATTAACTTAGTTCCAACACTACTGAAATAATCATTAAATGTATCAGCAATACTTTTCTTATCATCAATTGCTACACCATTATGCTCAATGTAATCACAACTATCTTTCTTACAATTCTTATTCAACAAATTATTGATTACTCTCCATGTACCTTTTAAATCACTCTTCACTTTGTCAAAGACATTTTGATAATAGGCACGTTTAGCCGTTATTCTTTTTTAACTAACAGCTATTTGCAATTTATTTGCTGAAGATGATGGGCATTACTCATTTGATAATGATTTGCAGCAAAGGACACCATTGCGCCGATATGCATATCCACATTACAGTGACACACTGATTTTGATATTCTACGAACACGATACATAAATGGAGGAGATATGTTGGGATCACTCATCGTTATTATATTAACATAATTTCTCTCAATGCTATCAACATATAATTCTGGCCTTATGCCTGATTGCATCATTTATTGTGATGACAAGTCTAGCATACTGTAACATTTTCTATGTCTTAATCCAAACAGATATCCATCCATTAAAGTCCGTAAACTTTGAAAAGTGATGACCAACCCCTTCCATGCTTTAAGCTGCACTGTCAGATAAAAACAGACAAATACTAGTAACAAAGTATTCTTATGAACAGCCATGAGCTTTCACATGAAAAGCATCAACAGTGACAAGATTATCTATCAGTATTATCTCTTGACATCTTTTTATAAAAACTGCTTTCCTCTCTCATGACCAGAGTTGAAAATCTGATTACACAGAAACAAAAACATTTGTTCATCCATCTGTGCATTTATGCTCCATCATACTGAACCATTGTTAGGGAGAATATGTGATAGTCTTAGAGAAGCTGATCATCATTACCACATTTCACAATTCTTCACCCCACATGATTAAATATCCAAGGCAACGAACGCTGTCCAAATATGAACAGCAGGTATTTCCGGTGAAAATAACAGAGCAACTAAATAATCAAGAGCTCTCCTCCGATCACAGACCCTTCAAATGAACAGTTAAATGCATTTATATGAAGGTACATTTCACCTTATCATTTCCTCATGGTTTTCAGCAAGTTCGTGAAACCGTCTGTCCAGAAGGTTGAACTTGTGAATCTCCTCCTCGATGACTCCCTGCGCCTCATCACGGAACTTCTCCAGCTCCTTGTTGACACGCTCCAGGGTCTGTGATCGGAGGAGAGCTTCGTCCGAGCGCTGCTTCAGGATGCAGATGAGCTGCGCCTGCTCGTCGATGCGGGCCCGGAGCATCGCCGCCTCCGTCTTGTCATCGTTGGATAGCCGCTTCAACTTGTCGAGATTGGCGTGCATGGTCTCTACATCCTGACAAGCATACATTAATTCAAAAATAAGAAATGTATTGGTAGAAGCAAGATGATTGCGAAAACATATTGTCTTCATCCTGAAACTAGCATTTAGCAACTCAGGGATCAGGACGCATGGACATTATGTACCAGTGACTGACTATCTAAGTCAACAGGAGGTAGACCTACCTATGCAAGTCTAGTGGTACAGTATTAATCGCATAATCGGGCATCTGATAATCGGGAACCTCGCTTAAATGACATACGCTTCCCAGAAACATTTCCAATGCACGTTATTTTCACTGGATAATTGGGCGGGGACCTCTGATAAACAGGACAATTTTTCTTCAAGCGATCTTTGATTTTTTTGATATTTTACACAAAAAATCTACCAAAATACCACAACAATATTTCAAAGATTCCCTATCAGTTGTCGTTTGCACCGAACTTACAAAGCAAGCTTCGGACTGGTATGTTATGACCTCCGTCCATCCAGTACACGTACATTTCAGCTCATTGCCCGCCTTCGCTTTTCTGTACATGTGTATATATATGGCGAGCTAGATCGCTACATACTGACAACACATGTACAGTGCAGTGATCGCGGCAAGTAAACAATCAAGCCGTGATGATTGAATGATTGAAGGACTTTTCATTGACGTTCCCGCATCAGTTCTGGATAATCATTTCCCACGGTTGTGGATATGTATCTATACGGAACGCCCTACGTGTCCAAGAATTCTACGAATGTTTGAGAAAGTGCTAGCTTTTAATCCACAAAATCGTGTTCGAAGAGAGGTGACAGAAGAAGAACCCGGTTGCGATTACTCTACATCATTGCGAGAGTGCAGGGAGAGCTAGAGGGTCGCGCCGAGGGGTAGCGTGGTTGTGTATTCCCGTACATGTACAGTACGTCAGTATGCATGTGTGTGTGTGTGTGTGTGTGTGCACTACATGTACATGTCATATGCCGTTAGTGTATAGTAAGTGCTCATCGCGAAATCGGGCACCCCGCTTAAAGGGCCCATGTTTGCTACTCCCAACCTGTCCCGATTATGCGATGAATACTGTACCTCCTTGTACTATATCATGCAGACTGAACAACACCCAGATATTCCTGTAAAGAAAATTATGGGCATCCCGTTTCATGCAGCATGTGGAATCATGACAATGACTTTCTAGACCCAAGCACAATATTACAGTGAGTGAGACTACTGTAACATTAATGATGTAGTACTGAGTAAGGAAGAAGAACATGTAATATTGAACATTACAACTCGCAAGTACAAAACTACAAGTAGAACTCTAATTCTAAAGAGTCTCTAGACAACAATGGCACAATGCATGAGAGAGAAGTACAATTTTCTCTTTCTTTTACCACATGAGAAATTTTCACGAGCATCTACATTGTGAAATATCTGATCATGGACTGCGGAGACTTACACATGCGTAAGGTTGAATATCATTTATACTTAAGTTTCTACCTGACTTAATTCTAAACGTTAGACTTAAAGTTAGAGGCTTCGATTCCACAATCTACTTCTGGTAACAACATCAAACCGTGGACACTCTCAACAGCTTCAAGTACCCTTTGCAAGAACCCTACTCTACCAGAAATCATTCTTTCCTGACTCCATAAGGCTTTGGAACTCTCTGCCAGAAGCCCTCATCAAATGTACCTCTCTGCTGACAGTTTCACTCTTTTCAGGCAGGAGGTATTTTTTACAGACGCAGAAACTCCACTCTCCACTCCAGCTCCGATAGAAGAATGCTGTTTTTTTTACTAAATTTTAGCTGCACTTAGTTATCATGGATGTAGTTATTTTATATGGCACTGTACATAAACCACACCAGACCCGCCAAACACTGCACTTACTGGGAAGAAGAAGAGAAATGCAATGTTTAAACACCGCACCGACAATGACAGTCCAGCGCAGAATAGCATATATGGGACTAGCTAGGTATAGGCCCTATGCAAATACAAAAACGAATAGAATCATGTAGTTATTTTAAAAAATATATATATATATATATATATTTAAAAAAAGGAGCAAGATTTTGCACTGTGTAATGCGTACATCACAAGTATTTCCCCACTTACCTGCTTGCTGGCCGAAATCATCTCTTTTAATGCACTTGTCAATTGTAGTCCCGGCCCATGGGTACCCGGGGATGGCCGGGACTTGCATCCCACTTGCAATTTTGCATGTTGCACTACCCGGCCAAGTCCCGGCCAAGTCTCCGACAGGTCGGGCAAAATTTTCACGGAAATCCCCCGCTAAGTCCCCGGCAGGCCGGGCAAAATTGAAGTTGAAATCCCCGGCCAATTCCCCGACAGTCCGGGCAATATTTGTGCAGAAATCCCCGGCCAAGTCCCCGACAAGTCGGGCATATTTGTATAGAAATCCCCGGCCAAGTCCCGACCCTCAAGGCCCGGTCACACTGCCCAAAAGTCGCGTAAGTTTGCGTGAATCACGCAAGAAATTTGGTTTTGCGCGTGCTTGTCCGTTGAGAATTTTCGCTGATTTACGCGATGAAAATCACCGATGAATTGCGCAAGAACTACGGAAATATCACTAAAAAAATCACTAATCAGCGCATGGATATAGGCACGCAAATTAGGCCCCAAATAGGGCGAATTCGTGATTGTGCGCGACGCCTGACGACAGAGGTCCACGGAAAATCACGCATAATCTGCGCTTTATCACAATATACTGCGTATGAATCGCACATAAACGTGATAGCGGCAACATTTTCGCAAACGATCACTGATATTCCACGCATATTTCGCGCGTTGTTCGCGTAAGAACAACGCAAACTACGCAAAAAATTACGTAAAAACTAAAACAGCGCAATACTGCCTAGAAGTGTGTAAACTTTTACGCGAAGCCGAGTTTTGAGGTGCTCAAAAACCTGGCGTTGAGGACCTGTCACACTGCCCAAAAGTCACGTAAACACATGAATCACGTAAGAAATTCGAGCCTTATTTTATGCGATACGATGCGCGATTTGCGCATTTCATGTGTTTGTCTACAATTTTGAACCTTCGTAGTTGTCAGCCGATGTGCGCCGGATCGGCACTTTACGCAGTTCCATGTTTTGAGGAGCTCAAAACTCGGCTTCGCGTAAAAATTTTACGCAGTATTGCGCTGTTTTACGTAATTTTTGCGTAGTTTGCGTGGTTCTTACGCGAACAATGCGCGAAATATGCGTGGAATATCAGCGATTGTTCGCAAAAATGTTGCCGCTATCGCGTTCACCAACGACTCTCCACTGACAAAAAAGCAGACTATAAATAATGACGCATGTTTCGCGCTTGAAACACCTACGTATCACTGAAAATCACTGAAAAAAAATATATTGGCGTAGGCCTAGTCATCTCTAACAGAACACGGTAAATACTCACGAAATACTGATCGAGGAATCACTAATGTATCACTAACAACTCACGTATGATTGTGGCGCTATATTTTTGCGTGATCTTTCCGTAGTTCTTGCGCAATTCATCGGTGATTTTTCATTGCGTAAATCAGCGAAAATGGTAAAATTCTCGACGGACAAGCACACAAAACCAAATTTCTTAGTTACCGGTACGTGATTTATGCGATTACGCAACTTTTGGGCAGTGTGACCGAGCCCGCCCGCGTGGAATCGCGTAAAGCGCCGATCCGGCGCACATCCGCAAACAATACGATCGAAGGTTCCACGTCAGAAAAATTCATGAAATGCGCAAATCGCGCATGTTTCGCGCTAGGCTCTTTACGTGATTCATGCGTTTACGCAACTTTTGGGCAACGTTACGGAGTCCTCAATAGCGGGGAATTGCTAGTCAAGCGAAATAATTTATGGTCACATTACCGTACTGGAAATGGTACAAGTCATAATCAACTCTCAAGCAAAATCTGGCTCAATCACGGCCAAAATTCCCGCCCCAAATGTCTGCCATTTGGTTGGAGCGAATTTCCCCCGACAAACCCCGGTTTATTCCCCACCCACCGGGGCAAAATAAATGAATCTCCCCCGACAAACCCCGGTCCATTCCCGACCCACCGGGGCAAAATAATCGAATTTCCCCCGACAACACCCCGGCACATCCCCGGCCCACCGGGGCAAATTAAGTGAATTTCCCCCTACAAAGCCCGGTCTATTCCCGACCCACCCGGGCGAAAAACATGCTGAAATCCCCGCCCAACTTGGTTGCAAGTCCCGGCCATCCCCGGGTACCCATGGGCCGGGACTTCAATTGACAAGTGCATAATTCTTTTGGATTTCGTGTTCCTGAAGCAGCCATTGTTAACGTTCAACCATGACAATCGGAAGAATTTCTGCAGCTTGCAGCGTTCGGACCGGATCACTGCTTACGATCACCAGCGGGCGCTAGACATGTTTTGTTTGTGACAGTGGTTGATCTTATTCCTTCAAGGATTCTACGCCTGTCAACAGTCGTCTTTCAGTTAGATTGATTAATTTGTGAAAATGATATATAATCGCATTCTTGATTGTCAGTCCAGCAGCCCTATGTATGTATAATTTTGATGTAAGGCTTATGTGTGGATTATTATTTTTACATGGCCTGTCGGCATAGAATCTTGAATAGACGTATTGATAATGATACAGGGCCGGAACTGTGTTTGTTTAATGTGTGTGTGTGTGTGTGTGTGTGTGTGTGTGTGTGTGTGTGTGTGTGTGTGTGTGTGTGTGTGTGTGTGTGTGTGTGTGTTGGGGGGGGGGGGCAGTTTATATTTCTGGTGCCACTTCCGGGTTTCATCAGCTGACAAGCAAAGATAAACAAAACAAATTCAAACAAGACAAAAAAATAAAAGCAAGCAAAAAAAAAAAACAACAACAACAACAACATTTTCTGGTGCCATTTCAGGGTTGTTTTTTGTTTGTTTGTTTGTTTTTTCTAAAGTATTGCGGAGGCAAGTGGTTAGACCCATGTATTCCTATGTTGTATTAAACCTTAGGAATAACGAATTGTAAACGCATCAATAACCAACTGATGAGGTGACAATAAAAAAAAAAAAAAAAATGAATTCACTAAACTTTGGTTGCCGACTATGTTATTGTTAGATCATAATAAATTTCAATTTCGGTAAAGGTCGAGTCACACCTTTCCGGGCAAGTTAAGCGGGCTTTCTGTGTGTCGGGATTTTCCAGCAGGGATGATAGGCCTATAATATTATCTATTGAGGGCGGTCAAGGATTTGGGGAGTATCAAGATCGTCTTATTTCTGCTGGGCACGTGCTACTTACGTTCTACTTTACGTTTTAATTAGAGGTGAAAATGACTGAAACACGGACGCTGCGATGTACCTGCGTTACAACTGAGTATTACCTGCGTGGGAATTGCCTGCGAGGTGCGGCCGCTACGAGCCTCCTCCTGGTGTTCTGCGTGAACCTCTGCGGGAAATCCCAGCGACTCACCCGGAACAGGTTTTGATCATGCTAAAGGGCCTGTCATACCTTGCCGGGCAAGCCGACATTACATCACGCATTGCCCAGTGTTGAGCTCGTACCTATATGCCTTATTTGCCTCGTGTCGAGCTCGTGGGTCCTGTTTGCGCAGTGTCGAGACCATGGGCTGTGTGAATTGTGGGCTGTAGACTCATGGACCTTTTTTTAATGTCTCGTCGGGCTCGTGGAATGGCCCCCGCGTAACGACTAGTCTGGAATGCTTTTTGTACGTACCAATCTCTGGAATGGGCAAATATCTCAAGATTCATGATTTTTATGTAGGCCTAAGTAAAGATACATGAAACCCAAATGTATTCTGTACATCCTTTCCAATCGATAACAGGTGTCCTCGCTGATGTGTATTTGAGCAATAATATTACCCTTCAAGCCATCTGTACCGAGTATACACAGACATTCATCGATTTACCATTAACCATTATACGATTAGTGATGTTATTCTGAGGGGAAAAGTGGAAAGTAATCTGAGTCATGACATTGTGCATGATAGCGATCGATAAGATGGGTGGGTCGTCGGCACAGTTTACACGTTGATCGATGAAGGAGTGTTATTGTAAACGAGTATCGTGCACGAGCCATTAATCATTGCGCTTTAATTACATCCTCAGGCGGATCTGATCATGATCAGGGGCCACGGAACCGGTGGGAGTGATGGTGGGCATAATAATCTATTATGAATTCTAGACAATAGACACTGTAGCTAATCTTAAAATCAGTGGTGACATGATGATATTGATACAATCATAGCATTACAACACCAATTAACAATGAATGATGATAAACATATCGAATGCGACAAGATTTTGTAGCTCGCAATGTTTTCTTATACGCATGCTGGTATTTGTGATGTAGTCAATCATGTCAATTAAGTTTAAATTACAATTGGCAGCATATTCTCAATTTTTTTTAATCTACTGAAGATGGGCAGAGTAAACGCTTGCAGTGAAATAGGCACACAACATGGACACACACACACACACTACACATTCTCGTAAGATGCTTCGAATATGACAATTTGATCAAGGTGACCGTGCCGCAAATTCAAGTCTCTCTCTCTCTCAAAAAAAAAAAAAAATCCTGATGAATTGACTAATTGAAATTGAAATTGAAAAGCTTCAGTTTGGTAAGTAGAATAAAAGGCTTCGTGTAGTGCGCAAGTGCATGAACAACAATCGACGATACGTTTTTACAAAAAAAAATAATAATAATCTAAAAATATTCACCTCAAATAGGTCCTAAATAATGCAGAACGGGTAGGTGCTGTTACCCCTCAGGTACCCCTATAAGGGCCTTAAGAGGACGCTTTTTAATGACTTTGAATACTCTGATTTAATGGGCATTATTATGCCCAGTGTGAAATATATGGAGCGAAACGACATCCCCGACTGAAGCCGTTTATGAGAAGTAACAACATAAAAAGCACAACACACGTACATTATACAAACACATTATTGGCCTACACATCATTATGCATGCACTCGCATCAAATGTGATATCTCGAACATCTATTTTTGTTTTAGATCACTGCTTCCAATGGTAAACAATATACCCTTAATGATCAATGGCACCATCTGAAATTGTAATATCAGTGGTGATAGTGGTAGTCCCGAGATAGTCCTTGACAACCATCGAGTGCCGGGTCCATTGTCAAGGTTAACAATTAACTTCTATCCAATATCGCCAATATCATGAAGAGAAGGGAGAGGGGGAGCAGTCGTATGTAATTGATATATTTTCCTAGAGAAATATCATCAGTGATATTTACTTTTTACACGTGGGTTGACTCACTGGAAGTGGGCGACATTTTCCCCCGCCAACTCAGTCCTTATTGATGTGTTAGCCAACAAAAACCATGTTTACCAAGCACTTCTTCGTGTAGCTGGCAACCGCTCGTACATAATCTAATGTTTATATAAGTTATGTCTGCACACGCCACAATTGAAATTATTTCCGTGGACGAGCGTACATTGAATGGGATGCCTAGGGGTGGGATGTAATCCCCCTTTTCTATCATTATCATTTACTTCTATCGATTACAAAGATATCCAATTACTTATCTCTATTATTATGTGACCATGCACCGGGACTGTGCATCACAAATTAAACAAAAGGTCGCAAACACTGATTTTCTGTGAGGATTCAAAATAGGTGAAACGGGTCGATTGTAACCTAGTCAATCTTGAGTTTTTCATCCTCTTTTCTGAAAAAAAAAGCAATTCATCTTGTGTTTTATTCTAAAGTTTGGGATCATAAAACGAAATGAAAATTGTGTGTTATAGCAGTTTTTCTTGAACGCCTTTTTTTTTTTTTGTGGTACCGTGAGCTTAGATGTGCATGTCTTTCACAGGATCCCCTTTCGTCCAAAACCCGTTATACACTCTTCAATTTTCAACTCTATAAATAACTTTTGCAATGATGGTGCTACTGCTTTGAAAGTTGGCATTAGTCCGCATGAATAGAATGTGTTGATAGAGCATGCTCAATTTCAGCTTAATCTGATAATCCCTTAGCTTCTGTTGCTATGAAGTTTTTCATCCTGTTTTTTATCCCATTCATTGCCGAGACCAGAGCACGGCTCGGTAAGATTAAGCACTTGAATAGACCCTTTTCATCGGAGGCTCTTTTTTCCAGTATACACTTTTCCAGAGTGTGTATACTTTCTTTCCAATATCTAGATAGGTTACGAGAGTCCATTTTTTGAATTGAGTTATACATCATTTTGAAAGCTTAAAGTCTGCCCCGTCATAATCTGCCCTAAACTAAAACTCCATGTCTACATCTGGCGTCTTTTTGTAGGTTTTGTGATGCAGGGTCACTATAATAATAGATTTTACGTAATGCGCGACCTTCTTCTTTTTTTCTTTTTTTTTTTGACCTCGTTTGCGTATGTGTGCGTGTGTGTGTGTGTGTGTGTGCAGCATTACTTGTGTGCAGAATATCAACTTTGAAAGTAAACGTGCCTTGCAACGTTGAATTGTAAATTTCTTAAAATACTGAGAGAATACAATGTAATAAATCTCATGTTATTAACATATCAAAGGTATAGAATGGGTTTTTTTTTTTTTTCAATCTATCCTTAAAATTCATGGTAGAAAAGATTGAACTTTTACATTAACATTACCTATCACGTTAGGCATAGAGTAAATGTTGATGATTAAAGTGATAAAAAGAATAAAAATAAAAACTGACAATTTTGCTAATCTCATGATCGAGCCCTCCCCCCCCCCCCCCCGGCCCCCCCCCCCCCCCCCCCACACACACACACAAAGACCAAACAACTATAAACATATTCAAAATAGATGCAGACCTGCAGTGGAACAAAAAGTTTGCCAGATGACCAGCAAGCTAGGCTAAGACTTGCGCAACATAGCATCCAGCTAATGCTTTATTGGATTCCAACTATATACTGATATTATATTTTTAGTATGACAAGGTTAATGGCATAACTTTTCACTATTGTTCTTAAGGAAAATATCGAGATACAAACTGTAGATAGAATATAAACTTTGAAAGTAAACGTGCCTTGCAACGTTGACTGTACAGATACGCGTATATCCACAAAGGAATTAACGAGATGGGGGGGGGGGGAGTTTTGTGTTGGTTTGTGATCTGTTTTCTCTTTCATCTGTTTGCTGAGTGGAAGTGTAATGGTACATGTACAGTTCCTGAAAGGAAGCTGCCTCCATTGATTGTCATTATGCACAAGTTTTCTTTCACTCCCCCCCCCCCCCCTTTTTGTGCATGGGAGGGGGAAGGGGGAGGGGGGGGGGGGGTTAGTGCTTTAAAGGGACTGTTTACTGGTTGAGATGGGGATTCATGTTTTGAATATTCCTAAGTGAGATAATGAAAAGCCTCTTATGAAATATGAAAGAGCATGTAATTTTAAGAAGGATTCAACGTTTATTTGATGAAAATTGGTTTTCAATTGGCTGAGATATCCAAAAAAGAGCTAATAATAAAAGGCAACATGCCACAACTTTATTAGGATCTCTTTGTTTCACCTTGTTTTTAGATATCTCAGCCATTTCAAAACCGATTTTCATCGAATAAACGTTTGATACCCCTTAGAACTGCATGCTCTTTGACATCTCATAAGTGGTTTCTGAATATCTCGCAAAACAGTAAAAGCTAAATCCTCACCTCGACCAGAACTGTACACACCCTTTAAATCAGTGAATCCTATTACCATACAAAGTTGAGGTTGGTATTTTGTCCAAAGCCAGAAGTTACACCCAATTTCACTTTATAATGCGATGAACCTGGGTCCAGGTGCTACATAATTGGTGTGTAATAATAATTATTTACCCGTAGATTTGACCATGATAGGCAATACATAAATAATTAAGACAAGGTGTAAGAGAACAAACACTACTTGGGCTCACAGACTTTAAGCCCTAATCAAAATGAAACACAAAATAACAAAAAGGATCAATGAACAAGAAGAACTATAAAAAAAAAGAACACCAAGAAAAAAAAAACAAGGGAATGAAGAAGAGAAATAAAGGAGAATAACAGAGGAGGGAAAACAGGAA
The DNA here is from genome assembly GCA_033980235.1 of Diadema setosum. Taxonomy (NCBI): domain Eukaryota; kingdom Metazoa; phylum Echinodermata; class Echinoidea; order Diadematoida; family Diadematidae; genus Diadema; species Diadema setosum. The sequence goes on along the minus strand of CM067075.1, from coordinate 28,199,319 downwards.
ACATGGTATTACCAGGTTTCCTTCCTCAAAAGAACAGACCTTAATACTGTACCATCACAGAGGAACTCAATGTGCTTGTACAAGAACAGGACCAACACTAGCTCTTCACTACTGTGTATTCTTTTTATCTTCTTACAAGGTTTAGTGGCACATCCGTTCACAAGTTACCTGTGAAGCCTTGAAAATATTTTTCATTACCATCATCACATAATTTTCATTGGTGACCAGTTTCTTTGTAATTCCATAGGCATTTTGAGATAGCATTTTTTTTTTTCATACGAGAATTTTCAGAATTTGATCATGATCGTGGCAAATTGTCAATTACAGGGCTGCCAACAATCACACACTAACCAATCAGTCTGCTCTATATCATTCCTTATTAACAGAATAACAACAAATGAAATAAGTAATAATGCATGGATGCTATTAAAATGATAATGCATTCTTTGGGGACTGACTTTGACATCACCAATAAATCAAATTTTGGATAAATAACCAAATGTAATTAGATTATTCATTGCTACACACATATCTGCAGTTGATGTTGGTGATCAGATGTTATTTGTCTGTTGATTTTTGCTAACTCCATAACACATTATAAATTCAGTGTATTGTTAATGATCTTTAAACTCACATTAAAAATCAAATATTGTTTTGGTACCTTCAAAAGATAAGGGAAAAAATTCTTCCACAGAAGCACCTTCTGTATTCAATTTTGTAGTCAATGCAGATTGAAGAATCATAGGACAATGATCACAACTTTGGCTCATTGGAGGTTCCTTGACTGTATCTGTCGACATAGATGCAATGATTACCTAATGGACTTACAAAGTGATTACAGCTACAGTGACTCTCGACAAGTTAGAGACATACAGCCGTAATTACCATTACTGGGCCGGGCCCTGACAGAGGTGTTGGTTCTATCAGTCTTGAATCATGTTAGAAAACAGCAACAATAACAACAATCTTATAAATTGACTATCGTAGAGCAGTGTAAAACAAGTTTGCAGTACGCTGTAAACATACTTTGGCAAGCACATGTTTATACTGTGGCCAGCGAGCACTGATGGCTGTTACATTGTATACATTACTTTAAAGTCTGTAAAGTATCATTCCCTTTTAGGTATTTGTGTGTGTGTGTGTGTGTGTGTGTGTGTGTGATACAGGGAGCTTTATCTGAGATTTATGCAGAATTTCTTATCAATTTTGTATACATGGTAAGAATTAGGTGATCCGAGTATCCTTCGGATCACCTTCTGTATCTGTACTGATTCTTTCTTTATTTCTCCTCAAAAGTTGTGTATCGATTATTAGGTGATCCGAGTATCCTTCGGATCACCTTCTGTATCTGTACTGATTCTTTCTTTATTTCTCCTCAAAAGTTGTGTATCGATTAGCTCAGAAAGTATTCTTCCTATCAATGTCAAAATTATACCATATATGTATCATGTCCCAAAGACGACGGGTCTAATAAAATCATAGTGATCAGTCGACCATGACGTCACTATGACGTCATTATATGAAAACACATTCTCAATCATATCTCATCAATGGAATAGAATTTTTCAATGAAATTTACGTCACATATATTTCAAATTATGCGGATTCTACTCATATTCTCAAAATTCATATTTTCTCTTAAAACGTGCGCGTACGCGCGCGTTGAAATATTTGTATGCTCAAATCGAGCTCAAATTTTTTTTGCACACGTTTCAGACCATTTGGAGCATTTTTTGAAAAATTGAAAAAATTGGACGGACGCGTACGCGCGCGCACATATTCGCACACACAGCTCATATGCAATGGAATTTTCCCGATTTTTTACGTTTATCGGATGCCTGAAATGTCAAGGAATATTTCTACCAAGTTTCAAGTCAATCCGACTCAATATGACGTCATACGGGCCCGTCAAAGTTGAAATTCCGCGCGCGCGTCAATGGCGATATACAGTGCAACGATGCCAAAAAAACACCAATTTTAAATCCGATTTTACTCGTCAGGATGGACGGTAACCCCCCATTTTCTTTACATATTCTGAAAGTTGATGAGTTGTACATGTCATTTCATGGGTTGGTGATGCTGGCAAAATGATTAAAAGATATCAAATTTCTTAATAAAATAAAAAAAGTAAATTTTCAAAATGACGTCATCAATTTTCAAGTTTACTCGAGCGTATCTCACTTATCCTTTGCCAATTTTCACCTAAATTTCAATATGTTGTAGCTTATGAAATACTCTTTCATAAATATAATTACACAATTTTGATTAGATGACGACATCACCTCTAAAAAATGGATTGAAGGTAACCTTGTCAAATTTGACCAGTTTACGTGTAATCTCTATGGGAGTGCAATTTTTATGGAATTGAAAATTGACATAACTATCTTTATCGAGCACTAGCTCACTTATGCTTCGGTGAATTTCTCTAAGATTTTAATATGTTGTAGCTGAGACGTAGGGCTATCGTAAGTGTGCCCTTCATTCTTTCATACGTTGTCGGGATCACGTAAAGAAACTTGGTTAAAATTAAAGCTTATCTTCGATGTATTGAAATGTTTGTTTCTTTCTGCAATTTTCTGTGCAATAACTCAAGAAAAACATACCTTATCACAACCATATTTTGCGTATGTTTAGTTCATGTCACGAACATTATTTTACAAAATAGCAACTACTTGATCAGATGCCATCTTGGGTATGTAAATTAGGGTCAAAGGTCATAAATGTTTGATCCTGTATCTTGGTAAATATATGTCCTATCTTTTTGATATTTTGCACGCGTAAAGACCATGTTACAAGGATCATTTCACAAAATAACCACTAATTGCTCAGATGCCATCTTGGGTGTGCAAATTGGGGTCAAAGGTCATATGTACTTCTTTCTCAATCTTCGCTATTACGTGTTATCTCTATGGGAGGGAGTTTTTCTAGATGTGAAAATTGACATGACTATCTTTATCAAGCACTATCTCACTTATGCTTCAGTGAATTTCTCCTAGATTTTAATATGTTGTAGCTGAGACTTTGTGCTATCATATAAAAGCCCTTTGTTTTTTCACACAATGTCGGTATCACGTCAAAATACTTGGTTGAAATTAAAACTCATCAACGATGTTTTGAAATATTTCTTTCTTTGCGCAACTTTCTTTGCAAAAAGTCAAGAAAAACATACCCTATCACCACTAAATTTTGCACATGTTTAGTTCATGTCACGAACATTATTTCATAAAATTACGACTACTTGATCAGACGCCATCTTGGGTATGTAAATTAGGGTCAAAGGTCATAAATGTTTCTTCCTGTATCTTGGTAAATACATGTCTTTTCTTTCCCATATTTTGCACACACAAAGACCATATAACAAGGATCATTTCACAAAATAATCACTTTTTGCTCAGATGCCATCTTGTCTGTGCAAAGTGGGGTCAAATGTCATATGTACTTCTTTCTTTATCTTCGTTATGACGTGTTATCTCAATGGGAGGGGATTTTTCTAGATGTGAAAATTGACATGTTTGCCTATATCGAGCACTAGCTCACTTACCCTTCGGTGAATTTCTCCCAGATTGTAATATGTTGTAGCTGAGACTTTGCGCTATCGTAAGTGTGCCCTTCGTTTTTTCATACAACGTCGAAATCACATCGAAAATCTTGGTTGAAAGTAAAGCTTATCTTCGATGTATTGAGATATTTCTTTCTTTCTGCAACTTTGTTTGCAATAAATCAAGAAAAACAGCTCCTATCACCCCCATACTTAGAACATGTTTAGTTCATGTCACGTACATTATTTCACAAAATAACAACTGCTTGATCAGACAACATCTTGGGTATGTTAATTAGGGTCAAAGGTCATAAATGTTTCATCTTGTTTCTTGGCGAATACCTATCCTATCTTTCCCATATTTTGCACACGTATGGACGATGTCGCAAGAATCATTTCACAAAATAACCACTTTTTCCTCAGATGCCATCTTGGGAGTGTAAAGGTGGGTCAAAGGTCATATGTATTTGTTGCTGTATCTTCGTTATCTAGTGTATACAGAATTTGGTACCAAAGATGGCAGATATGACTCCCTTTTCTAAATGAGACTCCAAACATCACACGGCCAACGTCTGTAAACAGAGTTGAAACCTGTATGGTCATGCTTATTGCGATCAGGACTCGAATCATTGATTAAAAAAAATCGGATCACCTTAATTTGTCAGTAATGACAAATTACAATCTCTAGTTAGGTGATCCGAGTATCCTCTCGGATCACCTTCTGTATCTGTACTGATTAGGTGATCCGAGTATCCTTCGGATCACCTATTGTATCTGTACGGATTCTTTATTTATTTCTGGACAAAAGTTGTGCAGCGATTAGCTCAGAAAGTGCTGCACCTATCAATTTAAAAATTATATCATATATGTATCATGTCACAAAGACGACAGATCTAATAAAATCATAGTGATCAGTCGACCGTGACGTCACTATGACGTCATTATATGAAAACACATTCTCATTAATATCTCATTAATGGAACGGAATTTTTGAATGAAATTTACGTCACATATATTTCATGTCAAGCGGATTCTACTCATATTCTCAAAAATGATCTACACCTTAAGACGTGCGCGTACGCGCGCGTTGAAATATTTGTATGCTCAAATCGAGCTCAAAATTTTTTTGCATCCGTTTCAGACCATTTGCAGCATTTTTTGAAAAATTGAAAAAATTGGACGGACGCGTACGCGCGCGCGCATATACGCACGCACAGCTCATATGCAATAGAAATTTCTCAGTTTTTCACACGGATCGGATGTTTAAAATGTCAAGGAATATTTCTACCAAGTTTCAAGTCAATCCGACTCAATATGACGTCATACGGGCCCATCAAAGTTGAAATTCCGCGCGCGCGTCAATGGCGATATACAGTGCAACTATGCCAAAAAAACTGCCAATTTTAAATCCGAATTTACTCGTCAGAATGGACGGTGACCCCCCATTTTCTTTACATATTCTGAAAGCTAATGAGTTGTACATGTCATTTCATGGGGTGGCAATGCTGGCAAAATGATTAAAAGATATCAAATTTCTTAATAAAGTAAAAAAAGCAAATTTTCAAAATGACATCATCAAATTTCAAGTTCATTCGAGCGTATCTCACTAACCCTTTGCTAATTTTCACCGAGATTTCAGTATGTTGTAGCTTATGAAATGCTCTTTCATTAATGTAATAACAACATTTTGATTGGATGACAGCATCACCTCGTAAAAATGGATTGAAAGTAATCTTGTCAAATTTGACCAGTTTACGTGTTATCTCTATGGGAATGCAGTTTTTCTGGAAATGAAAATTGACATGACTATCCTTATCGAGCACTAGCTCCCTTACCCTTCGGTGAATTTCTCCCAGATTTTAATATGTTGTAGCTGAGATTTTACGCTACCGTCAATGTTCCCTTCGTTTTTTCATACGATGTCAGGATCACGTCAAAAAATTTGGTTGAAATTAAAGCTTATCTTTGATGTATTGAGATATTTCTTTCTTTCTGCAACTTTCTTTGCAATAACTCAGGAAAAATAGCCTCTATCACCCCGATATTTTGCACATGTTTAGTTCATGTCACGTGCATTATTTCATAAAATAACAACTACTTGATCGGACACCATCTTGGGTATGTAAATTAGGGTCAAAGGTCATAGATGTTTCATCCTGTTTCTTAGTGAATACATGTCCTATCTTTCCCATATTTTGCACACGCAAAGACCAAGTTACAAGGATCATTTCACAAAATAACCACTTTTTGCTCAGATGCCATCTTGTCTGTGCAAATTGGGGTCAAAGGTCATATGTACTTTTTTCTGTATCTTCGTTATGACGTGTTATCTCTATGGGAGGGAAATCTTTTTTAATGTGAAAATTGACATGGTTGTCTTTATCGAGCACTAGCTCACTTACCCTTCGGTGAATTTCTCCCAGATTGTAATATGTTGTAGCTAAGACTTTGCGCTATCGCCAGTGTGCCTTCGTTTTTTCATTCAATGTCGGGATCACGTTAAAAAACTTGGTTGAAATTAAAGCTTATCTTCTATGTATTGAGATATTGCTTTCATTCTGCAACTTTCTTTGCAATAACTTAAGAAAAACAGCCCATATCACCCCCATATTTTGCACATGTTAAGTTCATGTCACGTACATTATTTCATAAAATAACAACTACTTGATCGGACACCATCTTGGGTATGTAATTTAGGGTCAAAGGTCAAAAATGTTTCATCTTGTATCTTGGTGAATACCTGTCCTATCTTTCCCATATTTTGCACACGTATAGACGATGTCGCGAGAATCATTTCACAAAATAACCACTTTTTCCTCAGATGCCATTTTGGGAGTGTAAAGGTGGGTTAAAGGCCACATGTATTTGTTGCTGTATCATCGTTATCTAGTGTATACAGAATTAGTACCAAAGATGGCAGACATGACTCCCTTTTCTAAATGAGAATCCAAACATCACACGGCCAATGTCTCTAAACACAGATGAAACCTGTATGGTCATGCCTATTTCGATCAGGACTCGAATCATTGATAAAAAAAATCGGATCACCTTAATTTGTCAGTAATGACAAATTACAATCTCTAGTTAGGTGATCCGAGTATCCTTCGGATCACCTTCTGTATCTGTACTGATTCTTTCTTTATTTCTCCTCAAAAGTTGTGTATCGATTAGCTCAGAAAGTCCTCCTCCTATCAATGTCAAAATTACACCACATGTGCATCACGTCCCAAAGACGACGGGTCAAGTAAAATCGTAGTGATCAGTCGACCGTGACGTCACTATGACGTCATGATATGAAAACACATTCTCAATCATGTCTCATTAATGAAAAAGAATTTTTCAATGAAATTTACGTCACATATATTTCAAGTTATGCGCATTCTACTCATGTTCTCAAAATTCATATTTTCTCTTAGAACGTGCGCGTACGCGCGCGTTGAAATATTTGTATGCGTCAATCGAGCTCAAAATTTTTTTGCACACGTTTCAGACCATTTGCAGCATTTTTTGAAAAATTGAAAAAATCGGACGGACGCGTACGCGCGCGCGCATATACGCACGCACAGCTCATATGCAATTGAAATTTCCAGTTTTTTCACTTTGATCGTATGTCTGAAATGTCAAGGAATATTTATACCACGTTTCAAGTCAATCCGACTCAATATGACGTCATACGGGCCCGTCAAAGTTGAAATTCCGCGCGCGCGTCAATGGCGATATACAGTGCAACTAAGCCAAAAAACTGCCAATTTTAAATCCGATTTCACTCGTCAGGATGGACGGTGACCCCCCATTTTCTTTACATATATTGAAAGCTGATTAGTTGTACATGTCATTTCATGGGTAGGCAATGCTCACAAAATGATTAAAAGATATAAAATTTCTTAATAAAATAAAAAAAGTAAATTTTCAAAATGACGTCATCAAATTACAAGTTCACTCGAGCGTATTTCAATTATCCTCTGCCAATTTTCTCCCATATTTCAGTATGTTGTAGCTTATGAAATGTTCTTTAATTAATGTAAAAACAACATTTTGATTGAATGACGTCATCGCCTCGTAAAAATGGATTGAATGTATCCTTGTAGAATTTGACCAGTTTACGTGTTATCTCTATGGGAGAGCAGTTTTTCTGGCAGTGAAAATTGACATGACTCTCTTTTTCGAGCACTAGCTCACTTTTGCTTCGGTGAATTTTTCCCATATTTTAGTATGTTGTAGCTGAGACTTTGCGCTATCGTAAGTGTGCCCTTCATTTTTTCATACGACGTCGGCATCACGTCGAAAAACTTGGTTGAAAATGGCACGTGGCTTCGATGCAGCGTCATTTTGCTTAATACACAGGGCCTATGGAGCATGAAATAGGTCATTGGATAGCGCATCCGACTCGTAAACCTAAGGTCCCTGGTTCGAGGCTCACCCCTGCCAATATTTTTTTTTCAATTTTTTAAACACTTTCTTTCTTCTTTTTCTTTAGTTAGTCTTAATCTCCCTTCCTAACTTTATCTTTTTCTGATTTTTTTATGCTTCTCCTTCAAATTTCTATAAAATAACATATTTTTTCTTTATTTTTCTTTCTTTCTACTACTTTCTGTGCAATAGATGAACAACAACAATGGCTATCAATCCCATATTTTGCACATGTTTAGTTCATGTCACGTACATTATTTCATAAAATAACAACTACTTGATCAGACACCATCTTGGGTATGTAAATTAGGGTCAAAGGTCATAAATGTTTCATCCTGTATCTTGGTGAATACATGTCCTATCTTTCCCATATTTTGCACACACAAAGACCATGTAACAAGGATCATTTCACAAAATAACCACTTTTTGCTCAGACGCCATCTTGGGTGTGCAAAGTGAGGTCAAAGGTCATATGTACTTCTTTCTATGTTGTCGTTATGACGTGTTATCTCTATGGGAGGGATTTTTTTTTAATGTGAAAATTAACATGCTTTTCTTTATCGAGCACTAGCTCTCACTTACCCTTCGGTGAATTTCTCCCAGATTTTATGTTGTAGCTAAGACTTTGCATTTTGCATCTTGGTGAATACCTGTCCTATCTTTGCCATATTTTGCACACGAATATAGACGATGTCGCAAGAATCATTTCACAAAATAACCACTTTTTCCTCAGATGCCATCTTGGGAGTGTAATGGTGGGTCAAAGGTCATATGTATTCTTTGCTGTATCTTCGTTATTAAGTGTATACAGAATTGGTACCAAAGATGACAGATATGACTCCCTTTTCTAAATGAGAATCCAAAGCTCACACGGCCAATGTCTCTAAACACAGATGAAACTTGTATTGTCATGCCTATTACGATCAGGACTCGAATCATTGATTAAAAAAAAATCGGATCACCTTAATTTGTCAGTGATGACAAATTACAATCTCTAGTTAGGTGATCCGAGTATCCTCTCGGATCACCTTCTGTTTTTGTACGGATTCTTTCTTCTTTAGGTGATCCGAGTATCCTTCGGATCACCTTCTGTATCTGTACTGATTCTTTGTTATTTCTCCCCAAAAGTTGTGCATCGATTAGCTCAGAAAGTCCTCTTCCTATCAATTCCAAATTTATACCATATATGTATCATGTCCCAAAGACGGCAATCGAACTAAAATCAAAGTGATCAGTCGACCGTGACGTCACTATGACGTCATTATATGAAAACACATTCTCAATCATATCTCATTAATGGAATGAAATTTTTCAATGAAATTTACATCACATATATTTCAAGTCAAGCGTATTCTACTCGTATTCTCAAAATTCATCTTTATCTCAAAACGCGCGCGTACGCGCGCGTTAAAATATTTGTATGCTCAGATCGAGCTCAAATTTTTTTTGCACACGTTTCAGACCATTTGGAGCATTTTTTGAAAAATTGAAAAAATCGGACGGACGCGTACGCGCGCGCTCATATACGCACGCACAGCTCATATTCAATGAAAATTTCCCTTTTTTTTACACTTATCGGATGCCTGAAATGTCATGGAATATTTCTACCAAGTTCCATGTCAATCCGACTCAATATGACGTCATACGGGCCTGTCAAAGTTGAAATTACGCGCGCGCGTCAAGGGCGATATACAGTGCAACGATGCCAAAAAAACGCCAATTTTAAATCCGATTTTACTCGCCAGGATGGACGGTGACCCCCAATTTTCTTTACATATTCTGAAAGCTGATGAGTTGTACATGGTATTTCATGGGTTGGCGATGCTGGCAAAATGACTAAAAGATATTAAATTTCTTAATAAAGTAAAAAAAAGTAAATTTTCAAAATGACGTCATCAAATTTCAAGTTTACTCGAGCGTATCTCACTTATCCTTTGCCAATTTACACCCAGATTTCAGTATGTTGTAGCTTATGAAATGTTCTTTCATTAATGTAAAAACAACATTTTGATTGGATGACGTCATCGCCTCGTAAAAATGGATTGAAAGTAACCTTGTCAAATTTGACCAGTTTACGTGTTATCTCAATGGGAGTGCAGTTTTTCTGGAAATGAAAATTGATATGACTATCTTTATCGAGCACTAGCTCACTTATACTTCGGTGAATTTCTCCCAAATTTTAATATGTTGTAGCTGAGACTTTGGGCTATCGTTTAAGTGCTCCTTGTTTTTTCATACGATGTCGGGATCACGTCCAAAAACTTGGTTGAAATTAAAGCTTATCTTCGATGTATTGAGATATTTCTTCCTTTCTGCAACTGTCTTTGCAGTAACTAAAAAAAACCAGCCCCTATCGCCCCCATATTTTGCACATGTTTAGTTCATGTCACGTACATTATTTCAGTAAAAAATAACTACTTGATCGGACACCGTCTTGGGTATGTAAATTAGGGTCAAAGGTCATAAATGTTTCATCCTGTATCTTTGTGAATACTACGTCTGGCTTCACGGATCCCCTACGTATACAGACCGAAGTCAATGATCCCGGCTCCTGTGTGGAGCATCGCGCACAGATCAAACGTCGTTGTAAACCAAATTTCTGACAGCTTTTTTACATTCAAACAAGTTTGAACGTGACGACGCAACAGGCTGGTTGATGTGTGTTTTACGTTGAAAATTCGACCGAAATGTTGGATTATTCATTAATGTGGTGTGTGAAGTCTATTCTTGAATGGTTGATTTAACTGTACAAGCTTAAATTTGCCGACCTAGCGCCGTGAATTAGACGCAATCGAGAAGGGTGAGGTACCTCACCCAATTTTCCATAGAGACAGTGGTTAAGAATATCCACACAGCAATGGGTAGTGGTACCTTCCGTCTGTCTACGGAGGACAGATTGTCTTTATCGAGCAGTAGCGTACAGTACTATGCTCACGTACGTACGTACCCTTCGGTGAATTACACCGTATTTCACCATATTAACCGTATGTATGCCTGTGTATGCCTATGTATGCCAGAAAATCACAAGAAATCACACGGATGGACATGCCATTGCTGTGCCTCTGCCTCACATTCTGAGAGCTAAAAACATAATGCAACTGATTTATCTGTGATTTCATGCATCTGGACCTGCTGAACATGAATTTTGTGGTTCTGTCCCTGCTGCAAACACCGCTGCAAACAACAGTCTTTCACGCTATAGTCCCACACATTCATCTTCGTGTCATGGACCACCAGTTCTTCATGCAGAAATTGCAGTGACAATGACGATCTACTGTAAGTTTTTTCTGATATTGCATACACCACAGGACCTCTTGCTACAGTGACCTGTGTCTCTCAGCCTTATATCCGTGGAAACCCTGAACTTAATCAATGTCAATGCACAGTGTGCTTGGATAAACTGATACCGAGTGTTAGTTATACATGTCCTACGGCTACTGAACTGTGTACTGTGCATAGATCTACGTGTATCTGTAGCGGTGCTGAATGCTATGTGCAAGCAAGTTGTACGTACTTCAGTCGCCTAGCTACACAGTGTACTGCTTGTAGACTACTGAGTATCTCATGTGACATCTGAAGTTAAGCCTCATCTTCTCAGAACTCAAAACGTCCCGTGATTATCACCAAATGACTACCACAAGTGTTCTTCACGTGACGGTATATAAGAGTATTAGACCTACCTCGAAGTGAAGATGAATTGACTTATGCTCTACAATCATATACACATAGTCTCAGAGTGCAAATGTGGATTACAGCTACAGTCCACTGGCTGCTTCTCTGCAGTCAGTATGCCTGACCTCGCCATTTCTGTTCATCACTGAGTATAGTACCGTAATAGTCATCACTCCAGATTCCAGTACTACTGTCACACTGTCTGTCGCACCTGATACCCCAGTATGGAGACCCGCAAAGGGAAAGCCACAAGTACTGAAGCAATCATTCAGGCTTTTGGAGAGTATATCCAGCGTCCTGATTTCCTTAAAGCCATCGAAGAAGCTGTTTAGAAAGCCATGAATAAACAAATGACAAAGTTTGTTCAGCACCTTGACCTACATAGTTGAGCAAAAGTGCACCAGTCTCAAGGAGAAGTCCGATCAACATGATGGCTGCATCTTTGACCTGGAAGCATCCCTCAAAGCAAAAGATGCTGAAATAAAACATCTCACCACCGTCTTGATGATCAAGCAACAGCTGTCAACAATCTCAAACTGACGATGAATGAAGCAGAGCAATATTCCCGCCGCAACTCCCTGAAGTTCCATGGTGTCAAAGAGAGCGGACTAGAAGACACAGACCAACTCATCCGCCAGCTCTGTTCCGACCAGCTCGATGTGCCCATTACTCTCAATGATCTTGACAGATCGCATCGTGTTGCCCCCCGCAACGACATCGCGACATCCCAGCCGTCAAACTTTGTTGCCAGCAACAAACAGAAAGACAATAAAGAAGACCATCCGTAGTGAATGTGACTTGGAAAAGCTTTGACATGGGCCTAAATTGATCCCAAATAGGCACTCAAATATTGGGTATTTTGTTGAATTTTGTATATTTTTTTTTCTTTTTGAATTATATGTACAGTACTGTACACACTTGTATATCTCTGATTTTCTGTATAACTTTTGCACTTCTTTTCTTTTTTCTTTTTTTTCCCCAAATGTTTGAGCCTTGTAATAGATTACTGATTACTCAAGTGGTCGAAGACAACGGAACCTCAGATACTTTACATACAGATACTCCATTAATAGTGCATGATGATGTGAGGGTTTCTCCCTTGATATCTGTTTTTCAGGAAGAATCAACTACATCTTCCAATTTCTGTAGTGAACAAAATGAAAATGTTGTTGAAAATGAAGAAACTCACTCAAGTGTAGTCAAGTATTATCTGGCTAACGAGTTTGATGTAACAGTTCAGCAATTAATGTTAACAGATAATTTTAGTATGTTACATTTTAATGCAAGGAGTTTGTCCCGAAATTTTATCAAATTCACAGTTATATCTCAAGTATCCAATTTTCGTTCTCAGTGATAGGGATATCAGAGACATGGATAAACTCATCTTTAACTTTTGCCATTTGTGATTGATGGCTACAAATTTGTCCATGTGGATAGACCCAGTGGCCGTGGTGGTGGAGTTGGTTTGTTTATACATGAAAGCTTGAATTTTATGTTAAAGAATAATTACATGTATGAGGAATGTGACGGTGTTCATTATCTGATTGTAGAAATTGAACGTAAATCCCGTAATAATATAATTGTAGGAGTTGTGTATCGACAGCCCAAATCCTCAGTGTCTGCATTTACATCTTTGTTTGATAACTTGTTGAACACTGAGGATTGGAAGAGTAAAAAGTGTACCTTATGGGAGATACTAATATTGATTTGATGAAAAAACAAGACAATGCACAGGTATTTGATTTTGTTAATACAGTTGTTTCATCTGGGTTTTGCTCAACTATAGACAAACCCACAAGGGTGAATTCATTATCGGCCACTCTTATCGACAACATCTATACAAATGATGTGGGATACTGTAATCTGTGTGGTACTAGTATTTTATTGACTGAAATATCAGATCATTTTCCTGTATTCTATTTATCTAATGAAGCTGTCTGTGATGATAATGTTGAGCAGGTATCCTTTTGTTACAGGAATGTAACGAGGGCAAGTATCGGTGAGGTAATAGAAGGGTTGAAAACAACAGATTGGTCAGATGTGTATAAGGAAGATGATCCTGATGCAGCATATAATGTATTTTGTGCAATATTTACAGGTTTATATAACACACACTTACCGAAAATTATTAAGCATGTGAAGAAATGTAAGAAAAGTAGGAAACCATGGGTAACCTCTCGTATTCTAAAGATCATCAATAAGAAAAACAATGTTTATAGAGAATATCTTCAATGCCCGTCAGAATATAGATATGAAAAATACAAGAAATTATGTAATCATGTTACAGCTTGTTTGTGAAGAGCAAAAAGGAATTATTATTTTAATAAATTTGACTCAGTAAAAAAATAATTCAAAAAGATGTGGTTTCATATAAATTCTATACTCGGTAAGAAAAATAATGTGCGTAGTGAAGGTATCACATTTGATGGTAAACATTGTAGAGATTCTGATGTAATTTGTGAACGTTTTAATGATTTTTTTATTCATACTGGATCTAAAGTTAATAGTGAGATTGACAGTGGAAGAACTGATGATTTTTATGGATATCTGCAAGAACCACTGTCTCATTCTTTATTTTTTAAAGCCAGTGACTCTAGGAAGAAATAATCAGAACTGGTAAACTGTTGAAGAACGGGAAGAGCAGTGGATATGATGACATCAGCCCAACTGTTTTCAAACATGTATTACCGTACATAGTTCAACCTTTACATCATATTTTTAATTCCTCACTCAGTACTGGTATTATACCATCTGAAATGAAACTTGCCAAGACCGTTCCAGTTTTTAAAAAAGGTGATCCAAGTTTGTGCAATAATTATCGCCCAATATCAATTTTACCCTGTTTTTCTAAAATTTTAGAGAGATTGGTGTTTGATAAATTATATTTATTTTTAATTAAACATAATGTGTTGTACATTGTACATTGTATGATAGCCAGTATGGTTTTCGTCACAATCATTCTACGGACCTTGCCATTATTGAAGTTCATGATCGAATCCTGGATGAGTTAAATTCGGGGAATGAGGTCATTGCAGTCTTTATGGATTTATCAAAAGCTTTTGACTCTCTTTCACATTATATTTTGTTGCAAAAATTATATTATTATGGAATACGAGGTGTTTTTTTTTTTTGACTGGTTTAAATCATATCTGTTAGATAGGAAACAATACACTGTATTTAATTCTTGTACATCCACACAAAAAATCATTAGCACAGGTGCACCCCAGGGCTCAATTCTTGGGCCATTATTGTTTTTATTGTATATTAATGGTATTGTAAATGTTTGTTCTGATTGTCGTTTTATTTTATACGCTTATGATTCTACAGTCCTTGCATCTCATAAAGATATCAATGTGTTGATTTGTAACTTGAATAGAAGTTTGGCTCAGATATCTTCATGGTTTAAAACAAATGAATTATATTTGAATATTAGCAAGACACAGTGTATCCGTTTTAAAAGGAAAGGTGTACAACAGGAAATTGGCAATCTGTCTGTCAAAATAGATTCAGATTCTTTAATGTTTTATGATTCTGTAAATTTTCTTGGTGTCACATTGACTAGCACTTTAAGTTGGAAGGAACATATTAATTCTGTTTGCCGAAAAGTGTCTCGTTTTGTTGGAATTTTAAACCGGTTGAAATATGAATTGCCAAAGTCTATATTATTCATCTTATATAATTCTCATGTTTTATCACATTTGACATATTGTAATTCTATCTGGGGGAATACATATTCTTCCCTCTTGCAAAAGTTGATAGTTTTACAAAAGAAGGCTATACGTATCTGCACTGGCTCTACATATCAAGCGCCTACATCTGAATTATTTAAATCATTGAAACTCTGAAGTTAATAGATATAAATAAGATGCAAATTGCCTCGTTGATGCAACGTTATCATTCACAATCTCTCCCTCCGTATTTTATGAATATGTTCATGATTAATGCTGATGTTCACACTCATTATTTAGATCATGTTACCAGATTCACCGATGGTCTTTCTCAAATGATAGGTCCTAATATTCATTACGGTATACTGGACCTGTATTGTGGAAGGATTTGAACGTGAACCATGTTTTTAATGTACAATTTCATAATATTTAAAAAAAAAAAACAGTATAAAAAGATTCTTTAGATTTTGGGTGATATCCTTAATGTATTTTGACCATGTTGATTTGTTTGTTTGTTTGTTTCTGTATGTTTTTGCTTGTTTGTTTTATCAATTCAAATCTGTTTCTATACACTATTAGGTATGCACAGTCCTACAAGCCATTTAAAGGCTTTCTTATGTGCATTCCATTTTTCATCATTACAGTTGTGTACTTTGTGCTGATTTGTATAGCATATGAATGTAACAATACCTTGTATTAACGTTGTTTTGTTTTTATATGTCATGTGGGTTTTTTTTTCCTTGTGGAATGATGGAAATAAACAAAATTTCTCCCACATTTTAATATGATGTAGCTGAGACTGCGCTATCTTGTGAGTGTCCTCCGTTTTTTCATGCAATGTCAGGATCACGTTAAAAATTTTGGCTGAAATTAAGGCTTATCTTCGATGTGTAATATCAAGATATTTCTTTCTTTCTACAACTTTCTTTGCAACAACTCAAATAAAATAGCCCCTATCACCCCCATATTTTGCACATGTTTAGTTCATGTCACGTACATTATTTCATAAAATAACAATTACTTGAATTGGACACCATCTTGTGTATGTAAATTAGGGTCAAAGGTCATAAATGTTTTATCCTGTATCTTGATAAATGCATGTCCTGTCTTTCCCATATTTTGCACACGCAAAGACCATGTTACAAGAATTATTTCATAAAATAACCACTTTTTACTCAGATACCGTCTTGTTTGTGCAAAGTGGGGTCAAAGGTCATATGTAGTTCTTTCTGTATCTTTGCTATGACGTGTTATCTCTATGGGAGGGAATTTTTCTAGATGTGAAAATTGATATAATTGTCTTTATCGAGCACTATAGCTCACTTACCCTTCGGTGAATTTTTCCCAGATTTTCATATGTTGTAGCTGAGACTTTGCGCTATCGTAATGTTCATCTTCTTTTTTTCATACGATGTCTGGACCACGTTAAAAAACTTGGTTCTTCGATGTATTGAGATATTTCTTTCTTTCTGCTACTTTCTTTGCAATAACTCAAGAAAAACAGCCCCTATCATCCCAATATTTTGCACATGTTTAGTTCATGTCACGTACATTATTTCATAAAATAACAACTACTTGACCAGACACCATCTTGGGTATGTAAATTAGGGTCAAAGGTCATAAATGTTTCAACCTGTATCTTGGTGAATACATGTCCTATCTTTCCCATATTTTGCACACGCAAAGACCATGTTACAAGAATCATTTCACAAAATAACCACTTTTAGCTCAGAATGTGATGCCATCTTGGCTGTGCAAAGTTGGGTCAATGGTCAAATATACTTCATTCTGTATCTTCGTTATAGTGTACACCGAATTTGGTACCAAAGATGGCAGACCTGACTCTCTTTTCTAGATGAGAATCCAAATATCACACGGCCATTGTCTGTAAACATAGATAAAACCTATATGGTCATGCCTATTGCGATCAGGACTCGAATCATTGATTAAAAAAAAAATCGGATCACCTAATTTGTCAGTCTTGACAAATTCCGGTTCTAGTTAGGTGATCCGAGTATCCTTCGGATCACCTATTGTATCTGTACGGATTCTTTATTTATTTCTGGACAAAAGTTGTGCAGCGATTAGCTCAGAAAGTGCTGCACCTATCAATTTCAAAATTATGTCATATATGTATCATGTCACAAAGACGACAGATCTAATAAAATCATAGTGATCAGTCGACCGTGACGTCACTATGACGTCATTATATGAAAACACATTCTCATTAATATCTCATTAATGGAACGGAATTTTTGAATGAAATTTACGTCACATATATTTCATGTCAAGCGAATTCTACCCATATTCTCAAAAATCATCTACACCTTAAGACGTGCGCGTACGCGCGCGTTGAAATATTTGTATGCTCAAATCGAGCTCAAATTTTTTTTGCATCCGTTTCAGACCATTTGCAGCATTTTTTGAAAAATTGAAAAAATTGGACGGACGCGTACGCGCGCGCGCATATACGCACGCACAGCTCATAGACAATATAAATTTCTCAGTTTTTCACACGGATCGGATGTTTAAAATGTCAAGGAATAATTCTACCAAGTTTCAAGTCAATCCGACTCAATATGACGTCATACGGGCCAGTCAAAGTTGAAATTCCGCGCGCGCGTCAATGGCGATATACAGTGGAACTATGCCAAAAAAACCGCCAATTTTAAATCCGAATTTACTCGTCAGAATGGACGGTGACCCCCCATTTTCTTTACATATTCTGAAAGCTAATGAGTTGTACATGTCATTTCATGCGGTGGCAATGCTGGCAAAATGATTAAAAAATATCAAATTTCTTAATAAAGTAAAAAAAGCAAATTTTCAAAATGACATCATCAAATTTCAAGTTCATTCGAGCGTATCTCACTAACCCTTTGCTAATTTTCACCGAGATTTGAGTATGTTGTAGCTTATGAAATGCCCTTTCATTAATGTAATTACAACATTTTGATTGGATGACAGCATAACCTCGTAAAAATGGATTGAATGTAATCTTGTCAAATTTGACCAGTTTACGTGTTATCTCTATGGGAGTGCAGTTTTTCTGGAAATGAAAATTGACATGACTATCTTTATCGAGCACTAGCTCACTTAAGCTTCGGTAAATTTCTCCCAGATTTTAATATGTTGTAGCTGAGACTTTACGCTACCGTAAGTGTGCCCTTTGTTTTTTCATACGATGTCAAAATCACGTCAAAAAATTGGGTTGAAATTCAGGCTTATCTTCGATGTATTGAGATATTTCTTTCTTTCTGCAACTTTCTTTGCAATAACTCAAGAAAAACGGCCTCTATCACTTCCATATTTTGCACATGTTTAGTTCATGTCACGTGAATTATTTCATAAAATAACAACTACTTGATCGGACACCATCTTGGGTATGTAAATTAGGGTCAAAGGTCATAAGTGTTTCACCCTGTATCTTAGTGAATACATGTCCTATCTTTCCCATATTTTGCACACACAAAGACCATGTTACAAGGATCATTTCACAAAATAACCACTTTTTACTCAGATGCCATCTTGTCTGTGCAAATTGAGGTCAAAGGTCATATGTACTTCTTTTTGTATCTTCGTTATGACGTGTTATCTCTATGGAAGGGAATTTTTTTTAATGTGAAAATTGACATGATTGTCTTTATCGAGCACTAGCTCACTTACCCTTCGGTGAAGTTCTCCCAGATTTTAATATGTTGTAGCTGAGACTTTGCGCTATCGTTATGTGCCATTCGTTTTTTTCATACGATGTCGGAATTACGATAAAAAACTTGGTTGAAATTAAAGCTTATCTTCTATGTATTGAGATATTTCTTTCTTTCTGCAACTTTCTTTGCAATAACTCAAGAAAAACACGCCCTATCACCCCCATATTTTGCACATGTTTAGTTCATGGCTCGTACATTATTTCATAAAATAACTACTAGATCGGACAACATCTTGGGTATGTAAATTAGGGTCAAAGGTCATAATCTTTAATGTTTCATCTTGTATCTTAGTGAATACCTGTCCTATCTTTCCCATATTTTTCACACGTATAGACGATGTCGCGAGAATCATTTCACAAAATAACCACTATTTCATCAGATGCAATCTTGGGAGTGCAAAGGTGGGTCAAAGGTCATATGTACTTGTTGCTGTTTCTTCGTTATAGTGTATACAGAATTTGGTACCTAACATGGCAGATATGACTCCCTTTGCTAAATGAGAATGCAAACATCACACGGCCAATTTCTCTAAACACAGATGAAACTTGTGTGGTCATGCCTATTGCGATCAGGACTCGAATCATTGATAAAAAAAAAATCGGATCACCTTAATTTGTCAGTGATGACAAATTACAATCTCTAGTTAGGTGATCCGAGTATCCTTCGGATCACCTTCTGTATCTGTACGGATTCTTTCTTCTTCTTTATTTCTTTATTTCTCCCCAAAAGTTGTGCAGAGGTTAGCTCAGAAAGTCCGCTGCCTATCAATTTCAAAATTATACCATGTATGCATCATGTCCCAAAGACGACAAATCTAATGTATCATTGTGATCAATCGACCGTGACGTCACTGTGACGTCATT
Source organism: Diadema setosum (assembly GCA_033980235.1). Taxonomy (NCBI): domain Eukaryota; kingdom Metazoa; phylum Echinodermata; class Echinoidea; order Diadematoida; family Diadematidae; genus Diadema; species Diadema setosum. The sequence continues at coordinate 28,179,458 of CM067075.1, read as the reverse complement.
ATATGAAAACACATTCTCAATCATATCTCATTAATGGAATAGAATTTTTCAATGAAATTTACGTCACATATATTTCAAGTTATGCGCATTTTACTCATGTTCTCAAAATTCATATATTGTCTTAAAACGTGCGCGTACGCGCGCGTTGAAATATTTGTATGCTCCAATCGAGCTCAAAATTTTTTTGCACACGTTTCAGACAATTTGGAGCATTTTTTGAAAAATTGAAAAAATCGGACGGACGCGTACGCGCGCGCGCATATACGCACGCACAGCTCATTTTTAATTGAAATTTCAAGTTTTTTCACTTTGATCGGATGTCTGAAATGTCAAGAAATATTTATACCAAGTTTCAAGTCAATCCGACTCAATATGACGTCATACGGGCCCGTAAAATTTGAAATTCCGCGCGCGCGTCAATGGCGATATACAGTGTAACTATGCCAAAAAACTGGCAATTTTAAATCCGATTTTACTCGTCAGGATGGACGGTGACCCCCCATTTTCTTTACATATTTTGAAAGCTGATGAGTTGAACATGTCAATTCATGGGTTTGCGATGCTGGCAAAATGATTAAAAGACATCAAATTTCTTAATAAAGTAAAAAATGTAGATTTTCAAAATGACGTCATCAAATTTCAAGTTCACTCGAGCGTATCTCACTTATCCTTTGCCAATTTTCACCCAGTTTTCAGTATGTTGTAGCTTATTAAATGTACTTTCATATTTATACTAACAATATTTTGATTGGATGACGTCATCACCTCATAAAAATGGATTGAAAGTAACCTTGTCAAATTTGACCAGTTTACGTGTAATCTCTATGGGAGTGCAGTTTTTCTGGAAATGAAAATTGACATGACTGTCTTTATCGAGCACTAGCTTACTTACGCTTCGGTGAATTTCTCCCAGATTTTAATATGTTGTAGCTGACACTTAGGGCTATCGTAAGTGTGCCCTTTGTATCTTCATACGATGTTGCGATCACGTCAAAAAACTTACTTGAAATTAAAGTTTATCTTCGATGTATTGAGATACTCCTTTCTTTCTGCAACTTTCTTTGCAATAACTCAAAAGAAACAGCCCCTATCACCCCCATATTTTGCACATGTTTAGTTCATGTCACCTACATTATTTCATAAAATAACAACTACTTGATCAGACGCCATGTTGGGTATGTAAATTAGGGTCAAAGGTCATAGATGTTTCATCCTGTATCTTGGTGAATACATGTCTTATCTTTCCCATATTTTGCACACGTAAAGACCATGTTACAAGAATCATTTCACAAAATAACCACTTTTTGCTCAGATGCCATCTTGTCTGTGCAAATTGGGGTCAAATGTCATATGTACTTCTTTCTCTATCTTTGTTATGACGTGTTATCTCTATGGGAGGGAATTTTTTTAAATGTGAAAATTGACATGATTGTCTTTATCGAGCACTAGCTCACTTACCCTTCCGTGAATTTCTCCCAGATTTTAATATGTCGTAGCTGAGACTTTGCGCTATCGTTATGTGCCATTCGTTTTTTTCATGCGATGTCGGAATCATGTTAAAAATCTTGGTTGAACTTAAAGCTTATCTTCGATGTATTCAGATATTTCTTTCTTTCTGCAACTTTCTTTGCAATAACTCAAGAAAAACACGCCCTATCACCTCCATATTTTGCACATGTTTAGTTCAATTCACGTATATTATTTCATGAGATAACAACTACTTGATTGGACAATATCTTGGGTATGTAAATAAGTGTCAAAGGTCAAGAATGTTGCATTTTGTATCTTGGTGAACACCTGTCCTATCTTTGCCATATTTTGCACACGTATATAGACGATGTCGCAAGAATCATTTCACAAAATAACCACTTTTTCCTCAGATGCCGTCTTGGGAGTGTAAAGGTCGGTCAAAGGTCATATGTATTCGTTGCAGAAATCGTTATTCAGTGAATACAGAATTTGGTACCAAAGATGACAGATATGACTCCCTTTTCTAAATGAGAATCCAAACAGCACACGGCCAATGTCTCTAAACACAGATGAAACTTGTATTGTCATGCATATTGCGATCAGGACTCGAATCATTGATTAAAAAAAAAAAAATCGGATCACCTTAATTTGTCAGTGAGGACAAATTACAATCTCTAGTTAGGTGATCCGAGTATCCTCTCGGATCACCTATTGTATCTGTACTGAATCTTTCTTCTTTATTTCTTTCTCCTCAAATGTTGTGCAGCGATTAACTCAAAAAGTCATTCACCTATGACTTTTAAACTTATACCATATATGTATCACGTCATAAGAACGACAGATCAATTGTATCTTTGTGATCAGTCAACCATGACGTCACTATGACGTCATTATCTGAAATCACGTTCACATTCGTATCTCATTAATGAAATGGAATTTCTCAATGACATTTACATATAATAAAGTTCAAGTCAAGATCTATCGATATATTTAATAAAATTTCATCACGACCCTGGTAAACGAGCGCGTACGCGCGCGTTGAAATTTTAATATGTTCCAATCGAGCTCAAAATTGTTTTGCACACGTTTCTGGTCATTTGGAGTATTTCAGAAAAAATCGACGGACGCGTACGCGCGCGCGCATATACGCACGCACAGCTCATATGCAATAGAAATTTCCCGTTTTTTCACACTTATCGGCTGCCTGAAATGTCAAGGAATATTTGTACCAAGTTTCAAGTCAATCCGACTCAATATGACGTCATACGGGCCCGTCAAAGTTGAAATTCCGCGCGCGCGTCAATGGCGATATACAGTACAACTATGCCAAAAAACTGCCAATTTTAAATCCGATTTTACTCGTCAGGATGGACGGTGACCCCCCATTTTCTGTACATATTTTGAAAGCTGATGAGTTGTACATGTCATTTCATGGGGTGGCAATGCTGACAAAATGATTAAAAGATAGCAAATTTCTTAATAAAGTAAAAAAAGTAAATTTTCAAAATGACGTCATCAAATTTCAAGTTCATTCGAGCGTATCTCACTAGTTCTTTGTCAATTTTCACCCAGATTTCAGTATGATGTAGCTTATTTAATGTTCTTTCAAACATAAAATAACAAAATTTTGATTAAATAACGGTATCACCTCGTAAAAATGGATTGAAAGTAATCTTGTCAAATTTGACCAGTTTACGTGTTATCTCTATGGGAATACAGTTTTTCTGGAAATGAAAATTGACATGACTATCTTTATCGAGCACTAGCTCACTTAAGCTTCGGTAAATTTCTCCCAGATTTTAATATGTCGTAGCTGAGACTTTACGCTACCGTAAGTGTGCCCTTTGTTTTTTCATACGATGTCAGAATCACGTCAAAAAATTGGGTTGAAATTCAGGCTTATCTTCGATGTATTGAGATATTTCTTTCTTTCTGCAACTTTCTTTGCAATAACTCAAGAAAAACGGCCTCTATCACTTCCATATTTTGCACATGTTTAGGTCATGTCACGTGAATTATTTCATAAAATAACAACTACTTGATCGGACACCATCTTGGGTATGTAAATTAGGGTCAAAGGTCATAAGTGTTTCACCCTGTATCTTAGTGAATACATGTCTTATCTTTCCCATATTTTGCACACGCAAAGACCATGTTACAAGGATCATTTCACAAAATAACTACTTTTTACTCAGATGCCATCTTGTCTGTGCAAATTCAGGTCAAAGGTCATATGTACTTCTTTTTGTATCTTCGTTATGACGTGTTATCTCTATGGGAGGGAATTTTTTTAAATGTGAAAATTGACATGATTGTCTTTATCGAGCACTAGCTCACTTACCCTTCGGTGAATTTCTCCCAGATTTTAATATGTTGTAGTTGAGACTTTGCGCTATCGTTATGTGCCATTCGTTTTTTTCATACGATGTCGGAATCACGATAAAAAACTTGGTTGAAATTAAAGCTTATCTTCTATGTATTGAGATATTTCTTTCTTTCTGCAACTTTCTTTGCAATAACTCAAGAAAAACACGCCCTATCACCCCCATATTTTGCACATGTTTAGTTCATGGCTCGTACATTATTTCATAAAATAACAACTACTAGATCGGACAACATCTTGGGTATGTAAATTAGGGTCAAAGGTCATAAATGTTTCATCTTGTATCTTAGTGAATACCTGTCCTATCTTTCCCATATTTTTCACACGTATAGACGATGTCGCGAGAATCATTTCACAAAATAACCACTATTTCATCAGATGCAATCTCGGGAGTGCAAAGGTGGGTCAAAGGTCATATGTACTTGTTGCTGTTTCTTCGTTATAGTGTATACAGAATTTGGTACCTAACATGGCAGATATGACTCCCTTTGCTAAATGAGAATGCAAACATCACACGGCCAATGTCTCTAAACACAGATGAAACTTGTATGGTCATGCCTATTGCGATCAGGACTCGAATCATTGATAAAAAAAAAATCGGATCACCTTAATTTGTCAGTGATGACAAATTACAATCTCTAGTCTTCTTTTTCTTCTTCTTTCTCCCCAAAAGTTGTGCATCGATTAGCTCAGAAAGTCCTCTTCCTATCAATTTCAAACTTATACCATATATGTATCGTCTCCCGAAGACGGCAATCGAACTAAAATCAAAGTGATCAGTCGACCGTGACGTCACTATGACGTCATTATATGAAAACACATTCTCAATCATATCTCATTAATGGAATGGAATTTTTCAATGAAATTTACGTCACATATATTTCAAGTCAAGCGCATTCTACTCATATTCTCAAAATTCATGTTTTCTCTTAAAACGTGCGCGTACGCGCGCGTTGAAATATTTGTATGCTCAAATCGAGCTCAAATTTTTTTTGGACACGTTTCAGACCATTTGGAGCATTTTTTGAAAAATTGAAAAAATTGGACGGACGCGTACGCGCGCACACATATACGCATGCACAGCTCATATGCAATGGAAATTTCCCGTTTTTTCACACTTGTTGGATGCCTGAAATGTCAAGGAATATTTCTACCGAGTTTCAAGTCAATCCGACTCAATATGACGTCATACGGACCCGTCAAAGTTGAAATTCCGCGCGCGCGTCAATGGCGATATACAGTGCAACAATGCCAAAAAACCGCCAATTTTGAATCCGATTTTACTCGTCAGGATGGACGGTGACCCCCCATTTTCTTTACATATTCTGAAAGCTGATGAGTTGTACATGTTAATTCATGGCTTGGCGATGCTGGAAAAATGATTTAAAGATATCAAATTTCTTAATACAATTAAAAAAGTAAATTTTCAAAATGACGTCATCAAATTTCAAGTTCACTCGAGGGTATCTCACTTATCCTTTGCCAATTTTCACCCAGATTTCAGTATGTTGTACCTTATTAAATACTCTTTCATAAATGTAATAACAACATTTTGATTGGATGACGGTATCACCTCGTAAAAATGGATTGAAAGTAATCTTGTCAAATTTGACCAGTTTACGTGCTATCTCTATGGAAGTGCAGTTTTTCTGGAAATGAAAATTGACATGACTATCTTTTTCGAGCACTAGCTCACTTATGCTTCGGTGAATTTCTCCCAAATTTTGATATGTTGTAGCTGAGACTTTGCGCTATCGTCAGTGTGCCCTTTGTTTTTCCATATGGTGTCGGGATCATGTCCAAAAACTTGGTTGAAATTAAAGCTTATCTTCGATGTATTGAGATATTCGTTTCTTTTTGCAACTTTCTTTACAATAACTCAAGAAAAACAAGCTTTATCAGCCCAATATTTTGCACATGTTTAGTTCATGTCACGTACATTATTTCATAAAATAACAACTACTTGATCAGACGTCATCTTGGGTATGTAAATCAGGGTCAAAGGTCATAAATGTATCATCTTGTATCTTGGTGAATACATGTCCTATCTTTTTAATATTTTGCACACGTAACGACCATGTTACAAGGATCATTTCACAAAATAACCACTTTTTGCTCAGATGCCATCTTGGCTGTGCAAAGTGGGGTCAAAGGTCATATGTACTTCTTTCTTTATCTTCGTTATGACGTGTTATCTCTATGGGAGGGAATTTTTGTAGATGTGAATATTGACATGATTGTCTTTATCGAGCACTAGCTCACTTATGCTTCGGTGAATTTCTCCCAGATTTTAATATGTTGTAGCTGAGGCTTTGGGCTATCGAAAGTGAGTCCTCTATTTTTCATACGATGTCGGGATCACGTCCAAAAACTTGGTTGAAATTAAAGCTGATCTTCGATGTATTGAGATATTTCTTTCTTTCTGCAACTTTCTTTACAATAACTCAAGAAAAACAGGCTTTATCACCCCCATATTTTGCACATGTTTAGCTCATGTCACGTACATTATTTCATACAATTACAACTACTTGATCAGACGTCATCTTGGGTATGTAAATTAGGGTCAAAGGTCATAAATGTATCATCCTGTATCTTGGTAAATACATGTCCCATCTTTCCCATATTTTGCACACGTAAAGACCATGTTACAAGGATCATTTTATAAAATAACAACTTTTTTGCTCAGATGCCATCTTGTCTGTGCAAAGTGGGGTCAAAGGTCAAATATACTTCATTCTGTATCTTCGTTAGTGTATACGGAATTGTGTACCATAGATGGCAGGTCTGACTCCCTTTTCTAAATGAGAATCCAAACATCACACGGCCAATGTCCACTAAACACAGATGAAACCGGTATGGTCATGCCTATTGGGATCAGGAGACTCAAATCGTTGATTTACGAACAGATCGGATCACCTAATTTGTCAGTCTTGACAAATTCCGAGTCTAGTTCTTTGTTAGGTGATCCGAGTATCCTCTCGGATCACCTTCTGTATCTGTACGGAATCTTTTTTTAGGTGATCCGAGAATCCTCTCGGATCACCTATTGTATCTGTACGGATTCTTTCTTTCTTTCTTTCTTTATTTCTGGACAAAAGTTGTGCAGAGGTTAGCTCTGAAAGTGCATTGCCTATCAATGTCAAACTTATACCATATATGTATCGTGTCTCAAAGACGACAGCGCAAGTAAAATCATAGTGATCAGTCGACCGTGACGTCACTATGACGTCATTATATGAAAACACATTTTCATGCATATCTCATTAATGGAATAGAATTTTTCAATGAAATTTACGTCACATATAGTTCAAATTAAGCTAATTCTACTCATGTTTTCAAAATTCATCTATACTCTTAAAACGTGCGCGTACGCGCGCGTTGAATTATTTGTATGCTCCAATCGAGCTCAAAATTTTTTTGCACACGTTTCAGACCATTTAGAGCATTTTTTGAAAAATTGAAAAAATCGGACGGACGCGTACGCGCGCGCGCATATACGCACGTATAGCTCATATGCAATAGAAATTTCCCGTTTTTTTACTTTCATCGGATGTCTGAAATGTCAATGAATATTTCTACCAAGTTTCAAGTCAATCCGACTCAATATGACGTCATACGGGCCCGTCAAAGTTGAAATTCCGCGCGCGCGTCAATGGCGATATACAGTGCGACTATGCCAAAAAACCGCCAATTTTAAATCCGATTTTACTCGTCAGGATGGACGGTGACCCCCCATTTTCTTTACATATTTTGAAAGCTGATGAGTTGTACATGTCAGTGCATAGGTTGGCGATGCTGAAAAAATGATTAAAAGGTATCAAATTTCTTAATAAAATAAAAAATGTAAATTTTCAAAATGACGTCATCAAATTTCAAGTTTACTCGAGCGTATCTTTCGTATCCTTTACCGATTTTCATCAAAATTTCAGTATGTTGTAGCTTATTTAATGGTCTTTCATAAATGTAATAACACAATTTTAATTGGATGACGGCATCACCTCGTAAAAATGGATTGAAAGTAACCTTGTCAAATTTGACCAGTTTACGTGTTATCTCTATGGGAGTGCAGTTTTTCTGGAAATGAAAATTGACATGACTGGCTTTTCGAGCACTAGCTCCCTTATGCTTCGGTGAATTTCTCCCAGATTTTAATATGTTGTAGCTGAGACTTTGGGCTATCGTAAGTGTACCATTTATTTTTTCATACGGTGTCGGGATCATGTCCAAAAACTTGGTTGAAATTAAAGCTTATCTTCGATGTATTGGAATATTTCTTTCTTTCTGCAACTTTCTTTGCAATAGCTCAAGAAAAACATACCCTATCACCACCATAATTTGCACATGTTTAGTTCATGTCACGTACATTATTTCATAAAATAACAACTACTTCATCAGACGCCATCTTGTGTATGTAAATTAGGGTCAAAGGTCATAAATATTTCATCCTGTATCTTGGTGAATACAAGTTCTATCTTTCCCATATTTTGCACACGTAAAGACCATGTTACAAGAATCATTTCATAAAATAATCACTTTTTGTTCAGATGCCAACTTGGGTGTACAAAGTGGGGTGAAAGGTCATATGTACTTTTTTCTGTATCTTCGTTATGACGTGTTATCTCTATGGGAGGGAATTTTTCTAGATGTTAATATTGACACGATTGTCTTTATCGAGCACTAGCTCACATACCCTTCGGTGAATTTTTCTCAGAATTTAATACGTTGTAACTCAGACTTTGCGCTATCGTTACGTGCCCTTTGTGTTTTCATTTAATGTCAGAATCATGTTGAAATACTTGGTTGAAATTAAGCTTATTTTCGATGTACTAAGATATTTCTATGTTTCTGCAACTTTCTTTGCAATAACTCAAGAAAAACAGCCCCTATCATCCCCATATTGTGCACATGTTTAGTTCATGTCACGTACATTATTTCATAAAATAACAACTACTTGATCGGACAACATCTTGGGTATGTAAATTAGGGTCAAAGGTCACAAATGTTTTATCCTGTATATCTTGGTGAATACATGTCTTATCTTTCCCATATTTTGCACACGCAAAGATAATGTTACAAGAATCATTTCACAAAATAACCACTTTTTGCTCAGATGCCATCTAGGTTGTGCAAAGTGGGGTCAAAGGTCATATGTACTTGTTGCTGTATCTTCGTTATAGTGTATACAGATTTGGTACCAAAGATGGCAGATATGACTCCCTTTTCTAAATGAGAATCCAAACATCACACGGCCAATGTCTCTGAACACAGATGAAACCTGCATGGTCATGCCTATTGCGATCAGGACTTGAATCATTGATTAAAAAAAATCGGATCACCTTAATTTGTCAGTGATGACAAATTACAATCTCTAGTCTTTGTTTGTTTCTGGACAAAATTTGTGCAGAGGTTAGCTCAGAAAGTGCATTGCCTTTCAATGTCAAACTTATACCATATATGTATCGTCTCCCAAAGACGGCAATCGAACTAAAATCATGGTGATCAGTCGACCGTGACGTCACTATGACGTCATTATATGAAAACACATTCTCAATCATATCTCATTAATGGAATAGAGTTTTTCAATGAAATTTACGTCACATATATTTCAGGTCAAGTGCATTCTACTCATATTCTCAAAATTCATCTATACCTTAAAACGTGCGCGTACGCGCGCGTTGAAATATTTGTATGCTCAAATCGAGCTCAAATTTTTTTTGCACACGTTTCAGACCATTTGGAGCATTTTTTGAAAAATTGAAAAATTTGGACGGACGCGTACGCGCGCGCTCATATACGCATGCACAGCTCATATGCAATAGAAATTTCCCGTTTTTTCACACTTATCGGCTGCCTGAAATGTCAAGGAATATGTCTACCAAGTTTCAAGTCAATCCGACTCAATATGACGTCATACGGGCCCGTCAAAGTTGAAATTCCGCGCGCGCGTCAATGGCGATATACAGTGCAACTATGCCAAAAAAAAAGACAATTTTAAATCCGATTTTACTCGTCAGGATGGACGGTGACCCCCCATTTTCTGTACATATTTTGAAAGCTGATGAGTTGTACATGTCATTTCATGGGGTGGCAATGCTGACAAAATGATTAAAAGATATCAAATTTCTTAATAAAGTAAAAAAAGTAAATTTTCAAAATGACGTCATCATATTTCAAGTTCATTCGGACGTATCTCACGAGTCTTCTGTCAATTTTCACCCAGATTTCAGTATGATGTAGCTTATTTAATGTTCTTTCAAACATAAAATCACAACATTTTGATCGGATAACGGTATCACCTCGTAAAAATGGATTGAAGGTAACCTTGTCAAATTTGACCAGTTTACGTGTTATCTCTATGGGAGTGCAGTTTTTCTGGAAATGAAAATTGACATGACTATCTTTATCGAGCACTAGCTCACTTACCCTTCGGTAAATTTCTCCCAGATTTTAATATGTTGTAGCTGAGACTTTACGCTACCGTAAGTGTGCCCTTTGTTTTTTCATACGATGTCGGAATCACGTCGAAAATTTTGGTTGAAATTCAGGCTTATCTTCGATGTATTGAGATATGTCTTTCTTTCTGCAACTTTCTGTGCAATAACTCAAGAAAAACGGCCTCTATCACTTCCATATTTTGCACATTTTTAGTTCATGTCACGCCAATTATTTCATAAAATAACAACCACTTGATCAGACACCATCTTGGATATGTAAATTAGGGTCAAAGGTCATAGGTGTTTCATGCTGTATCTTAGTGAATACATGTCTTATCTTTCCCATATTTTGCACACGCAAAGACCATGTTACAAGGATCATTTCACAAGATAACCACTTTTTACTCAGATGCCATCTTGTCTGTGCAAATTGAGGTCAAAGGTCATATGTACTTCCCTTTGTATCTTCGTTATGACGTGTTATCTCTATGGGAGGGAATTTTTTAAATGTGAAAATTGACATGGTTGTCTTTATCGAGCACTAGCTCACTTACCCTTCGGTGAATTTCTCCCAGATTTTAATATGTTGTAGCTGAGACTTTGCGCTATCGGTTTGTTTCATTTCGGTTTTTCATACGATGTCGGGATCACGATAAAAAACTTGGTTGAAATTAAAGCTTATCTTCGCTGTATTGAGGTATTTCTTTCTTTCTGCAACTTTCTTTGCAATAACTCAAGATAAACACGCCCTATCACCCCCATATTTTGCACATGTTTAGTTCATGTCACGTACATTATTTCATAAAATAACAACTACTAGATCGGACAACATCTTGGGTATGTAAATAAGGGTCAAAGGTCATAAATGTTTCATCTTGTATCTTGGTGAATACCTGTCCTATCTTTCCCATATTTTTCACACGTATAGACGATGTCGCAAGAATCATTTCACAAAATACCCACTATTTCATCAGATGCAATCTTGGGAGTGCAAAGGTGGGTCAAAGGTCATATGTATTTGTTGCTGTTTCTTCGTTATAGTGTAGGGGGCCTATACAGAATTTGGTACCAAACATGGCAGATATGACTCCCTTTGCTAAATGAGAATGCAAACATCACACGGCCAATGTCTCTAAACACAGATGAAACTTGTATGGTCATGCCTATTGCGATCAGGACTCGAATCATTGATAAAAAAAAATCGGATCACCTTAATTTGTCAGTGATGACAAATTACAATCTCTAGTTAGGTGATCCGAGTATCCTCTCGGATCACCTATTGTTTCTGTACGGAATCTTTCTTTATTTCTTTCTCCTCAAAAATTGTGCAGAGGTTAGCTCAGAAAGTGCATTGCCTATGAATGTCAAACTTACACCATGTATGTATCATGTCGTAAAGACGACAGCGCAAGTGAAATCATAGTGATCCGTCGACCGTGACGTCACTATGACGTCATTATATGAAAACACATTTTCATGCATATCTCATTAATAAAATTGAATATTTCAATGAAATTTACGTCACATATATTTCAAGTCAAGTGAATCTTACTCATATTCTCAAAATTTATTTTTATCTCAAAACGCGCGCGTACGCGCGCGTTGAAATATTTGTATGCTCAGATCGAGCTCAAAATTCTTTTGCACACGTTTCAGACCATTTGGAGCATTTTTTGAAAAATTGAAAAAATTGGACGGACGCGTACGCGCGCGCACATATTCGCATGCACAGCTCATATACAATAAAAATTTTCAGATTTTTCACAAGGATCGGATGTCCAAAATGTCAAGGAATATTTCTACCAAGTTTCAAGTCGATCCAACTCAATATGACGTCATACGGGCCCGTCAAAATCAAAATTCCGCGCGCGCGTCAATGGGGATACACAGTGCAACTATGCCAAAAAAACGCCAATTTTAAATCGGATTTTACTCGTCAGGATGGACGGTGACCCCCCATTTTCTTGACATATTCTGAAAGCTGATGAGTTGTACATGTCATTTCATGGGTTGGTTATGCTGACAAAATGATTAAAAAATATCAAATTTCTTAAGAAAGTAAAAAAAGTAAATTTTCAAAATGACGTCATCAAATTTCAAGTTTACTCGAGCGTATCTCACTTATTCTTTGCCAATTTTCACCCAAATTTCAATATGTTGTAGCTTATGAAATGTTCTTTCATAAATGTAAAGCATTATTTTGGTTGGATGACGGCATCACCTCGTAAAAATGGATTGGAAGTAACCTTGTCAAATATGACCAGTTTACGTGTTATCTCTATGGGAGAGCAGTTTTTCTGGCAGTGAAAATTGACATGACTATCCTTTTCGAGCACTAGCTTACTTATGCTTCGGTGAATTTTTCCCAGATTTTAGTATGTTGTAGCTGAGACTTTGGGCTATTGCAAGTGTGCCCTCCATTTTTTCATACGACGTCGGCATCACGTCGAAAAACTTGGTTGAAAATGGCACGTGGCTTCGATGCAGCGTCATTTTGCTTAATACACAGGGCCTATGGAGCGTGAAATAGGTCATTGCATAGCGCATCCGACTCGTAATCCTAAGGTCCCTGGTTCGATCCTCACCCCTGCCAATATTTTTTTAACTTTTTTTAAAACACTTTTTTCTTCTTTTTCTTTAGTTAGTCTTAATCTCCCTTCATAACTTTATCTTTTTCTGATTTTTTTATGCTTCTCCTTCAAATTTCTATAAAAAACATAATTTTTTCTTTATTTTTCTTTCTTTCTTCTACTTTCTGTGCGATAGATGAACAACAACAATGGTTATTAATCCCATATTTTGCACATGTTTAGTTCATGTCACGTACATTATTTCATAAAATAACAACTACTTGATCAGATGCCATCTTGGGTATGTAAATTAGGGTCAAAGGTCATAGATGTTTCATCCTGTATCTTGGTGAATAAATGTCCTATCTTTCCCATACTTTGCACACGCAAAGACCATGTTACAAGGATCATTTCACAAAATAACCACTTTTCGCTCAGATGCCATCTTGTCTGTGCAAAGTGGGGTCAAAGGTCACATGTACTTTTTTCTTTATCTTCGTTATGACGTGTTATCTCTATGGGAGTGAATTTTTCTAGATGTGAAAATTGACATGACTGTCTTTATCGAGCACTAGCTCACTTACCCTTCAGTGAATTTCTCCCAGATTTTAATATGTTGTAGCTGAGACTTTGCACTATTGTTAAATGCCCTTTGTTTTTCGTATGACGTCGAAATTACATCGAAAAACTTGGTTGAAATTAAAGCTTATCTTCGATGTATTGAGATATTTCTTTCTTTCTGCAACTTTCTTTGCAATAAATCAAGACAAACAGCTCCATCACCCCCATACTTCGCACATGTTTAGTTCATGTCACGTACATTATTTCATAAAATAAAAACTACTTGATCGGACACCATCTTGGGTATGTAAATTAGGGTCAAAGGTCATAAATGTTTCATCTTGTATCTTGGCGAATACCTGTCCTATCTTTCCCATATTTTGCACACGTATAGACGATGTCGCAAGAATCGTTTCACAAAATAACCACGTTTTCCTCAGATGCCATCTTGGGAGTGTAAAGGTGGGTCAAAGGTCATATATTTGTTGCTGTATCTTCGTTATCTAGTGTATACAGAATTTGGTGGCAGATATGACTCCCTTTTCTAAATGAGAATCCAAACATCACACGGCCAATGTCCCTAAACACAGATGAAACCGGTATGGTCATGCCTATTTCGATCAGGAGTCGAATCATTGATTAAAAAAAAAAATCGGATCACCTTAATTTGTCAGTAATGACAAATTACAATCTCTAGTTAGGTGATCCGAGTATCCTTCGGATCACCTTCTGTATCTGTACTGATTCTTTCTTTATTTCTCCTCAAAAGTTGTGTATCGATTAGCTCAGAAAGTCCTCCTCCTATCAATGTCAAAATTACACCATATGTGCATCACGTCCCAAAGACGACGGGTCAAGTAAAATCGTAGTGATCAGTCGACCGTGACGTCACTATGACGTCATTATATGAAAACACATTCTCAATCATATCTCATTAATGGAATGAAGTTTTTCAATGAAATTTACGTCACATATATTTCAAGTTATGCGCATTCTACTCATGTTCTCAAAATTCATATTTTCTCTTAGAACGTGCGCGTACGCGCGCGTTGAAATATTTGTATGCGTCAATCGAGCTCAAAATTTTTTTGCACACGTTTCAGACCATTTGGAGCATTTTTTGAAAAATTGAAAAAATCGGACGGACGCGTACGCGCGCGCGCATATACGCACGCACAGCTCATATGCAATTGAAATTTCCAGTTTTTTCACTTTGATCGTATGTCTGAAATGTCAAGGAATATTTATACCACGTTTCAAGTCAATCCGACTCAATATGACGTCATACGGGCCCGTCAAAGTTGAAATTCCGCGCGCGCGTCAATGGCGATATACAGTGCAACTAAGCCAAAAAACTGCCAATTTTAAATCCGATTTTACTCGTCAGGATGGACGGTGACCCCCCATTTTCTTTACATATATTGAAAGCTGATGAGTTGTACATGTCATTTCATGGGTAGGCAATGCTCACAAAATGATTAAAAGATATCAAATTTCTTAATAAAATAAAAAAAGTAAATTTTCAAAATGACGTCATCAAATTACAAGTTCACTCGAGCGTATTTCACTTATCCTCTGCCAATTTTCTCCCATATTTCAGTATGTTGTAGCTTATGAAATGTTCTTTCATTAATGTAAAAACAACATTTTGATTGAATGACGTCATCGCCTCGTAAAAATGGATTGAATGTATCCTTGTAGAATTTGACCAGTTTACGTGTTATCTCTATGGGAGAGCAGTTTTTCTGGCAGTGAAAATTGACATGACTCTCTTTTTCGAGCACTAGCTCACTTTTGCTTCGGTGAATTTTTCCCAGATTTTAGTATGTTATAGCTGAGACTTTGGGCTATCGTAAGTGTGCCCTTCATTTTTTCATACGACGTCGGCATCACGTCGAAAAACTTGGTTGAAAATGGCACGTGGCTTCGATGCAGCGTCATTTTGCTTAATACACAGGGCCTATGGAGCATGAAATAGGTCATTGCATAGCGCATCCGACTCGTAAACCTAAGGTCCCTGGTTCGAGGCTCACCCCTGCCAATATTTTTTTTTTTCAATTTTTTAAACACTTTTTTTTTTCTTTTTCTTTAGTTAGTCTTAATCTCCCTTCCTAACTTTATCTTTTTCTGATTTTTTTATGCTTCTCCTTCAAATTTCTATAAAATAACATATTTTTTCTTTATTTTTCTTTCTTTCTACTACTTTCTGTCCAATAGATGAACAACAACAATGGCTATCAATCCCATATTTTGCACATGTTTAGTTCATGTCACGTACATTATTTCATAAAATAACAACTACTTGATCAGACACCATCTTGGGTATGTAAATTAGGGTCAAAGGTCATAAATGTTTCATCCTGTATCTTGGTGAATACATGTCCTATCTTTCCCATATTTTGCACACACAAAGACCATGTAACAAGGATCATTTCACAAAATAACCACTTTTTGCTCAGACGCCATCTTGGGTGTGCGAAGTGAGGTCAAAGGTCATATGTACTTCTTTCTATGTTGTCGTTATGACGTGTTATCTCTATGGGAGGGATTTTTTTTTAATGTGAAAATTAACATGCTTTTCTTTATCGAGCACTAGCTCTCACTTACCCTTCGGTGAATTTCTCCCAGATTTTATGTTGTAGCTAAGACTTTGCATTTTGCATCTTGGTGAATACCTGTCCTATCTTTGCCATATTTTGCACACGAATATAGACGATGTCGCAAGAATCATTTCACAAAATAACCACTTTTTGCTCAGACGCCATCTTGGGTGTGCAAAGTGAGGTCAAAGGTCATATGTACTTCTTTCTATGTTGTCGTTATGACGTGTTATCTCTATGGGAGGGATTTTTTTTTAATGTGAAAATTAACATGCTTTTCTTTATCGAGCACTAGCTCTCACTTACCCTTCGGTGAATTTCTCCCAGATTTTATGTTGTAGCTAAGACTTTGCATTTTGCATCTTGGTGAATACCTGTCCTATCTTTGCCATATTTTGCACACGAATATAGACGATGTCGCAAGAATCATTTCACAAAATAACCACTTTTTCCTCAGATGCCATCTTGGGAGTGTAAAGGTGGGTCAAAGGTCATATGTATTCTTTGCTGTATCTTCGTTATTAAGTGTATACAGAATTGGTACCAAAGATGACAGATATGACTCCCTTTTCTAAATGAGAATCCAAACCTCACACGGCCAATGTCTCTAAACACAGATGAAACTTGTATTGTCATGCCTATTACGATCAGGACTCGAATCATTGATTAAAAAAAATCGGATCACCTTAATTTGTCAGTGATGACAAATTACAATCTCTAGTTCTTCTTTTTATTTTCCTTTATTTCTAACCAAAATTTGTGCAGCGGTTAGCTCAGAAAGTGCATTGCCTATCAATGTCAAACTTAGACCATATATGTATCATGTCCCAAAGACGACAGATCAAGTAAAATCATAGTGATCAGTCGACCGTGACGTCAGTATGACGTCATTATATGAAAACACATTTTCATTCATATCTCATTAATGGAATAGAATTTTGCAATGAAATTTACGTCACATACATTTCAAGTTATGCGCATTTTACTCATATTCTCAAAATTCATATTTATTATTAAAAAGCGCGCGTACGCGCGCGTTGAAATATTTGTATGCTCCAATCGAGCTCAAATTTTTTTTGCACACGTTTCAGACCATTTGGAGCATTTTTTGAAAAATTGAAAAAATTGGACGGACGCGTACGCGCGCGCACATATACGCACGCACAGCTCATATGCAATAGAAATTTCCCATTTTTTCACACTTATCGGATGACTGAAATGTCAAGGAATATTTCTACCAAGTTTCAAGTCAATCCGACTCAATATGACGTCATACGGACCCGTCAAAGTTGAAATTCCGCGCGCGCGTCAATGGCGATATACAGTCCAACAATGCCAAAAAACCGTCAATTTTGAATCCGATTTTACTCGTCAGGATGGACGGTGACCCCCCATTTTCTTTACATATTCTGAAAGCTGATGAGTTGTACATGTCAATTCATGGGTTGGCGATGCTGGAAAAATGATTAAAAGATATCAAATTTCTAAATAAAATTAAAAAAGTAAATTTTCAAAATGACGTCATCAAATTTCAAGTTCACTCGAGCGTATCTCACTTATCCTTTGCCAATTTTCACCCAGATTTCAGTATGTTGTAGCTTATTAAATGCTCTTTCATAAATATAATAACAACATTTTGATTAAATGACGGCATCACCTCGTAAAAATGGATTGAATGTAATCTTGTCAAATTTGACCAGTTTACGTGTTATCTCTATGGGAGTGCAGTTTTTCTGGAAATGAAAATTGACATGACTGTCCTTTTCGAGCACTAGCTCACTTATACTCCGGTGAATTTCTCCCAGATTTTGATATGTTGTAGCTGAGACTTTGTGCTATAGTAAGTGTGCCCTTCGTTTTTTCATACGTTGTCGGGATCACGTCCAAAAACTTGGTTGAAATTAAAGCTTATTTTCGATGTATTGAGATATTCCTTTCTTTTTTGCAACTTTCTTTACAATAACTCAAGAAAAACAGGCTCTATCAGCCCAATATTTTGCACATGTTTAGTTCATGTCACGTACATTATTTCATAAAATAACAACTACTTGATCAGACGTCATCTTGGGTATGTAAATTAGGGTCAAAGGTCATAAATGTATCATCTTGTATCTTGGTGAATACATGTCCTATCTTTTCCATATTTTGCACACGTAACGACCATGTTACAAGGATCATTTCACAAAATAACCACTTTTTGCTCAGATGCCATCTTGGCTGTGCAAAGTGGGGTCAAAGATCATATGTACTTCTTTCTTTATCTTCGTTATGACGTGTTATCTCTATGAGAGGGAATTTTTGTAGATGTTAAAATTGACATGATTGTCTTTATCGAGCACTAGCTCACTTATGCTTCGGTGAATTTCTCCCAGATTTTAATATGTTGTAGCTGAGACTTTGGGCTATCGAAAGTGTGTCCTTCATTTTTCATACGATGTCGGGATCACGTCCAAAAACTTGGTTGAAATTAAAGCTGATCTTCGATGTATTGAGATATTTCTTTTTTTCTGCAACTTTCTTTACAATAACTCAAGAAAAAACAGGCCTTATCACCCCCATATTTTGCACTTGTTTCGTTCATGTCACGTACATTATTTCATACAATTACAACTACTTGATCAGACGTCATCTTGGGTATGTAAATTAGGGTCAAAGGTCATAAATGTATCATCCTGTATCTTGGTGAATACATGTCCTATCTTTCCCATATTTTGCATACGTAAAGACCATGTTACAAGGATCATTTCACAAAATAACCACTTTTTGCTCAGATGCCATCTTGTCTGTGCAAAGTGGGGTCAAAGGTCAAATATACTTCATTCTGTATCTTCGTTAGTGTATACGGAATTGTGTACCATAGATGGCAGGTCTGACTCCCTTTTCTAAATGAGAATCCAAACATCACACGGCCAATGTTCACTAAACACAGATGAAACCGGTATGGTCATGCCTATTGGGATCAGGAGACTCAAATCGTTGATTTACGAACAGATCGGATCACCTAATTTGTCAGTCTTGACAAATTCCGAGTCTAGTTAGGTGATCCGAGTATCCTCTCGGATCACCTTCTGTATCTGTACGGATTCTTTGTTAGGTGATCCGAGTATCCTCTCGGATCACCTTCTGTATCTGTACGGATTCTTTCTTCTTTTTTAGGTGATCCGAGTATCCTTCGGATCACCTTCTGTATCTGTACTGATTCTTTGTTATTTCTCCCCAAAAGTTGTGCATCGATTAGCTCAGAAAGTCCTCTTCCTATCAATTCCAAATTTATACCATATATGTATCATGTCCCAAAGACGGCAATCGAACTAAAATCAAAGTGATCAGTCGACCGTGACGTCACTATGACGTCATTATATGAAAACACATTCTCAATCATATCTCATTAATGGAATGAAATTTTTCAATGAAATTTACATCACATATATTTCAAGTCAAGCGTATTCTACTCGTATTCTCAAAATTCATCTTTATCTCAAAACGCGCGCGTACGCGCGCGTTAAAATATTTGTATGCTCAGATCGAGCTCAAATTTTTTTTGCACACGTTTCAGACCATTTGGAGCATTTTTTGAAAAATTGAAAAAATCGGACGGACGCGTACGCGCGCGCTCATATACGCACGCACAGCTCATATTCAATGAAAATTTCCCTTTTTTTTACACTTATCGGATGCCTGAAATGTCATGGAATATTTCTACCAAGTTCCATGTCAATCCGACTCAATATGACGTCATACGGGCCTGTCAAAGTTGAAATTACGCGCGCGCGTCAAGGGCGATATACAGTGCAACGATGCCAAAAAAACGCCAATTTTAAATCCGATTTTACTCGCCAGGATGGACGGTGACCCCCAATTTTCTTTACATATTCTGAAAGCTGATGAGTTGTACATGGTATTTCATGGGTTGGCGATGCTGGCAAAATGACTAAAAGATATTAAATTTCTTAATAAAGTAAAAAAAAGTAAATTTTCAAAATGACGTCATCAAATTTCAAGTTTACTCGAGCGTATCTCACTTATCCTTTGCCAATTTACACCCAGATTTCAGTATGTTGTAGCTTATGAAATGTTCTTTCATTAATGTAAAAACAACATTTTGATTGGATGACGTCATCGCCTCGTAAAAATGGATTGAAAGTAACCTTGTCAAATTTGACCAGTTTACGTGTTATCTCAATGGGAGTGCAGTTTTTCTGGAAATGAAAATTGATATGACTATCTTTATCGAGCACTAGCTCACTTATACTTCGGTGAATTTCTCCCAAATTTTAATATGTTGTAGCTGAGACTTTGGGCTATCGTTTAAGTGCTCCTTGTTTTTTCATACGATGTCGGGATCACGTCCAAAAACTTGGTTGAAATTAAAGCTTATCTTCGATGTATTGAGATATTTCTTCCTTTCTGCAACTGTCTTTGCAGTAACTAAAAAAAACCAGCCCCTATCGCCCCCATATTTTGCACATGTTTAGTTCATGTCACGTACATTATTTCAGTAAAAAACAACTACTTGATCGGACACCGTCTTGGGTATGTAAATTAGGGTCAAAGGTCATAAATGTTTCATCCTGTATCTTTGTGAATACTACGTCTGGCTTCACGGATCCCCTACGTATACAGACCGAAGTCAATGATCCCGGCTCCTGTGTGGAGCATCGCGCACAGATCAAACGTCGTTGTAAACCAAATTTCTGACAGCTTTTTTACATTCAAACAAGTTTGAACGTGACGACGCAACAGGCTGGTTGATGTGTGTTTTACGTTGAAAATTCGACCGAAATGTTGGATTATTCATTAATGTGGTGTGTGAAGTCTATTCTTGAATGGTTGATTTAACTGTACAAGCTTAAATTTGCCGACCTAGCGCCGTGAATTAGACGCAATCGAGAAGGGTGAGGTACCTCACCCAATTTTCCATAGAGACAGTGGTTAAGAATATCCACACAGCAATGGGTAGTGGTACCTTCCGTCTGTCTACGGAGGACAGATTGTCTTTATCGAGCAGTAGCGTACAGTACTATGCTCACGTACGTACGTACCCTTCGGTGAATTACACCGTATTTCACCATATTAACCGTATGTATGCCTGTGTATGCCTATGTATGCCAGAAAATCACAAGAAATCACACGGATGGACATGCCATTGCTGTGCCTCTGCCTCACATTCTGAGAGCTAAAAACATAATGCAACTGATTTATCTGTGATTTCATGCATCTGGACCTGCTGAACATGAATTTTGTGGTTCTGTCCCTGCTGCAAACACCGCTGCAAACAACAGTCTTTCACGCTATAGTCCCACACATTCATCTTCGTGTCATGGACCACCAGTTCTTCATGCAGAAATTGCAGTGACAATGACGATCTACTGTAAGTTTTTTCTGATATTGCATACACCACAGGACCTCTTGCTACAGTGACCTGTGTCTCTCAGCCTTATATCCGTGGAAACCCTGAACTTAATCAATGTCAATGCACAGTGTGCTTGGATAAACTGATACCGAGTGTTAGTTATACATGTCCTACGGCTACTGAACTGTGTACTGTGCATAGATCTACGTGTATCTGTAGCGGTGCTGAATGCTATGTGCAAGCAAGTTGTACGTACTTCAGTCGCCTAGCTACACAGTGTACTGCTTGTAGACTACTGAGTATCTCATGTGACATCTGAAGTTAAGCCTCATCTTCTCAGAACTCAAAACGTCCCGTGATTATCACCAAATGACTACCACAAGTGTTCTTCACGTGACGGTATATAAGAGTATTAGACCTACCTCGAAGTGAAGATGAATTGACTTATGCTCTACAATCATATACACATAGTCTCAGAGTGCAAATGTGGATTACAGCTACAGTCCACTGGCTGCTTCTCTGCAGTCAGTATGCCTGACCTCGCCATTTCTGTTCATCACTGAGTATAGTACCGTAATAGTCATCACTCCAGATTCCAGTACTACTGTCACACTGTCTGTCGCACCTGATACCCCAGTATGGAGACCCGCAAAGGGAAAGCCACAAGTACTGAAGCAATCATTCAGGCTTTTGGAGAGTATATCCAGCGTCCTGATTTCCTTAAAGCCATCGAAGAAGCTGTTTAGAAAGCCATGAATAAACAAATGACAAAGTTTGTTCAGCACCTTGACCTACATAGTTGAGCAAAAGTGCACCAGTCTCAAGGAGAAGTCCGATCAACATGATGGCTGCATCTTTGACCTGGAAGCATCCCTCAAAGCAAAAGATGCTGAAATAAAACATCTCACCACCGTCTTGATGATCAAGCAACAGCTGTCAACAATCTCAAACTGACGATGAATGAAGCAGAGCAATATTCCCGCCGCAACTCCCTGAAGTTCCATGGTGTCAAAGAGAGCGGACTAGAAGACACAGACCAACTCATCCGCCAGCTCTGTTCCGACCAGCTCGATGTGCCCATTACTCTCAATGATCTTGACAGATCGCATCGTGTTGCCCCCCGCAACGACATCGCGACATCCCAGCCGTCAAACTTTGTTGCCAGCAACAAACAGAAAGACAATAAAGAAGACCATCCGTAGTGAATGTGACTTGGAAAAGCTTTGACATGGGCCTAAATTGATCCCAAATAGGCACTCAAATATTGGGTATTTTGTTGAATTTTGTATATTTTTTTTTCTTTTTGAATTATATGTACAGTACTGTACACACTTGTATATCTCTGATTTTCTGTATAACTTTTGCACTTCTTTTCTTTTTTCTTTTTTTTCCCCAAATGTTTGAGCCTTGTAATAGTTTGATTACTGATTACTCAAGTGGTCGAAGACAACGGAACCTCAGATACTTTACATACAGATACTCCATTAATAGTGCATGATGATGTGAGGGTTTCTCCCTTGATATCTGTTTTTCAGGAAGAATCAACTACATCTTCCAATTTCTGTAGTGAACAAAATGAAAATGTTGTTGAAAATGAAGAAACTCACTCAAGTGTAGTCAAGTATTATCTGGCTAACGAGTTTGATGTAACAGTTCAGCAATTAATGTTAACAGATAATTTTAGTATGTTACATTTTAATGCAAGGAGTTTGTCCCGAAATTTTATCAAATTCACAGTTATATCTCAAGTATCCAATTTTCGTTCTCAGTGATAGGGATATCAGAGACATGGATAAACTCATCTTTAACTTTTGCCATTTGTGATTGATGGCTACAAATTTGTCCATGTGGATAGACCCAGTGGCCGTGGTGGTGGAGTTGGTTTGTTTATACATGAAAGCTTGAATTTTATGTTAAAGAATAATTACATGTATGAGGAATGTGACGGTGTTCATTATCTGATTGTAGAAATTGAACGTAAATCCCGTAATAATATAATTGTAGGAGTTGTGTATCGACAGCCCAAATCCTCAGTGTCTGCATTTACATCTTTGTTTGATAACTTGTTGAACACTGAGGATTGGAAGAGTAAAAAGTGTACCTTATGGGAGATACTAATATTGATTTGATGAAAAAACAAGACAATGCACAGGTATTTGATTTTGTTAATACAGTTGTTTCATCTGGGTTTTGCTCAACTATAGACAAACCCACAAGGGTGAATTCATTATCGGCCACTCTTATCGACAACATCTATACAAATGATGTGGGATACTGTAATCTGTGTGGTACTAGTATTTTATTGACTGAAATATCAGATCATTTTCCTGTATTCTATTTATCTAATGAAGCTGTCTGTGATGATAATGTTGAGCAGGTATCCTTTTGTTACAGGAATGTAACGAGGGCAAGTATCGGTGAGGTAATAGAAGGGTTGAAAACAACAGATTGGTCAGATGTGTATAAGGAAGATGATCCTGATGCAGCATATAATGTATTTTGTGCAATATTTACAGGTTTATATAACACACACTTACCGAAAATTATTAAGCATGTGAAGAAATGTAAGAAAAGTAGGAAACCATGGGTAACCTCTCGTATTCTAAAGATCATCAATAAGAAAAACAATGTTTATAGAGAATATCTTCAATGCCCGTCAGAATATAGATATGAAAAATACAAGAAATTATGTAATCATGTTACAGCTTGTTTGTGAAGAGCAAAAAGGAATTATTATTTTAATAAATTTGACTCAGTAAAAAAATAATTCAAAAAGATGTGGTTTCATATAAATTCTATACTCGGTAAGAAAAATAATGTGCGTAGTGAAGGTATCACATTTGATGGTAAACATTGTAGAGATTCTGATGTAATTTGTGAACGTTTTAATGATTTTTTTATTCATACTGGATCTAAAGTTAATAGTGAGATTGACAGTGGAAGAACTGATGATTTTTATGGATATCTGCAAGAACCACTGTCTCATTCTTTATTTTTTAAAGCCAGTGACTCTAGGAAGAAATAATCAGAACTGGTAAACTGTTGAAGAACGGGAAGAGCAGTGGATATGATGACATCAGCCCAACTGTTTTCAAACATGTATTACCGTACATAGTTCAACCTTTACATCATATTTTTAATTCCTCACTCAGTACTGGTATTATACCATCTGAAATGAAACTTGCCAAGACCGTTCCAGTTTTTAAAAAAGGTGATCCAAGTTTGTGCAATAATTATCGCCCAATATCAATTTTACCCTGTTTTTCTAAAATTTTAGAGAGATTGGTGTTTGATAAATTATATTTATTTTTAATTAAACATAATGTGTTGTACATTGTACATTGTATGATAGCCAGTATGGTTTTCGTCACAATCATTCTACGGACCTTGCCATTATTGAAGTTCATGATCGAATCCTGGATGAGTTAAATTCGGGGAATGAGGTCATTGCAGTCTTTATGGATTTATCAAAAGCTTTTGACTCTCTTTCACATTATATTTTGTTGCAAAAATTATATTATTATGGAATACGAGGTGTTTTTTTTTTTTGACTGGTTTAAATCATATCTGTTAGATAGGAAACAATACACTGTATTTAATTCTTGTACATCCACACAAAAAATCATTAGCACAGGTGCACCCCAGGGCTCAATTCTTGGGCCATTATTGTTTTTATTGTATATTAATGGTATTGTAAATGTTTGTTCTGATTGTCGTTTTATTTTATACGCTTATGATTCTACAGTCCTTGCATCTCATAAAGATATCAATGTGTTGATTTGTAACTTGAATAGAAGTTTGGCTCAGATATCTTCATGGTTTAAAACAAATGAATTATATTTGAATATTAGCAAGACACAGTGTATCCGTTTTAAAAGGAAAGGTGTACAACAGGAAATTGGCAATCTGTCTGTCAAAATAGATTCAGATTCTTTAATGTTTTATGATTCTGTAAATTTTCTTGGTGTCACATTGACTAGCACTTTAAGTTGGAAGGAACATATTAATTCTGTTTGCCGAAAAGTGTCTCGTTTTGTTGGAATTTTAAACCGGTTGAAATATGAATTGCCAAAGTCTATATTATTCATCTTATATAATTCTCATGTTTTATCACATTTGACATATTGTAATTCTATCTGGGGGAATACATATTCTTCCCTCTTGCAAAAGTTGATAGTTTTACAAAAGAAGGCTATACGTATCTGCACTGGCTCTACATATCAAGCGCCTACATCTGAATTATTTAAATCATTGAAACTCTGAAGTTAATAGATATAAATAAGATGCAAATTGCCTCGTTGATGCAACGTTATCATTCACAATCTCTCCCTCCGTATTTTATGAATATGTTCATGATTAATGCTGATGTTCACACTCATTATTTAGATCATGTTACCAGATTCACCGATGGTCTTTCTCAAATGATAGGTCCTAATATTCATTACGGTATACTGGACCTGTATTGTGGAAGGATTTGAACGTGAACCATGTTTTTAATGTACAATTTCATAATATTTAAAAAAAAAAAACAGTATAAAAAGATTCTTTAGATTTTGGGTGATATCCTTAATGTATTTTGACCATGTTGATTTGTTTGTTTGTTTGTTTCTGTATGTTTTTGCTTGTTTGTTTTATCAATTCAAATCTGTTTCTATACACTATTAGGTATGCACAGTCCTACAAGCCATTTAAAGGCTTTCTTATGTGCATTCCATTTTTCATCATTACAGTTGTGTACTTTGTGCTGATTTGTATAGCATATGAATGTAACAATACCTTGTATTAACGTTGTTTTGTTTTTATATGTCATGTGGGTTTTTTTTTCCTTGTGGAATGATGGAAATAAACAAAATTTCTCCCACATTTTAATATGATGTAGCTGAGACTGCGCTATCTTGTGAGTGTCCTCCGTTTTTTCATGCAATGTCAGGATCACGTTAAAAATTTTGGCTGAAATTAAGGCTTATCTTCGATGTGTAATATCAAGATATTTCTTTCTTTCTACAACTTTCTTTGCAACAACTCAAATAAAATAGCCCCTATCACCCCCATATTTTGCACATGTTTAGTTCATGTCACGTACATTATTTCATAAAATAACAATTACTTGAATTGGACACCATCTTGTGTATGTAAATTAGGGTCAAAGGTCATAAATGTTTTATCCTGTATCTTGATAAATGCATGTCCTGTCTTTCCCATATTTTGCACACGCAAAGACCATGTTACAAGAATTATTTCATAAAATAACCACTTTTTACTCAGATACCGTCTTGTTTGTGCAAAGTGGGGTCAAAGGTCATATGTAGTTCTTTCTGTATCTTTGCTATGACGTGTTATCTCTATGGGAGGGAATTTTTCTAGATGTGAAAATTGATATAATTGTCTTTATCGAGCACTATAGCTCACTTACCCTTCGGTGAATTTTTCCCAGATTTTCATATGTTGTAGCTGAGACTTTGCGCTATCGTAATGTTCATCTTCTTTTTTTCATACGATGTCTGGACCACGTTAAAAAACTTGGTTCTTCGATGTATTGAGATATTTCTTTCTTTCTGCTACTTTCTTTGCAATAACTCAAGAAAAACAGCCCCTATCATCCCAATATTTTGCACATGTTTAGTTCATGTCACGTACATTATTTCATAAAATAACAACTACTTGACCAGACACCATCTTGGGTATGTAAATTAGGGTCAAAGGTCATAAATGTTTCAACCTGTATCTTGGTGAATACATGTCCTATCTTTCCCATATTTTGCACACGCAAAGACCATGTTACAAGAATCATTTCACAAAATAACCACTTTTAGCTCAGAATGTGATGCCATCTTGGCTGTGCAAAGTTGGGTCAATGGTCAAATATACTTCATTCTGTATCTTCGTTATAGTGTACACCGAATTTGGTACCAAAGATGGCAGACCTGACTCTCTTTTCTAGATGAGAATCCAAATATCACACGGCCATTGTCTGTAAACATAGATAAAACCTATATGGTCATGCCTATTGCGATCAGGACTCGAATCATTGATTAAAAAAAAAATCGGATCACCTAATTTGTCAGTCTTGACAAATTCCGGTTCTAGTTAGGTGATCCGAGTATCCTTCGGATCACCTATTGTATCTGTACGGATTCTTTATTTATTTCTGGACAAAAGTTGTGCAGCGATTAGCTCAGAAAGTGCTGCACCTATCAATTTCAAAATTATGTCATATATGTATCATGTCACAAAGACGACAGATCTAATAAAATCATAGTGATCAGTCGACCGTGACGTCACTATGACGTCATTATATGAAAACACATTCTCATTAATATCTCATTAATGGAACGGAATTTTTGAATGAAATTTACGTCACATATATTTCATGTCAAGCGAATTCTACCCATATTCTCAAAAATCATCTACACCTTAAGACGTGCGCGTACGCGCGCGTTGAAATATTTGTATGCTCAAATCGAGCTCAAATTTTTTTTGCATCCGTTTCAGACCATTTGCAGCATTTTTTGAAAAATTGAAAAAATTGGACGGACGCGTACGCGCGCGCGCATATACGCACGCACAGCTCATAGACAATATAAATTTCTCAGTTTTTCACACGGATCGGATGTTTAAAATGTCAAGGAATAATTCTACCAAGTTTCAAGTCAATCCGACTCAATATGACGTCATACGGGCCAGTCAAAGTTGAAATTCCGCGCGCGCGTCAATGGCGATATACAGTGGAACTATGCCAAAAAAACCGCCAATTTTAAATCCGAATTTACTCGTCAGAATGGACGGTGACCCCCCATTTTCTTTACATATTCTGAAAGCTAATGAGTTGTACATGTCATTTCATGCGGTGGCAATGCTGGCAAAATGATTAAAAAATATCAAATTTCTTAATAAAGTAAAAAAAGCAAATTTTCAAAATGACATCATCAAATTTCAAGTTCATTCGAGCGTATCTCACTAACCCTTTGCTAATTTTCACCGAGATTTGAGTATGTTGTAGCTTATGAAATGCCCTTTCATTAATGTAATTACAACATTTTGATTGGATGACAGCATAACCTCGTAAAAATGGATTGAATGTAATCTTGTCAAATTTGACCAGTTTACGTGTTATCTCTATGGGAGTGCAGTTTTTCTGGAAATGAAAATTGACATGACTATCTTTATCGAGCACTAGCTCACTTAAGCTTCGGTAAATTTCTCCCAGATTTTAATATGTTGTAGCTGAGACTTTACGCTACCGTAAGTGTGCCCTTTGTTTTTTCATACGATGTCAAAATCACGTCAAAAAATTGGGTTGAAATTCAGGCTTATCTTCGATGTATTGAGATATTTCTTTCTTTCTGCAACTTTCTTTGCAATAACTCAAGAAAAACGGCCTCTATCACTTCCATATTTTGCACATGTTTAGTTCATGTCACGTGAATTATTTCATAAAATAACAACTACTTGATCGGACACCATCTTGGGTATGTAAATTAGGGTCAAAGGTCATAAGTGTTTCACCCTGTATCTTAGTGAATACATGTCCTATCTTTCCCATATTTTGCACACACAAAGACCATGTTACAAGGATCATTTCACAAAATAACCACTTTTTACTCAGATGCCATCTTGTCTGTGCAAATTGAGGTCAAAGGTCATATGTACTTCTTTTTGTATCTTCGTTATGACGTGTTATCTCTATGGAAGGGAATTTTTTTTAATGTGAAAATTGACATGATTGTCTTTATCGAGCACTAGCTCACTTACCCTTCGGTGAAGTTCTCCCAGATTTTAATATGTTGTAGCTGAGACTTTGCGCTATCGTTATGTGCCATTCGTTTTTTTCATACGATGTCGGAATTACGATAAAAAACTTGGTTGAAATTAAAGCTTATCTTCTATGTATTGAGATATTTCTTTCTTTCTGCAACTTTCTTTGCAATAACTCAAGAAAAACACGCCCTATCACCCCCATATTTTGCACATGTTTAGTTCATGGCTCGTACATTATTTCATAAAATAACTACTAGATCGGACAACATCTTGGGTATGTAAATTAGGGTCAAAGGTCATAATCTTTAATGTTTCATCTTGTATCTTAGTGAATACCTGTCCTATCTTTCCCATATTTTTCACACGTATAGACGATGTCGCGAGAATCATTTCACAAAATAACCACTATTTCATCAGATGCAATCTTGGGAGTGCAAAGGTGGGTCAAAGGTCATATGTACTTGTTGCTGTTTCTTCGTTATAGTGTATACAGAATTTGGTACCTAACATGGCAGATATGACTCCCTTTGCTAAATGAGAATGCAAACATCACACGGCCAATTTCTCTAAACACAGATGAAACTTGTGTGGTCATGCCTATTGCGATCAGGACTCGAATCATTGATAAAAAAAAAATCGGATCACCTTAATTTGTCAGTGATGACAAATTACAATCTCTAGTTAGGTGATCCGAGTATCCTCTCGGATCACCTATTGTATCTGTACTGAATCTTTCTTCTTTATTTCTTTCTCCTCAAATGTTGTGCAGCGATTAACTCAAAAAGTCATTCACCTATGACTTTTAAACTTATACCATATATGTATCACGTCATAAGAACGACAGATCAATTGTATCTTTGTGATCAGTCAACCATGACGTCACTATGACGTCATTATCTGAAATCACGTTCACATTCGTATCTCATTAATGAAATGGAATTTCTCAATGACATTTACATATAATAAAGTTCAAGTCAAGATCTATCGATATATTTAATAAAATTTCATCACGACCCTGGTAAACGAGCGCGTACGCGCGCGTTGAAATTTTAATATGTTCCAATCGAGCTCAAAATTGTTTTGCACACGTTTCTGGTCATTTGGAGTATTTCAGAAAAAATCGACGGACGCGTACGCGCGCGCGCATATACGCACGCACAGCTCATATGCAATAGAAATTTCCCGTTTTTTCACACTTATCGGCTGCCTGAAATGTCAAGGAATATTTGTACCAAGTTTCAAGTCAATCCGACTCAATATGACGTCATACGGGCCCGTCAAAGTTGAAATTCCGCGCGCGCGTCAATGGCGATATACAGTACAACTATGCCAAAAAACTGCCAATTTTAAATCCGATTTTACTCGTCAGGATGGACGGTGACCCCCCATTTTCTGTACATATTTTGAAAGCTGATGAGTTGTACATGTCATTTCATGGGGTGGCAATGCTGACAAAATGATTAAAAGATAGCAAATTTCTTAATAAAGTAAAAAAAGTAAATTTTCAAAATGACGTCATCAAATTTCAAGTTCATTCGAGCGTATCTCACTAGTTCTTTGTCAATTTTCACCCAGATTTCAGTATGATGTAGCTTATTTAATGTTCTTTCAAACATAAAATAACAAAATTTTGATTAAATAACGGTATCACCTCGTAAAAATGGATTGAAAGTAATCTTGTCAAATTTGACCAGTTTACGTGTTATCTCTATGGGAATACAGTTTTTCTGGAAATGAAAATTGACATGACTATCTTTATCGAGCACTAGCTCACTTAAGCTTCGGTAAATTTCTCCCAGATTTTAATATGTCGTAGCTGAGACTTTACGCTACCGTAAGTGTGCCCTTTGTTTTTTCATACGATGTCAGAATCACGTCAAAAAATTGGGTTGAAATTCAGGCTTATCTTCGATGTATTGAGATATTTCTTTCTTTCTGCAACTTTCTTTGCAATAACTCAAGAAAAACGGCCTCTATCACTTCCATATTTTGCACATGTTTAGGTCATGTCACGTGAATTATTTCATAAAATAACAACTACTTGATCGGACACCATCTTGGGTATGTAAATTAGGGTCAAAGGTCATAAGTGTTTCACCCTGTATCTTAGTGAATACATGTCTTATCTTTCCCATATTTTGCACACGCAAAGACCATGTTACAAGGATCATTTCACAAAATAACTACTTTTTACTCAGATGCCATCTTGTCTGTGCAAATTCAGGTCAAAGGTCATATGTACTTCTTTTTGTATCTTCGTTATGACGTGTTATCTCTATGGGAGGGAATTTTTTTAAATGTGAAAATTGACATGATTGTCTTTATCGAGCACTAGCTCACTTACCCTTCGGTGAATTTCTCCCAGATTTTAATATGTTGTAGTTGAGACTTTGCGCTATCGTTATGTGCCATTCGTTTTTTTCATACGATGTCGGAATCACGATAAAAAACTTGGTTGAAATTAAAGCTTATCTTCTATGTATTGAGATATTTCTTTCTTTCTGCAACTTTCTTTGCAATAACTCAAGAAAAACACGCCCTATCACCCCCATATTTTGCACATGTTTAGTTCATGGCTCGTACATTATTTCATAAAATAACAACTACTAGATCGGACAACATCTTGGGTATGTAAATTAGGGTCAAAGGTCATAAATGTTTCATCTTGTATCTTAGTGAATACCTGTCCTATCTTTCCCATATTTTTCACACGTATAGACGATGTCGCGAGAATCATTTCACAAAATAACCACTATTTCATCAGATGCAATCTCGGGAGTGCAAAGGTGGGTCAAAGGTCATATGTACTTGTTGCTGTTTCTTCGTTATAGTGTATACAGAATTTGGTACCTAACATGGCAGATATGACTCCCTTTGCTAAATGAGAATGCAAACATCACACGGCCAATGTCTCTAAACACAGATGAAACTTGTATGGTCATGCCTATTGCGATCAGGACTCGAATCATTGATAAAAAAAAAATCGGATCACCTTAATTTGTCAGTGATGACAAATTACAATCTCTAGTTAGGTGATCCGAGTATCCTCTCGGATCACCTTCTGTATCTGTACGGAATCTTTCTTTCTTTGTTTCTGGACAAAATTTGTGCAGAGGTTAGCTCAGAAAGTGCATTGTCTTTCAATGTCAAACTTATACCATATATGTATCGTCTCCCAAAGACGGCAATCGAACTAAAATCATGGTGATCAGTCGACCGTGACGTCACTATGACGTCATTATATGAAAACACATTCTCAATCATATCTCATTAATGGAATGGATTTTTTCAGTGAAATTTACGTCACTTATATTTCAGGTCAAGCGCATTCTACTCATATTCTCAAAATTCATCTATGCCTTAAAACGTGCGCGTACGCGCGCGTTGAAATATTTGTATGCTCAAATCGAGCTCAAATTCTTTTTGCACACGTTTCAGACCATTTGGAGCATTTTTTGAAAAATTGAAAAAATTGGACGGACGCGTACGCGCGCGCTCATATACGCACGCACAGCTCATATGCAATAGAAATTTCCCGTTTTTTCACACTTATCGGCTGCCTGAAATGTCAAGGAATATTTCTACCAAGTTTCAAGTCAATCCGACTCAATGTGACGTCATACGGGCCCGTCAAAGTTGAAATTCCGCGTGCGCGTCAATGGCTATATACAGTGCAACTATGCCAAAAAACTGCCAATTTTAAATCCGATTTTACTCGTCAGGATGGACGGTGACCTACCCTTTTCTGTACATATTTTGAAAGCTGATGAGTTGTACATGTCATTTCATGGGGTGGCAATGCTGACAAAATGACTAAAAGATATCAAATTTCTTAATAAAGTAAAAAAAGTAAATTTTCAAAATGACGTCATCAAATTTCAAGTTCATTTGAGCGTATCTCACTAGTCCTTTGTCAATTTTCAGCCAGATTTCAGTATGATGTAGTTTATTTAATGTTCTTTCATGAGTGTAATAACACAATTTTGATTGGATGACGGCATTACCTCGTAAAAATGGATTGAAAGTAACCTTGTCAAATTTGACTAGTATACGTGTTATCTCTATGGGAGTGCAGTTTTTCTGGAAATGAAAATTGACATGACTATCTTTATCGAGCACTAGCTCACTTATGCTTCGGTGAATTTCTCCCAGATTTTAATATGTTGTAGCTGGGACTTTGGGCTATCTCCAGTGTACCCTTCGTTTTTTCATGCGATGTCAGGATCACGTCCAAAAACTTGGTTGAAATTAAAGCTTATCTTCGATGTATTGGAATATTTCTTTCTTTCTGCAACCTTCTTTGCAATAACTCGAGAAAAACATACCCTATCACCACCATAGTTTGCACATGTTTAGTTCATGTCACGTACATTATTTCATAAAATAACAACTACTTGATCAGACGCCATCTTGGGTATGTAAATTAGGGTCAAAGGTCATAAATGTTTCCTCCTGTATCTTGGTGAATACATGTCCTATCTTTCCCATATTTTGCACACGTAAAGACCGTGTTACAAGGATCATTTCACAAAATAACCACTTTTTGCTCAGATGCCATCTTGTCTGTGCAAAGTGGGTGAAAGGTCATATGTACTTTTTTCTGTATCTTCGTTATGACGTGTTATCTCTATGGGAGGGAATTTTTCTAGATGTTAATATTGACACGATTGTCTTTATCGAGCACTAGCTCACTTACCCTTCCGTGAATTTTTCTCAGATTTTAATATGTTGTAACTCAGACTTTGCGCTATCGTTGAGTCCCCTTTGTTTTTTCATATGATGTCGGGATCATGTTAAAATACTTGGTTGAAATTAAAGCTTATCTTCGATGTACTGAGATATTGCTATGTTTCGGCAACTTTCTTTGCAATAACTCAAGAAAAACAGCCCCTATCACACCCATATTTTGCACATGTTTAGTTCATGTCAAGTACATTATTTCATAAAATAATAAATACTTGATCGGACAACATCTTGGGTATGTAAATTAGGGTCAAAGGTCACAGATGTTTCATCCTGTATCTTGGTGAATACATGTCTTATCTTTCCCATATTTTGCACACGCAAAGATCATGTTACAAGAATCATTTCACAAAATAACCACTTTTTGCTCGGATGCCATCTAGGTTGTGCAAAGTGGGGTCAAAGGTCATATGTACTTGTTGCTGTATCTTCGTTATAGTGTATACAGATTTGGTACCAAAGATGGCAGATATGACTCCCTTTTCTAAATGAGAATCCAAACATCACACGGCCAATGTCTCCGAACACAGATGAAACCTGCATGGTCATGCCTATTGCGATCAGGACTTGAATCATTGATTAAAAAAAAAAATCGGATCACCTTAATTTGTCAGTGATGACAAATTACAATCTCTAGTCTTCTTTTTCTTCTTCTTTCTCCCCAAAAGTTGTGCATCGATTAGCTCAGAAAGTCCTCTTCCTATCAATTTCAAACTTATACCATATATGTATCGTCTCCCGAAGACGGCAATCGAACTAAAATCAAAGTGATCAGTCGACCGTGACGTCACTATGACGTCATTATATGAAAACACATTCTCAATCATATCTCATTAATGGAATGGAATTTTTCAATGAAATTTACGTCACATATATTTCAAGTCAAGCGCATTCTACTCATATTCTCAAAATTCATGTTTTCTCTTAAAACGTGCGCGTACGCGCGCGTTGAAATATTTGTATGCTCAAATCGAGCTCAAATTTTTTTTGGACACGTTTCAGACCATTTGGAGCATTTTTTGAAAAATTGAAAAAATTGGACGGACGCGTACGCGCGCACACATATACGCATGCACAGCTCATATGCAATGGAAATTTCCCGTTTTTTCACACTTGTTGGATGCCTGAAATGTCAAGGAATATTTCTACCGAGTTTCAAGTCAATCCGACTCAATATGACGTCATACGGACCCGTCAAAGTTGAAATTCCGCGCGCGCGTCAATGGCGATATACAGTGCAACAATGCCAAAAAACCGCCAATTTTGAATCCGATTTTACTCGTCAGGATGGACGGTGACCCCCCATTTTCTTTACATATTCTGAAAGCTGATGAGTTGTACATGTTAATTCATGGCTTGGCGATGCTGGAAAAATGATTTAAAGATATCAAATTTCTTAATACAATTAAAAAAGTAAATTTTCAAAATGACGTCATCAAATTTCAAGTTCACTCGAGGGTATCTCACTTATCCTTTGCCAATTTTCACCCAGATTTCAGTATGTTGTACCTTATTAAATACTCTTTCATAAATGTAATAACAACATTTTGATTGGATGACGGTATCACCTCGTAAAAATGGATTGAAAGTAATCTTGTCAAATTTGACCAGTTTACGTGCTATCTCTATGGAAGTGCAGTTTTTCTGGAAATGAAAATTGACATGACTATCTTTTTCGAGCACTAGCTCACTTATGCTTCGGTGAATTTCTCCCAAATTTTGATATGTTGTAGCTGAGACTTTGCGCTATCGTCAGTGTGCCCTTTGTTTTTCCATATGGTGTCGGGATCATGTCCAAAAACTTGGTTGAAATTAAAGCTTATCTTCGATGTATTGAGATATTCGTTTCTTTTTGCAACTTTCTTTACAATAACTCAAGAAAAACAAGCTTTATCAGCCCAATATTTTGCACATGTTTAGTTCATGTCACGTACATTATTTCATAAAATAACAACTACTTGATCAGACGTCATCTTGGGTATGTAAATCAGGGTCAAAGGTCATAAATGTATCATCTTGTATCTTGGTGAATACATGTCCTATCTTTTTAATATTTTGCACACGTAACGACCATGTTACAAGGATCATTTCACAAAATAACCACTTTTTGCTCAGATGCCATCTTGGCTGTGCAAAGTGGGGTCAAAGGTCATATGTACTTCTTTCTTTATCTTCGTTATGACGTGTTATCTCTATGGGAGGGAATTTTTGTAGATGTGAATATTGACATGATTGTCTTTATCGAGCACTAGCTCACTTATGCTTCGGTGAATTTCTCCCAGATTTTAATATGTTGTAGCTGAGGCTTTGGGCTATCGAAAGTGAGTCCTCTATTTTTCATACGATGTCGGGATCACGTCCAAAAACTTGGTTGAAATTAAAGCTGATCTTCGATGTATTGAGATATTTCTTTCTTTCTGCAACTTTCTTTACAATAACTCAAGAAAAACAGGCTTTATCACCCCCATATTTTGCACATGTTTAGCTCATGTCACGTACATTATTTCATACAATTACAACTACTTGATCAGACGTCATCTTGGGTATGTAAATTAGGGTCAAAGGTCATAAATGTATCATCCTGTATCTTGGTAAATACATGTCCCATCTTTCCCATATTTTGCACACGTAAAGACCATGTTACAAGGATCATTTTATAAAATAACAACTTTTTTGCTCAGATGCCATCTTGTCTGTGCAAAGTGGGGTCAAAGGTCAAATATACTTCATTCTGTATCTTCGTTAGTGTATACGGAATTGTGTACCATAGATGGCAGGTCTGACTCCCTTTTCTAAATGAGAATCCAAACATCACACGGCCAATGTCCACTAAACACAGATGAAACCGGTATGGTCATGCCTATTGGGATCAGGAGACTCAAATCGTTGATTTACGAACAGATCGGATCACCTAATTTGTCAGTCTTGACAAATTCCGAGTCTAGTTCTTTGTTAGGTGATCCGAGTATCCTCTCGGATCACCTTCTGTATCTGTACGGAATCTTTCTTTGTTTGTTTCTGGACAAAATTTGTGCAGAGGTTAGCTCAGAAAGTGCATTGCCTTTCAATGTCAAACTTATACCATATATGTATCGTCTCCCAAAGACGGCAATCGAACTAAAATCATGGTGATCAGTCGACCGTGACGTCACTATGACGTCATTATATGAAAACACATTCTCAATCATATCTCATTAATGGAATAGAGTTTTTCAATGAAATTTACGTCACATATATTTCAGGTCAAGTGCATTCTACTCATATTCTCAAAATTCATCTATACCTTAAAACGTGCGCGTACGCGCGCGTTGAAATATTTGTATGCTCAAATCGAGCTCAAATTTTTTTTGCACACGTTTCAGACCATTTGGAGCATTTTTTGAAAAATTGAAAAATTTGGACGGACGCGTACGCGCGCGCTCATATACGCATGCACAGCTCATATGCAATAGAAATTTCCCGTTTTTTCACACTTATCGGCTGCCTGAAATGTCAAGGAATATGTCTACCAAGTTTCAAGTCAATCCGACTCAATATGACGTCATACGGGCCCGTCAAAGTTGAAATTCCGCGCGCGCGTCAATGGCGATATACAGTGCAACTATGCCAAAAAAAAAGACAATTTTAAATCCGATTTTACTCGTCAGGATGGACGGTGACCCCCCATTTTCTGTACATATTTTGAAAGCTGATGAGTTGTACATGTCATTTCATGGGGTGGCAATGCTGACAAAATGATTAAAAGATATCAAATTTCTTAATAAAGTAAAAAAAGTAAATTTTCAAAATGACGTCATCATATTTCAAGTTCATTCGGACGTATCTCACGAGTCTTCTGTCAATTTTCACCCAGATTTCAGTATGATGTAGCTTATTTAATGTTCTTTCAAACATAAAATCACAACATTTTGATCGGATAACGGTATCACCTCGTAAAAATGGATTGAAGGTAACCTTGTCAAATTTGACCAGTTTACGTGTTATCTCTATGGGAGTGCAGTTTTTCTGGAAATGAAAATTGACATGACTATCTTTATCGAGCACTAGCTCACTTACCCTTCGGTAAATTTCTCCCAGATTTTAATATGTTGTAGCTGAGACTTTACGCTACCGTAAGTGTGCCCTTTGTTTTTTCATACGATGTCGGAATCACGTCGAAAATTTTGGTTGAAATTCAGGCTTATCTTCGATGTATTGAGATATGTCTTTCTTTCTGCAACTTTCTGTGCAATAACTCAAGAAAAACGGCCTCTATCACTTCCATATTTTGCACATTTTTAGTTCATGTCACGCCAATTATTTCATAAAATAACAACCACTTGATCAGACACCATCTTGGATATGTAAATTAGGGTCAAAGGTCATAGGTGTTTCATGCTGTATCTTAGTGAATACATGTCTTATCTTTCCCATATTTTGCACACGCAAAGACCATGTTACAAGGATCATTTCACAAGATAACCACTTTTTACTCAGATGCCATCTTGTCTGTGCAAATTGAGGTCAAAGGTCATATGTACTTCCCTTTGTATCTTCGTTATGACGTGTTATCTCTATGGGAGGGAATTTTTTAAATGTGAAAATTGACATGGTTGTCTTTATCGAGCACTAGCTCACTTACCCTTCGGTGAATTTCTCCCAGATTTTAATATGTTGTAGCTGAGACTTTGCGCTATCGGTTTGTTTCATTTCGGTTTTTCATACGATGTCGGGATCACGATAAAAAACTTGGTTGAAATTAAAGCTTATCTTCGCTGTATTGAGGTATTTCTTTCTTTCTGCAACTTTCTTTGCAATAACTCAAGATAAACACGCCCTATCACCCCCATATTTTGCACATGTTTAGTTCATGTCACGTACATTATTTCATAAAATAACAACTACTAGATCGGACAACATCTTGGGTATGTAAATAAGGGTCAAAGGTCATAAATGTTTCATCTTGTATCTTGGTGAATACCTGTCCTATCTTTCCCATATTTTTCACACGTATAGACGATGTCGCAAGAATCATTTCACAAAATACCCACTATTTCATCAGATGCAATCTTGGGAGTGCAAAGGTGGGTCAAAGGTCATATGTATTTGTTGCTGTTTCTTCGTTATAGTGTAGGGGGCCTATACAGAATTTGGTACCAAACATGGCAGATATGACTCCCTTTGCTAAATGAGAATGCAAACATCACACGGCCAATGTCTCTAAACACAGATGAAACTTGTATGGTCATGCCTATTGCGATCAGGACTCGAATCATTGATAAAAAAAAATCGGATCACCTTAATTTGTCAGTGATGACAAATTACAATCTCTAGTTTTCTTTATTTCTCCCCAAAATTTGTGCAGAGGTTAGCTCAGAAAGTGCTATGCCTATCAAGTTCAAACTTATACCATGTATGCATCATGTCCCAAAGACGACAAATCTAATGTATCATTGTGATCAGTCGACCGTGACGTCACTATGACGTCATTATATGAAAACACATTCTCAATCATATCTCATTAATGGAATGGAATTTTTCAATGAAATTTACGTCACATATATTTCAAGTTATGCGCATTCTACTCATGTTCTTAAAATAAATATTTCTTCTTAAGACGTGCGCGTACGCGCGCGTTGAAATATTTCTATGCTCAAATCGAGCTCAAAATTTTTTTGCACACGTTTCAGACCATTTGGAGCATTTTTGGAAAAATTGAAAAAATCGGACGGACGCGTACGCGCGCGCACATATACGCACGCACAGCTCATATGCAATCGAAATTTCCCGGTTTTTTACTTTGATCAGATGTCTGAAATGTCAAGGAATAATTCTACCAAGTTTCAAGTCAATCCGACTCTACATGACGTCATACGGGCCCGTCAAAGTTGAAATTCCGCGCGCGCGTCAATGGCGATATACAGTGCAACTATGCCAAAAAAAATGACAATTTTAAATCCGATTTTACTCGTCAGGATGGACGGTGACCCCCCATTTTCTGTACATATTTTGAAAGCTGATGAGTTGTACATGTCATTTCATGGGGTGGCAATGCTGACAAAATGATTAAAAGATATAAAATTTCTTAATAAAGTAAAAAAAGTAAATTTTCAAAATGACGTCATCATATTTCAAGTTCATTCGGGCGTATCTCACGAGTCTTCTGTCAATTTTCACCCAGATTTCAGTATGATGTAGCTTTTTTAATGTTCTTTCAAACATAAAATTACAACATTTTGATTGGATAACGGTATCACCTCGTAAAAATGGATTGAAAGTAACCTTGTCAAATTTGACCAGTTTACGTGTTATCTCTATGGGAGTGCAGTTTTTCTGGAAATGAAAATTGACATGACTATCTTTATCGAGCACTAGCTCACTTACCCTTCGGTAAATTTCTCCCAGATTTTAATATGTTGTAGCTGAGACTTTACGCTAACGTAAGTGTGCCCTTTGTTTTTTCATACAATGTCGGGATCACGTCGAAAATTTTGGTTGAAATTCAGGCATATCTTCGATATATTGAGATATGTCGTTCTTTCTGCAACTTTCTGTGCAATAACTCAAGAAAAACGGCCTCTATCACTTCCATATTTTGCACATTTTTAGTTCATGTCACGTCAATTATTTCATAAAATAACAACCACTTGATCAGACACCATCTTGGATATGTAAATTAGGGTCAAAGGTCATAGGTGTTTCATGCTGTGTCTTAGTGAATACATGTCCTATCTTTCCCATATTTTGCACACGCAAAGAGCATTTTACAAGGATCATTTCACAAGATAACCACTTTTTACTCAGATGCCATCTTGTCTGTGCAAATTGAGGTCAAAGGTCATATGTTCTTCCCTTTGTATCTTCGTTATGACGTGTTATCTCTATGGGAGGGAATTTTTTAAATGTGAAAATTGAC
Organism: Diadema setosum; assembly: GCA_033980235.1. NCBI lineage: Eukaryota > Metazoa > Echinodermata > Echinoidea > Diadematoida > Diadematidae > Diadema > Diadema setosum. The sequence continues at coordinate 28,138,691 of CM067075.1, read as the reverse complement.
ATGGTTGTCTTTATCGAGCACTAGCTCACTTACCCTTCGGTGAATTTCTCCCAGATTTTAATATGTTGTAGCTGAGACTTTGCGCTATCGTTACGTTTCATTTCGTTTATTCACACGAGGTCGGGATCACGATAAAAAACTTGGTTGAAATTAAAGCTTATCTTCGCTGTATTGAGATATTTCTTTCTTTCTGCAACTTTCTTTGCAATAACTCAAGATAAACACGCCCTATCACCCCCATATTTTGCACATGTTTAGTTCATGTCACGTACATAATTTGATAAAATAACAACTACTACATCGGACAACATCTTGGGTATGTAAATAAGGGTCAAAGGTCATAAATGTTTCATCTTGTATCTTGGTGAATACCTGTCCTATCTTTCCCATATTTTTCACACGTATAGACGATGTCGCGAGAATCATTTCACAAAATACCCACTATTTCATCAGATGCAATCTTGGGAGTGCAAAGGTGGGTCAAAGGTCATATGTATTTGTTGCTGTTTCTTCGCTATAGTGTAGGGGGCCTATACAGAATTTAGTACCAAACATGGCAGATATGACTCCCTATGCTAAATGAGAATGCAAACATCACACGGCCAATGTCTCTAAACACAGATGAAACTTGTATGATCATGCCTATTGCGATCAGGACTCGAATCATTGATAAAAAAAAAAAAAAATCGGATCACCTTAATTTGTCAGTGATGACAAATTACAATCTCTAGTTAGGTGATCCGAGTATCCTTCGGATCACCTATTGTATCTGTACTGATTCTTTATTTCTGGACAAAAGTTGTGCAGAGATTAACTCAGAAAGTCCTCTGCCTATCGATTTCAAAATTATACCATATATGTATCATGTCACAAAGACGACAGATTTTGTAAAATCATTGTGATCAACGGACCGTGACGTCACTATGACGTCATTATATGAAAACACATTTTCATTAATATCTCATTAATGGAAAGGAATTTTTCAATGAAATTTACGTCACATATAGTTCAAATCAAGCGTATTCCATACATTTTCTCACATTTCAGTTTACATTTAAACCGTGCGCGTACGCGCACGTTAGAATGTTGACATGCTCCAATCAAGCTCAAATTTTTTTTGCACACGTTTCAGATCATTTGGAGCATTTTTTGAAAAATTGAAAAAATTGGACGGACGCGTACGCGCGCGTGCATATACGCACGCACAGCTCAAATGCAATATAAATTTCCCGTTTTTTCACACGGATCGGATGTTTGAAATGTCAAGGAATAATTCTACCAAGTTTCAAGTCAATCTGACTCAAAATGACGTCATACGGGCCCGTCAAAGTTGAAATTCCGCGCGCGCGTCAATGGCGATATACAGTGCAACTATGCCAAAAAAACGCCAATTTTAAATCCGATTTTACTCGTCAGAATGGACGGTGACCCCCCATTTGTTTTACATATTCTGAAAGCTGGTGAGTTGTACATGTCATTTCATGCTGTGGCAATGCTGGCAAAATGATTAAAATATATCAAATTTCTTAATAAAGTAAAAAAAGCAAATTTTCAAAATGACGTCATCAAATTTCAAGTTCATTCGAGCGTATCTCACTAATCCTTGGCCAATTCTCACCCAGATTTCAGTATGTTGTAGCTTATTTAATGTTCTTTCAAACGTAAATTTACAAAATTTTGATTGGATGACGGCATAACCTCGTAAAAAGGGATTGAAAGTAATCTTGTCAAATTTGACCAGATTACGTGTTATCTCTATGGGAATGCAGTTTTTCTGGAAATGAAAATTGACATGACTATCTTTATCGAGGACTAGCTCACTTATACTTCGGTGAATTTCTCCCAAATTTTAATATGTTGTAGCTGAGACTTTGGGCTATCGTTAGTGTGCCCTTCGTTTTTTCATACGATGTCGGGATCATGTCCAAAAACTTGGTTGAAATTAAAGCTTATCTTCGATGTATTGAGATATTTCTTCCTTTCTGCAACTTTCTTTGCAATAACTAAAAAAAACCAGCCCCTATCGCCCCCATATTTTGGACATGTTTAGTTCATGTCACGCACATTATTTCAGTAAAAAACAACTACTTGATCGGACACCGTCTTGGGTATGTAAATTAGGGTTAAAGGTCATAAATGTTTCATCCTGTATCTTGGTGAATACTACGTCTGGCTTCACGGATCCCCTCCGTATACAGACCGAAGTCAATGATCCCGTCTCCTGTGTGGAGCATCGCGCACAGATCAAACGTCGTTGTAAACCAAATTTCTGACAGCTTTTTTACATTCAAACAAGTTTGAACGTGACGACGCAACAGGCTGGTTGATGTGTGTGTTACGTTGAAAATTCGACCGAAATGTTGGATTATTCATTAATGTGGTGTGTGAAGTCTATTCTTGAATAGTTGATTTAACTGTGCAAGCTTAAATTTGCCGACCTAGGGCCGTGAATTTGACGCAATCGAGAAGGGTGAGGTACCTCACCCAATTTTCCATAGAGACAGTGGTTAAGAATATCCACACAGCAATGGGTACTGGTACCTTCCGTCTGTCTACGGAGGACAGATTGTCTTTATCGAGCAGTAGCGTACTATGCTCACGTATCCTAGTGCTCGGTGAATTTCACCATATTTCACCATATTAACCGTATGTGTGCCTATGTATACCTGTGTATGCCTATGTATGCCAGAAAATCACAAGAAATCACACGGATGGACATGCCATCGCTGTGCCTCTGCCTCACATTCTGAGAGCTAAAGACATAATGCAACTGATTTATCTGTGATTTCATGCATCTGGACCTGCTGAACATGAATTTTGTGGTTCTGTCCCTGCTGCAAACACCGCTGCAAACAACAGTCTTTCGCGCTATAGTCCCACACATTCATCTTCGTGTCATGGACCACCAGTTCTTCATGCAGAAATTGCAGTGACAATGACGATCTACTGTAAGTTTTTTTTTTTTCTGATATTGCATACACCACAGGACCTCTTGCTACAGTGACCTGTGTCTCTCAGCCTTATATCCATGGAAACCCTGAACTTCCTCAATGTCAATGCACAGTGTGCTTGGATAAACTGATACCGAGTGTTAGTTATACATGTCCAACGGCTACTGAACTGTGTAGCGGTGCTGAATGCTATGTGCAAGCAAGTTGTACGTACAAGTTGTACTTCAGTCGCCTAGCTACACAGTGTAGGCCTACTGCTTGTAGACTACTGAGTATCTCATGTGACATCTGAAGTTAAGCCTCATCTTCTGAGAACTCAAAACCTCCCGTGATTATCACCAAATGACTATCACAAGTGTTCTTCACATGACGGTATAGGTCCTATAAGAGTATTAGACCTACCTCGAAGTGAAGATGAATTGACTTATGCTCTACAGTCATAGTCTCAGAGTGCAAATGTGGATTACAGCTACAGTCCACTGGCTGCTTCTCTGCAGTCAGTATGCCTGACCTCGCCATTTCTGTTCATCACTGAGTATAGCACGGTAATAGTCATCACTCCAGATTCCAGTACTACTGTCACACTGTCTGTCGCACCTGATACCCCAATATGGAGACCCACAAAGGGAAATCCACAAGTACTGAAGCAATCATTCAGGCTTTTGGAGAGTATATCCAGAGTCCTGATTTCCTTAAAGCCATCGTTGAAGCTGTTGAGAAAGCCATGAATAAACAAATGACAAAGTTTGTCCAGCGCCTTGACCTAGTTGAGCAAAAGTGCACCAGTCTCAAGGAGAGTCCGATCAACATGATGGCTGCATCTTTGACCTGGAAGCATCCCTCAAAGCAAAAGATGCTGAAATAAAACATCTCACCACCGTCTTGATGATTAAGCAACAGCTGTCAACAATCTCAAACTGACGATGAATGAAGCAGAGCAATATTCCCGCCGCAACTCCCTGAAGTTCCATGGTGTCAAAGAGAGCAGACTAGAACACACAGACCAACTCATCCGCCAGCTCTGTTCTGACCAGCTCGATGTGCCCATTATAGCCAGGTACCCGCACCTCGCCAGGGGCCCGAATACCGTCACCCCGCTTAAAATTGTTTTAAGCGCACTAAACAAAAATTTATGCCCGGGACTGTGTTCAGTATGCTTGAAAATTGGCAGGGCCAAGCAAATTTTGGTGAAAACCGAACAGTTTTTCGCGAAAATCAGAAATTTTAATCGGAATAGGACCCTAACTAGCGTTTACGTGTTATAAGTATCACCACTGTCCCCGCACGCATCTTTTACGTGTATGTCTATGCGAGCATCACGGTCACCCGCACACGTCTTTTACGTGCTTTGTCTATGGGAGCGCGGGTGACGAGTTGCGGGCCCCTTCCTTAGCGCGCAACTTTTTCGCATCGTTCGCGTTTGACGACGATAGCTGCAAATTTTCGATATCGATCAGTGAGCTTGTGATTCCATTGGAATTTTCAGCATTTTTCCTGTATGTGAGTTGGATTTCAAAGAATTTCAGTGGCGAAATATGATTCAAATATGCGCAAACATTAACTATGACGAGGTGCGGGTCACCCAAGTATACTCTCAATGATCTTGACAGATCGCATCGTGTTGCCCCCCCACAACGACATCGCGACATCCCAGCCGTCAAACTTTGTTGCCAGCAACAAACAGAAAGACAATAAAGAAGACCATCCGTAGTAAATGTGACTAGGAAAAGCTTTGACATGGGCCTAAATTGATCCCAAATAGGCACTCAAATATTGGGTATTTTGTTGAATTTTGTATAATTTTTTTTCTTTTTGAATTATATGTACACACTTGTATATCTCTGATTTTCTGTATAACTTTTGCACTTCTTTTCTTTTTTCTTTTTTTTTCCCCAAGTGCATGATGATGTGACGGTTTCTCCTTTTACAATACATCTGTTTTTCAGGAAGAATCAACTACATCTTCCAATTTCTGTAGTGAACAAAATGAAAATGTCGTTGAAAATGAAGAAACTCACTCAAGTGTAGTCAAGTATTATCTGGCTAACGAGTTTGATGTAACAGTTTAGCAATTAATGTTAACAGATAATTTTAGTATGTTACATTTTTATACCCCCGCCAAACGAAGTTTGAAGGGGGTATATAGGAATCAGCGGACGGTCGGGCGGTCGGTCCGTTGCAAATCTTGCGTCGCGAACTACTTCCTCAGTTTTCAACCGATTCCCATAAAACTTGGCACAGATGTGTGCCTTGGGTTGTAGATGTGCAAGACGTATTTTTTGACAGTACCCAAAAGTACGTTGCCATGGTAACGGCATATTATGGGCAAAAATGGGTACAAATCTTGCGTCGCGAACTCCTCCCACAGTTTTTCATCAATTTTTATAAAATTAGGTACAGATGTTCATCTGAATATGTTAATGTGCAAGACACATATTTTAGCAGTGGCAAAAAGTGCGTTGCCATGGTAACGGCATGTTATTGGTAAAATATAGGGCAAAATGCTTCATGGCAAAACTGCTTCATCAGTGTTCTTCCAATTCTCATGGAATTCATATTGAATGTTTGTCTTAGGATATAGGTCAGCATGACACATTTCTTGACAGTGACAAAAAGTATGTTGCCATGGTAACAGCTCACATATTATGAGCCAAAATGATGGACAATTTTGTGTTGCGAACTACTTCCTCAGTTTTTGCCCAATGTCCATGAAACTTGGTACAGATGTGTGCCTTTGGTTGTAGATGTGCAAGACGCATTTTTCGACAGTACCCGAAAGTACGTTGCCATGGTAACGGCATATTAATGGCAGAAGATCAAGGAAAGATCTTGCGGATTTCACTACTTCCTCAGTTTTTTTACCAAAGCTTATTAAATGTTGTTTTGACCAAAGCTTATGAAATGTTGTTTGGCGGGGGTATAACCAGTCGCTGTAGCGACATTTCTAGTTTCTTCTTCTTCTTCTTCTTTATTTCTTTCTCCTCAAATCTTGTGCAGAGGTTAACTCAAAAAGTCCCCTACCTATCACTTTCAAACTTATACCATATATGTATCATGTCCTAAGAACGACAGATCTAGTGTATCAATGTGATCAGTTAACCGTGACGTCATTATGACGTCATTATCTGAAATCACGTTTACATCAATATCTCATTAATGGAACGGAATTTTTGAATGAAATTAAGATATCATATAGTTCAAGTCAAGGTCTATTGATATATTTCATAAAATTTAGTCACGTTCATAGTAAACGAGCGCGTACGCGCGCGTTGAAATTTAAACATGCTCCAATCAACCTCAAAATTGTTTTACACACGTTTCAGGTCATTTATAGCATTTCATAAAAAATCGACGTGCGCACGCGCGCATATACGCACGTACAGCTCATATTCAATAGAAATTTCCCGTTTTATTGCACGGATCGAATATGTCTGAAATGTCAAGGAATACTTCTACCGAGTTTCAAGTCGATCCGACTCAATATGACGTCATACGGGCCCATCAAAGTTGAAATTCCGCGCGCGCGTCAATGGCGATATACAGTGCAACTATGCCAAAAAAAAACGCCAATTTTAAGTCCGATTTTACTCGTCAGGATGGACGGTGACCCCCCATTTTCTTTACATATTTTGAAAGCTGATGAGTTGTACATGTCATTTTATGGGGTGGCAATGCTGGCAAAATGATTAAAAGATATCTAATTTCTTAATAAAGTAAAAAAAGGAAATTTTCAAAATGACGTCATCAAATTTCAAGTTTACTCGAGCGTATCTCACTTATCCTTGGCCAATTTTCACCCACTTTTCAGCATGTTGTAGCTTGTTAAATGCTCTTTAATTAACAGTATTTTAATTAGATGACGGCATCACCTCGTAAAAATGGATTGAAAGTAATCTTGTCAAATTTGACCAGTTTACGTGTTATCTCTATGGGAGTGCAGTTTTTCTAGAAATGAAAATTGACATGACTATCTTTATCGAGCACCAGCTCACTTATGCTTCGGTGAATTTCTCCCAGATTTTAGTATGTTGTAGCTGAGACTTTGTGCTATCGTAAGTGTGCCCTTTCTTTTTTCATACGATGTCTGCATTACGTCAAAAAACTTGGTTGAAAATAAAGCTTATCTTAGATGTATTGAAATATTTCTTTCTTTCTGCAACTTTCTGTGCAATAACTCAAGAAAAACATATCTTATCACCACCATATTTTGCACATGTTTAGTTCATGTTACGTACATTATTTGATAAAATAACACTACTTGATCAGACGCCATCTTGGGTATGTAAATTATGGTCAAAGGTCATAAATGGTTCATCCTGTATCTAAGTGAATACATGTTCTATCTCTCCCATATTTTGCACACGCAAAGATCATGTTACAAGAATCATTTCACAAAATAACCACTCTTTGCTCAGATGCCATCTTGTCTGTGCAAAGTTTGGTCAAAAGGTCATATGTACTTCTTTCTGTTTCTTCGTTATGACGTGTTATCTCTATGGGAGGGAATTTTTCTAGATGTGAAAATTGACATGATTGTCTTTATCGAGTACTAGCTCACTTACCCTTCGGTGAATTTTTCTCAGATTTTAATATGTTGTAACTGAGACTTTGCGCTATCTTTGAGTGCCTTATGTTTTTCATATTAGAGAAACTTGTATATATGTTAGTGTTACTTCTCTATCGTTTATATACCTTCTGCAGATTGTCAACATTGCTGACGTATGAGTCGAGCAATTAGAACCGCGACTCGAATGAGCAAAGAGTCAAAGACTTATTTATGTTGACAATCGTGTTGGTCTTGAATTACCACATGTCCTCCGGGGAAGACTCTCTAATCATAGACTGAGGTTTACCCACGACAATGAGTGCCATCCCTTGCCCAGCACCCAGCTGCACAACCACATGGCCAGACACGACGCCAGCCGAGGTATTGACTCGTCTGATTGACCTCCATGCCCGGACGGCCCACCCCACCACCCCTGCCGGGCCCACAGCTCCCGCATCCGTCAAGGCAGAAAAGGTGAAGAGGCCAACCATAGCAGCAGCCGGGTCCAGCGAGGAATGGGCTTATTTCCTCCTGCGTTGGTCAGACTACAAGGCTGCTACCCACCTCACAGGGCCCGACATCATATACCAACTGCTTGAATGCTGTGATGACAACCTCAGAAAGGACCTCACAGGGACCTTTGGGGCCCTTGCTTCCGAGGACGAATCGACCGTCCTCTCCCGCATGAAGACACTCGCCGTCCGCCAGGAGAACATCATGGTCGCACGTACGCAACTGCACCAGATGCACCAGGACAGGGACGAGCCAATACGGGCATTTGCAGCCCGTCTCCGTGGCCAAGCGAGCATTTGCAACTACCAGGTCACCTGCCCCTGCAGCAAAGAGGTGGACTACAGCCACACCATGATCCGGGATGCCCTCATCCGAGGGCTGGCAGACGAGGATATACGCTTGGACATTTTAGGTGAGACTAGACAGGATATGACCCTTGAGGATGTGCTCGCCTTCATTGAGGCCAAGGAGAGCGGCAAAAGATCTGCTGGCCGCATCCGCGGGGAAACCCCCCCTGCCACTGCCTCTGCTGCCGCAACAAGCTCCTATCGCCGCCATGTAAAGGGCCACACCCCGGGCCCCCCTATTGATCCTCCCTCACCCACACTCCCATGTGGGCACTGTGGTCGGCCAGGCCATGGTCCCACCAGACCGGAACGGCAAAAGGAATGTCCAGCCTACAACCACCAGTGCTCCAAGTGTGGCATCCTCCACCATTTTGAGTCAGTGTGCCGCCAGGCTAACCGTAAGCGCCGACCGCCGAAGGCCACCCCTTCTGCCAATGCCATGCCAACCAATGCCGCCACTGCAGTTTTCAACTCCCTTTGCTCCCTTACCAGCCCTCCCCCTCCTCCCTCCAGTGACCTGCGGCTCGACCATCACGTGTACAATGAACTCTCTCAAGTATGGGAGAAGCGTGCCTCGGACCCACAGCCCACTGTCACCGTCTGCATCCGGGCCATCCCATCAGACATTCGAGCCCTTGGGTTCCCGGCACGCTTCCTCCGCCCTACACCCGTTGTCCACTACCTTGCAATGGCTGACACTGGCTGCCAATCCTGCCTTGCTCCCACCTCTCTCCTGCGGACTCTTGGCCTGACAAAGCGCCACCTGCTCCCTGTCAACCTCCACATGACCGCTGCCAATGAGAACAAGATTGACATTGCGGGTGCCCTGGTGCTCAGGGTGTCCAGCACCTCCCCATCAGGGCAGATTGTCGAAACCCGCCAGATTGTCTATTTCAGCGATGCTGCCACCCGCCTTTTCCTCTCCCGGCAAGCTTGTGTTGCCATGGGGCTGGTCCGGAAGGACTTCCCGACGATCCACGAGCGGCAGGAACCCACCGCAGGGACCACGGCCTCTTTGTCCACCCCAGCGTCCTCCACGCCCACTCCGTGCCAATGCCCTACACGCACCGCACCACCCCCACCTCCTTCTACGTTGCCGTTCCCAGCCACCGAGGGAAACCGTGGGAAGCTCGAGGACTGGCTACGGGAGTACTACGCCAGCAGCTCCTTCAACGTTTGTGAGCACCAGCCACTTCCCATGATGTCCGGCCCACCAATGCGTCTCATGGTGGACCGTAATGCCCAGCCCGTGGCCTTCCACACCCCGATACCTGTTCCAATCCACTGGCAGGACGACGTCAAAGCGGGCCTCGACCAGGACGTTCGCCTCGGAGTGATTGAACCGGTCCCCATTGGCACACCTGTCACCTGGTGTCACAGGATGGTGGTCTGCCCCAAGAAGTCAGGCAAGCCAAGACGCACAGTCGACTTTCAGCCGTTGAACCAGCATGCTGTTCGCGAGACCCACCACACCCAATCACCATTTCATCAGGCCAGAATCATTCCACCACACACCCGCAAGACTGTGTTTGATGCGTGGAATGGCTATCACAGCATAGCTCTTGATGAGCGCGACCGGGACCTCACGACCTTCATCACCCCCTGGGGTCGCTACAGATATTGTGTTGCCCCCCAGGGCTACATTGCATCTGGTGATGGTTATAGCCGACGTTTTGATGAGGTTGTTGCCAACATCCCAAGGAAGACGAAATGCGTGGATGACACCCTCATATGGTCCGACTCTATTGAAGAGGCATTCTTCCAGGCCGCGAATTGGCTCGACACCTGTGGGCACAATGGCATCACACTCAACCCCTCCAAGTTTGTGTTTGCGCAACAAACAGTGGAATTCGCAGGCTTTGAAATCACCCCAACTGCCGTTCGACCTTGTCCTCAATTCTTGAGGGCCATTCGCGATTTTCCTACCCCTACAAGTATCACCGACATCCGTAGTTGGTTTGGGTTGATCAACCAGGTATCCTATGCCTTCGCTTCGGCAGAGCGCATGTTGCCATTCCGTGCCCTGCTGAAACCTGACACACCCTTCATTTGGACCACACAGCTGAATTCCTTGTTTGAGGAATCCAAACGCCTGATCATCGCTGAGATTCACAATGGAGTGGAAATCTTCGACAAGGGTCGTTCCACCTGCCTTGCAACTGATTGGAGTAAAGATGGGATCGGCTTTTGGCTCCTCCAGAAACACTGCTCATGCTCATCCACCAGGCCATTCTGTTGCAAGACTGGCTGGAAGACCACCCTGGTGGGTAGTCGCTTCACGTCCCGCGCAGAGTCTCGCTATGCCCCGATAGAAGGCGAGGCTCTTGCTGTCATCAATGCTTTAGACAAGGCTCGCCACTTCGTCATCGGATGCTCTGACCTCATCGTGGCCGTTGATCACAAACCCCTGCTCAAAACCTTTGGTGATCGTTCCCTCAATGACATCCCGAACCCCCGTCTTCGCAACTTGAAAGAAAAGTCGCTACGCTATCGTTTCCGGATGGTCCATGTCCCAGGTGTCCGCCACGCAGCAGCCGATGCCGTCTCCCGCCACCCTGTCGGGAAACCACAGCAATTGTCTCTCCCCGACGATGTTGCAGCCCTTCAGGACCCTGCTGCAACTCATGCCCCACCTCCACTACCTCCAGGACTCCTGCTTGACTTACATACCCCTGCTGAGACCACTTCCCAGACCTGCACAGCAAGTGCTTCTCCCCCTACAGAGATTGTCAAATCTGTCACTTGGGATGCTGTGCGCCTAGCCATGACAAGTGATCCATCCATGTCCCTGCTGCTGGAGGCTATCGAACAGGGCTTCCCCGAGAACCGCAATGACCTCCCGCCTGACCTTCGCCAGTTTCACCAGTTCAGAGACTCCCTTTCCCACTTTGACGGTGTGGCATTGTATCGTGATCGTGTAGTCATCCCCCCTTCCCTCCGTGGCCGCGTGCTGCAGGCCCTACACTCGGCACATCAGGGTATCACACAAATGTGCTCACGGGCTGAATCGTCCATATTTTGGCCTGGCATGACCCCCGCGATCACTGAGATGCGCACAAGGTGTTCTTCCTGCAATCGCATGGCACCGTCCCAGCCCGCTGCACCCCCTACTCCACCCGCATCTCCAGCCTACCCTTTCCAGTGCATTGCCGCTGACTATTTCCACTTCCAGGGCCATAACTACCTCGTCATTGTGGATAGGTACAGCAATTGGCCCATTGTCGAGGAGGCCGCCACTGGAGCTGATGGACTCATTACTGCCCTACGGCGCATTTTCGTCACGTACGGCATCAGTGACGAGCTGTCTTCCGATGGAGGGCCTGAATTCACATCCCACAAAACGGCTACCTTCCTCCACAACTGGGGTGTTCGACACAGGATTTCGTCCGTTGCCTTCCCCCACAGCAATTGCCGTGCGGAAGTGGGTGTGAAGACAGTGAAGCGGCTTCTCACCGGCAACGTCAACAGTGATGGCAAACTGAACTCTGATCAGTTCCAACGGGCGATGCTACAGTATAGGAACACGCCAGATCGGGACACAGGATTATCGCCCGCAATGTGCCTTTTTGGCAGATCTATCCGGGACTTCATCCCAATACACCCAGGGAGGTACCATCCACACCACACCTGGAAGGACACCTTAAGCGCGCGAGAGGAAGCGCTCCGCCATCGACACATGCGGGTTTCCGAGCGCTTATCCGAGCACACCCGCCATCTACCACCCTTGGTCATTGGAGATTCAGTGCGCATCCAAAACCAGACTGGCCCTTACCCCACCAAATGGGACAAGACTGGCATCATCGTGGAAGTCCGCCAGTTTGACCAATATGTGGTGCGCGTTGATGGATCTGGCCGCGTCACCCTTCGGAATCGGCGCTTCCTCCGCAAGTTTACACCCGTTGTGCCCCGGGCACCGCTCTGCATGTCCCCCACCCCGCCGGCCGTGTCACCCTCCTATCCTGTGGTACATCAGTCCCGCCCCGCCTCCACAGACGCACCTCCACCGGCCCGTTTGGACCCACCTCCTGCTACGACCCCTCCAGCCGTTCCACCCATTCGCCCGCAGGCTGACGACGTCCCACCCCCTGCTACTGCCCCTCAACCTGGATGCCCGCCCCAAGACCCTGGTCCTTCGGCACGGCTTCCACGGGCACTTATCTCCCTCCTCCCACACAACGCCCCAGGTCTCAAGGAACGCCCCGTTGCTGACCTTGCCACCTCCGCGCCTCCAGGACCTCGACGATCCCCCCGTCTCCACCCCCCAGTATAGCTTAACAAGGGAACATTTTATGGACAAATCTTTGACTGCCTCAAAGACTGGGGGGGCATAGAGAAACTTGTATATATGTTAGTGTTACTTCTCTATCGTTTATATACCTTCTGCAGATTGTCAACATTGCTGACGTATGAGTCGAGCAATTAGAACCGCGACTCGAATGAGCAAAGAGTCAAAGACTTATTTACATATGATGTCGGAATCATGTTAAAATACTTGGTTGAAACTAAAGCTTATCTTCGATGTATTGAGGTATTTCTGTTTCTGCAACTTTCTTTGCAATAACTCAAGAAAAAAAGCCCTTATCACCCCCATATTTTGCACATCTTTAGTGCATGTCACGTACATTATTTCATAAAATAACAACTACTTGGTCGGACAACATCTTGGGTATGTAAATTAGGGTCAAAGGTCACAAATGTTTCATCCTGTATCTTGGTAAATACATGTCCTATCTTTCCCATATTTTGCACACGCAAAGATCATGTTACAAGAATCATTTCACAAAATAACCACTTTTTGCTCAGATGCCATCTAGGTTGTGCAAAGTGGGGTCAAAGGTGATGTACTTGTTGCTGTATCTTCGTTATAGTGTATACAGATTTGGTACCAAAGATGGCAGATATGACTCCATTTTCTAAATGAGAATCCAAACATCACACGGCCAATGTCTCTGAACACAGATGAAACCTGCATGGTCATGCCTATTGCGATCAATACTTGAATCATTGATCTAAAAAAAAATCGGATCACCTTAATTTGTCAGTGATGACAAATTACAATCTCTAGTTCTTCTTCTTCTTCTTCTTCTTCTTTCTTTATTTCTGGACAAAAGTTGTGTATCTACTTACTCAGAAAGTACTCACAGTGTCAACTTGAAACTCATACCATATATGTATCATGTCCCAAAGATGACAAATTTTCTGTATCATTGTGATTGGTCGACCGTGACGTCACTATGACGTCATTATATCAAAACACATTCTCAATCATATCTCATTAATGGAATAGAGTTTCTCAATGAAATTTATGTCACATATATTTCAAGTTATGCGCATTCTACTCATATTCTCAAAATTCATATTTTCTCTTAAAACGTGCGCGTACGCGCGCGTTGAAATATTTGTATGCTCAAATCGAGCTCAAATTTTTTTTGGACACGTTTCAGACCATTTGGAGCATTTTTTGAAAAATTCAAAAAATTGGACGGACGCGTACGCGCGCGCGCATATACGCACGCACAGCTCATATGCAATGGAAATTTCCCATTTTTTCACACTTATTGGATGCCTGAAATGTCAAGGAATATTTCTACCAGGTTTCAAGTCAATCCGACTCAATATGACGTCATACGGACCCGTCAAATTTGAAATTCCGCGCGCGCGTCAATGGCGATATACAGTCCAACAATGCCAAAAAATCGCCAATTTTGAATCCGATTTTACTCGTCAGGATGGACGATGACCCCCCGTTTTTTTTACATATTCTGAAAGCTGATGAGTTGTACATGTCAATTCATGGGTTGGCGATGCTGGAAAAATGATTAAAAGATATCAAATTTCTTAATACAATTAAAAAAGTAAATTTTCAAAATGACGTCATCAAATTTCAAGTTCACTCGAGCGTATCTCACTTATCCTTTGCAAATTTTCACCCAGATTTCAGTATGTTGTAGCTTATTAAATACTCTTTCATAAATGTAATAACAACATTTTGATTGGATGACGGTATCACCTCGTAAAAATGGATTGAATGTAATCTTGTCAAATTTGACCAGTTTACGTGTTATCTCTATGGGAGTGCAGTTTTTCTGGAAATGAAAATTGACATGACTGTCTTTTTCGAGCACTAGCTCACTTATGCTTCGGTGAATTTCTCCCAGATTTTGATATGTTGTAGCTGAGACTTTGAGCTATCGTAAGTGTGCCCTTCGTTTTTTCAAACGGTGTCGGGATCATGTCCAAAAACTTGGTTGAAATTAAAGCTTATCTTCGATGTATTGAGATATTCCTTTCTTTTTGCAACTTTCTTTACAATAACTCAAGAAAAACAAGCTCTATCAGCCCAATATTTTGCTCATGTTTAGTTCATGTCACGTACATTATTTCATAAAATAACAACTACTTGATCAGACGTCATCTTGGGTATGTAAATTAGGGTCAAAGGTCATAAATGTATCATCTTGTATCTTGGTGAATACATGTCCTATCTTTTTCATATTTTGCACACGTAACGACCATGTTACAAGGATCATTTCACAAAATAACCACTTTTTGCTCAGATGCCATCTTGGCTGTGCAAAGTGGGGTCAAAGGTCATATGTACTTCTTTCTTTATCTTCGTTATGACGTGTTATCTCTATGGGAGGGAATTTTTGTAGATGTGAAAATTGACATGATTGTCTTTATCGAGCACTAGCTCACTTATGCTTCGGTGAATTTCTCCCAGATTTTAATATGTTGTAGCTGAGACTTTGGGCTATCGAAAATGTGTCCTTTATTTTTCATACAATGTCGGGATCACATCCAAAAACTTGGTTGAAATTAAAGCTTATCTTCGATGTATTGAGATATTCCTTTCTTTTTGCAACTTTCTTTACAATAACTCAAGAAAAACAAGCTCTATCAGCCCAATATTTTGCACATGTTTAGTTCATGTCACGTACATTATTTCATAAAATAACAACTACTTGATCAGACGTCATCTTGGGTATGTAAATTAGGGTCAAAGGTCATAAATGTATCATCTTGTATCTTGGTGAATACATGTCCTATCTTTTCCATATTTTGCACACGTAACGACCATGTTACAAGGATCATTTCACAAAATAACCACTTTTTGCTCAGATGCCATCTTGGCTGTGCAAAGTGGGGTCAAAGGTCATATGTACTTCTTTCTTTATCTTCGTTATGACGTGTTATCTCTATGGGAGGGAATTTTTGTAGATGTGAAAATTGACATGATTGTCTTTATCGAGCACTAGCTCACTTATGCTTCGGTGAATTCCTCCCAGATTTTAATATGTTGTAGCTGAGACTTTGGGCTATCGAAAATGTGTCCTGTATTTTTCATACGATGTCGGGATCACATCCAAAAACTTGGTTGAAATTAAAGCTGATCTTCGATGTATTGAGATATTTATTTCTTTCTGCAACTTTCTTTACAATAACTCAAGAAAAACAGGCCTTATCACCCCCATATTTTGCACATGTTTAGTTCATGTCACGTACATTATTTCATACAATTACAACTACTTGATCAGACATCATCTTGGGTATGTAAATTAGGGTCAAAGTCATAAATGTATCATCCTGTATCTTGGTGAATACATGTCCTATCTTTCCCATATTTTGTACACGTAAAGACCATGTTACAAGGATCATTTCACAAAATAACCACTTTTTGCTCAGATGCCATCTTGTCTGTGCAAAGTGAGGTCAAAGGTCAAATATACTTCATTCCGTATCTTCGTTAGTGTATACGGAATTGTGTACCATAGATGGCAGGTCTGACTCCCTTTTCTAAATGAAAATCCAAACATCACACGGCCAATGTCCACTAAACACAGATGAAACCGGTATGGTCATGCCTATTGGGATCAGGAGACTCAAATCGTTGATTTACGAACAGATCGGATCACCTAATTTGTCAGTCTTGACAAATTCCGAGTCTAGTTAGGTGATCCGAGTATCCTCTCGGATCACCTTCTGTATCTGTACTGATTCTTTGTTCTTCTTCTTTTTCTTCTTCTTTCTCCGCAAAAGTTGTGTGTCGCTAATCTCAGAAAGTCCTCTTCCTATCAATGTCAAAATTATACCATACATGTATCATGTCCCAAAGACGATCCTTCAAATAAAATCATAGTGATTAGTCGACCGTGACGTCACTATGACGTCATTATATGAAAACACATTCTCAATCATATCTCTTTAATGGAATGAAAATTTTCAATGAAATTTACGTCACATATATTTCAAGTCAAGCGCATTCTACTCATATAATAAAAATTCATATTTTTACTTCAAACGTGCGCGTACGCGCGCGTTGAAATATTTGTATGCTCAAATCGAGCTCAATTTTTTTTTGCACACGTTTCAGACCAATTGGAGCATTTTTTGAAAAATTGAAAAAATTGGACGGGCGCGTACGCGCGCGCACATATACGCACGCACAGCTCATACGCAATAGAAATTTCCCGTTTTTTCACACTTATCAGATGCCTGAAATGTCAAGGAATATTTCTACTAAGTTTCAAGTCAATCCGACTCAATATGACGTCACACAAGCCCGTCAAAGTTGAAATTCCGCGCGCGCGTCAATGGCGATATACAGTGCAACAATGCAAAAAAAAACCGCCAATTTTAAATCCAATTTTACTCGTCAGGATGGACGATGACCCCCTATTTTCTTTACATATTCTGAAAGCTGATGAGTTGTACATGTCATTTCATGGGTTGGTGATGCTGGAAAAATGATGAAAAGATATCAAATTTCTTAATAAAGTAAAAAAAAGTAAATTTTCAAAATGACGTCATCAAATTTTAAGTTCACTCAAGCGTATCTCACTTATTCTTTTGTTGATTTTCGTCCAAATTTCAATATGTTGTAGCTTATTAAATGGTCTTTCAGTCATATAATAACAACATTTTGATTGGATGACGGCATCATCTCGTAAAAAGGGATTAAAAGTAACATTGTCAAATTTGACCAGTTTACGTGTTATCTCTATGGGAGTGCAGTTTTTCTGGAAATGAAAACTGACATGACTATCTTTATCGAGCAATAGCTCACTTATGCTTCAGTGAATTTCTCCCATATTTTAGTATGTTGTAGCTGAGACTTTGGGCTATCGTAAGTGTTCCCTTCGCTTTTTCATACGGAGTCGGCATCACGTCCAAAAACTTGGTTGAAATTAAAGCTTATCTTCGATGTATTGAAATATTTCTTCCTTTCTGCAACTTTCTGTGCAATAACGCAAGAAAAACATACTCTATCACCACCATATTTTGCATATGTTTAGTTCATGTCACGAACATTATTTTCCAAAATAACAACTACTTGATCAGACGCCATCTTGGGTATGTAAATTAGGGTCAAAGGTCATAGATGTTTCATCCTGTATCTTGATAAATACATGTCCTATCTTTCCCATATTTTGCACACGTAAAGACCATGTTACAGGGATCATTTCATAAAATTACCACATTTTGCTCAGATGCCATCTTGTTTGTGCAAAGTGGGGTCAAAGGTCATATGTACTTCTTTCTCTATCTTCGTTATGACGTGTTATCTCTATGGGAGGGAATCTTTTAGATGTGAAAATTGACATGACTCTCTTTATCCAGCACTATCTTACTTATGCTTCGGTGAATTTCTCTCAGATTTTAACATGTTGTAGCTGAGACTTTGCACTATCAGGACTCGAATCATTGATTTAAAAAAAAATCGGATCACCTAATTTGTCAGTGTTGACAAATTCCGGTTCTAGTTAGGTGATCCGAGTATCCTTCGGATCACCTTCTGTATCTGTACTGATTCTTTCTTTATTTCTCCTCAAAAGTTGTGTATCGATTAGCTCAGAAAGTGCATTGCCTATCAATGTCAAACTTATACCATATATGTATCGTGTCGCAAAGACGACAGATCAAGTAAAATCATTGTGATCAGTCGACCATGACGTCACTATGACGTCATTATGTGAAAACACATTTTCATTCATATCTCATTAATGGAGTGGAATTTTTCACTCATATTTACGTCACATATAGTTCAAGTCAAGAGAATTCCACACATATTCTCAAAATTCATCTTTACCCTTAAAACGTGCGCGTACGCGCGCGTTGAAATATTTGTATGCTCAAATCGAGCTGAAAATTTTTTTGCATACGTTTCAGACCATTTGGAGCATTTTTTGAAAAATTGAAAAAATTGGACGGACGCGTACGCGCGCGCGCATATACGCATGCGCAGCTCATATGCAATAGAAATTTCCCGATTTTTCACACGGATCAGATGTTTGAAATGTCAAGGAATATTTCTACCAAGTTTCAAGTCAATCCGACTCAATATGACGTCATACGGGCCCGTCAAAGTTGAAATTCCGCGCGCGCGTCAATGGTGATATACAGTACAACTATGCCAAAAAACTGCCAATTTTAAATCCGATTTTACTCGTCAGGATGGACGGTGACCCCCCATTTTCTGTACATATTTTGAAAGCTGATGAGTTGTACATGTCATTTCATGGGGTGGCAATGCTGACAAAATGATTAAAAGATATCAAATTTCTTAATAAATTAAAAAAAGTAAATTTTCAAAATGACGTCATCAAATTTTAAGTTCATTCGAGCGTATCTCACTAGTCCTTTGTCAATTTTCACCCAGATTTCAGTATGATGTAGCTTATTTAATGTTCTTTCAAACATAAAATTACAATATTTTGATTGGATAACGATATCACCTCGTAAAAATGGATTAAAAGTAATCTTGTCAAATTTGACCAGTTTACGTGTTATCTCTATGGGAGTGCAGTTTTTCTGGAAATGAAAATTGACATGACTATCTTTATCGAGCACTAGCTCACTTAAGCTTCGGTAAATTTCTCCCAGATTTTAATATGTTGTAGCTGAGACTTTACGCTACCGTTAGTGTGCCCTTTGTTTTTTCATACGATGTCAGAATCACGTCAAAAAATTGGGTTGAAATTCAGGCTTATCTTCGATGTATTGAGATATTTCTTTCTTTCTGCAACTTTCTTTGCAATAACTCAAGAAAAACGGCCTCTATCACTTCTATATTTTGCACATGTTTAGTTCATGTCACGAACATTATTTCATAAAATAACAACTACTTGATCGGACACCATCTTGGGTATGTAAATTAGGGTCAAAGGTCATAAGTGTTTCACCCTGTATCTTAGTGAATACATGTCCTATATTTCCCATATTTTGGACACGCAAAGACCATGTTACAAGGATCATTTCACAAAATAACCACTTTTTACTCAGATGCCATCTTGTCTGTGCAAATTGAGGTCAAAGGTCATATGTACTTCTTTTTGTATCTTCGTTATGACGTGTTATCTCTATGGGAGGGAATTTCCTTTAATGTGAAAATTGACATGATTGTCTTTATCGAGCACTAGCTCACTTACCCTTCGGTGAATTTCTCCCAGATTTTAATATGTTGTAGCTGAGACTTTACGCTATCGTTTTGTTTCCTTTGTGTTTTCATACGATGTCGGGATTACGATAAAAAATTGGTTGAAATTAAAGCTTATCTTCTATGTATTGAGATATTTTTTTCTTTCTGCAACTTTCTTTGCAATAACTCAAGAAAAACACGCCCTATCACCCCCATATTTTGCACATGTTTAGTTCATGTCTTGTACATTATTTCATAAAGTAACAACTACTAGATCGGACAACATCTTGGGTATGTAAATTAGGGTCAAAGGTCATAAATGTTTCATCTTGTATCTTAGTGAATACCTGTCCTATCTTTCCCATATTTTTCACACGTATAGACAATGTCGCGAGAATCATTTCACAAAATGACCACTATTTCATCAGATGCAATCTTGGGAGTGCAAAGGTGGGTCAAAGGTCATATGTATTCATTGCTGTATCTTCGTTATTCAGTGTATACAGAATTTGGTACCAAAGATGGCAGATATGACTCCCTTTTCTAAATGAGAATGCAAACATCACACGTTCAATGTCTCTAAACACAGATGAAACTTGTATGGTCATGCCTATCGCGATCAGGACTCGAATCATTGATAAAAAAAAATCGGATCACCTTAATTTGTCAGTGATGACAAATTACAATCTCTAGTGTTAAACTTCCCGTTGTCACAAAAAAAAATCTTTCTCCTCAAAAGTTGTGTATCGCTAATCTCGGAAAGTCCTCTTCCTATCAATGTCAAAATTATACCATACATGTATCATGTCCCAAAGACGATCCTTCAAATAAAATCATAGTGATTAGTCGACGTTGACGTCACTATGACGTCATTATATGAAAACACATTCTCAATCATATCTCTTTAATGGAATGAAACTTTTCAATGAAATTTACGTCACATATATTTCAAGTCAAGCGCATTCCACTCATATAATCAAAATTCATATTTTCTCTTCAAACGTGCGCGTACGCGCGTGTTGAAATATTTGTATGCTCAAATCGATCTCAAACTTTTTTTGCACACGTTTCAGACCAATTGGAGCATTTTTTGAAAAATTTAAAAAATCGGACGGACGCGTACGCGCGCACACATATACGCACGTACAGCTCATATGCAATAGAAATTTCCCGTTTTTTCACTTATGTCTGATTTCTGAAATGTCAGGGAATATTTCTACCAAGTTTCAAGTCAATCCGACTCAATATGACGTCATACAGGCCAGTCAAAGTTGAAATTCCGCGCGCGCGTCAATGGCGATATACAGTGCAACTATGCCAAAAAATCGCCGATGTTAAATCCGATTTTACTCGTCAGGATGGACGGTGACCCCCCATTATCTTTACATATTCTGAAAGCTGATGAGTTGTACATCTTATTTCATAAGTTGGCGATGCTGAAAAAATGATTAAAAGATATCAAATTTCTTAATAAAGTAAAAAAAGTAAATTTTCAAAATGACGTCATCAAATTTGAAGTTCACTCAAGCGTATCTCACTTATTCTTTTGTTGATTTTCATCCGAATTTCAATATGTTGTAGCTTATTAAATGTTCTTTCAGTCATATAATAACAACATTTTGATTGGATGACGGCATCACCTCGTAAAAAGGGATTGAAAGTAACATTGTCAAATTTGACCAGTTTACGTGTTATCTCTATGGGAGTGCAGTTTTTCTGGAAATGAAAACTGACATGACTATCTTTATCGAGCACTAGCTAACTTATGCTTCGGTGAATTTCTCCCATATTTTAGTATGTTGTAGCTGAGACTTTGGGCTATCGTGAATGTGCCCTTCGTTTTTTCATACGGAGTCGGCATCACGTCAAAAAACTTGGTTGAAATTAAAGCTTATCTTCGATTTACTGAAATATTTCTTTCTTTCTGCAACTTTCTTTGCAATAACTCTAGAAAAACATACCCTATCACCATCATATTTTGCACATGTTTAGTTCATGTCACGTACATTATTTCATAAAATAACAACTACTTCATCAGACGCCATCTTGGGTATGTAAATTAGGGTCAAAGGTCATAGATGTTTCATCCTGTATCTTGATAAATACATGTTCTATCTTTCCCATATTTTGCACACGTAAAGACCGTGTTACAGGGATCATTTCATAAAATTACCACATTTTGCTCAGATGCCATCTTGTCTGTGCAAAGTGGGGTCAAAGGTCATATTTACTTCTTTTTCTATCTTCGTTATGACGTGTTATCTCTATGATAGGGAATTTGTCTAGATGTGAAAATTGACATGATTGTCTTTATCGAGCACTATCTCACTTACCTTTCGGTGAATTTCTCCCAGATTTTAATATGTTGTAGCTGAAACTTTGCGCTATCGTACGCGAGCCCTTTTTCTTCAAATGGTGTCGGGATCACGTCCAAAAACGTGGTTGAAATTCAAGCTTATCTTCGATGTATTTTCATATTTCTTTCTTTTTCCAACTTTCTTCGCAATAACTCAAGGAAAACAGCCCCTATGACCCCCATATTTTGCACATATTTAGTTCATGTTACGTACATTATTTCATAAAATAACAACTACTTGATCGGACACCATCTTGTGTATGTAAATTAGGGTCAAAGGTCATAAATGTTTCATCCTGTATCTTGGTGAATACATGTCTTATCTTTCCCATATTTTGCACACGCAAAGACCATGTTACAAGAATCATTTCACAAAATATCTACTTTTTGCTCAGATGCCATCTTGTGGGGTCAAAGGTCAAATATACTTCATTCTGTATCTTCGATAGTGTATACGGAATTCGGTACCCAAGATGGCAGGTCTGACTCCCTTTTCTAAATGAGAATCCAAATATCACACGGCCAATGTCTCTAAACACAGATGAAACCTATATGGTCATGCCTATTGCGATCAGGACTCGAATCATTGATTTTAAAAAAAAAAAATCGGATCACCTAATTTGTCAGTCTTGACAAATTCCGAGTCTAGTTAGGTGATCCGAGTATCCTCTCGGATCACCTTCTGTATCTGTACGGATTCTTTGTGTGTTCTTCTTCTTATTTCTGGACAAAAGTTGTGTATCTACTTACTCAAAAAGTTCTCAGAGTATCAATTTCAAACTCATACCATATATGTATCATGTCCCAAAGACGACAAATCTAATGTATCATTGTGATCAGTCGACCGTGACGTCACTATGACGTCATTATATGAAAACACATTCTCATTCATATCCCATTAATGGAATGGAATTTTTCAATGAAATTTACGTCACATATATTTCAAGTTATGCGCATTCTACTCATATTCTCAACATTCATATTTTCTTTTGAAACGTGCGCGTACGCGCGCGTTGAAATATTTGTATGCTCAAATCGAGCTCAAATTTTTTTTGCACACGTTTCAGACCATTTGGAGCATTTTTTGAAAAATTGAAAAAATTGGACGGACGCGTACGCGCGCGAGCATATACGCACGTACAGCTCATATGCAATAGAAATTTCCACTTTTTTTACACAGATCGGATGCCTGAAATGTCAAAGAATATTTCTACCAAGTTTCAAGTCAATCCGACTCTAAATGACGTCATACTGGCCCGTCAAATTTGAAATTCCGCGCGCGCGTCAATGGCGATATACAGTGCAACAATGCCAAAAAACCGCCAATTTTAAATCCGAATTTACTCGCCAGGATGGACGGTGACCCCCCATTTTCTTGACATATTTTGAAAACTGATGAGTTGAACATGTCATTTCATGGGTTGGCAATGCTGAAAAAATGATGAAAAGATATCAAATTTCTTAATAAATCAAAAAAAGTAAATTTTCAAAATGACGTCATCAAATTTCAAGTTTACTCGAGCGTATCTCACTCATCCTTAGTCAATTTTCACCCAGATTTCAGTATGCTGTAGCTGATTTAATGCTCTATCAGTTATGTAATAAAACAGTTTTGATTGAATGACAGCATGACGTCGTAAAAATGAATTGAAAGTAACCTTGTCGAATTTGACCACTTTACGTGTTATCTCTATGGGAGTGCAGTTTTTCTGGAAATAAAAATTGACATGACTATCTCTATCGAGCACTAGCTCACTTATGCTTCGGTGAATTTCTCCCAGATTTTAATATGTTGTAGCTGAGACTTTGGGCTATCGTCAATGTACCCTTCGTTTTTTCATACCATATCGGGATCACGTCAAAAAACGTGGTTGAAATGAAAGCTTATCTTCGATGTATTGAAATATTTCTTTCTTTCTGCAACTTTCTTTGCAATAACTCAAGAAAAACATACCCTATCAACACCATATCTTGCACATGCTTAGTTCATGCCACGTACATTATTTCATAAAATAACAACTACTTGATCAGACGCCATCTTGGGTATGTAAATTAGGGTCAAAGGTCATAAATGTTTCATCCTGTATCTTGGTGAATACCTGTCCTATCTTTCCTATATTTTGCACACGTAAAGACCATGTTACAAGGATCATTTCACAAAATAACCACTTTTTGCTCAGATGCCATCTTGTCTGTGCAAAGTGGGGTCAAAGGTCATATGTACTTCTTTCTTTATCTTCGTTATGACGTGTTATCTCTATGGGAGGGAATTTTCCTAGATGTGAAAAATTGACATGATTTTCTGTATCGAGCACTAGCTCACTCACCCTTCGGTGAATTTCTCCCAGATTTTAATATGTTGTAGCTGAAACTTTGCGCTATCGAAATAAGTCCTCCGTTTTTTCATACGACCTCAAAAGCACGTCGAAAAACTCGGCTAAAGTAATCAAAGCTTAGCTTCATTAGGTGATCCGAGTATCCTCTCGGATCACCTTCTGTATCTGTACGGATTCTTTGTGTGTTCTTCTTCTTATTTCTGGACAAAAGTTGTGTATCTACTTACTCAAAAAGTTCTCAGAGTATCAATTTCAAACTCATACCATATATGTATCATGTCCCAAAGACGACAAATCTAATGTATCATTGTGATCAGTCGACCGTGACGTCACTATGACGTCATTATATGAAAACACATTCTCATTCATATCCCATTAATGGAATGGAATTTTTCAATGAAATTTACGTCACATATATTTCAAGTTATGCGCATTCTACTCATATTCTCAACATTCATATTTTCTTTTGAAACGTGCGCGTACGCGCGCGTTGAAATATTTGTATGCTCAAATCGAGCTCAAATTTTTTTTGCACACGTTTCAGACCATTTGGAGCATTTTTTGAAAAATTGAAAAAATTGGACGGACGCGTACGCGCGCGAGCATATACGCACGTACAGCTCATATGCAATAGAAATTTCCACTTTTTTTACACAGATCGGATGCCTGAAATGTCAAAGAATATTTCTACCAAGTTTCAAGTCAATCCGACTCTAAATGACGTCATACTGGCCCGTCAAATTTGAAATTCCGCGCGCGCGTCAATGGCGATATACAGTGCAACAATGCCAAAAAACCGCCAATTTTAAATCCGAATTTACTCGCCAGGATGGACGGTGACCCCCCATTTTCTTGACATATTTTGAAAACTGATGAGTTGAACATGTCATTTCATGGGTTGGCAATGCTGAAAAAATGATGAAAAGATATCAAATTTCTTAATAAATCAAAAAAAGTAAATTTTCAAAATGACGTCATCAAATTTCAAGTTTACTCGAGCGTATCTCACTCATCCTTAGTCAATTTTCACCCAGATTTCAGTATGCTGTAGCTGATTTAATGCTCTATCAGTTATGTAATAAAACAGTTTTGATTGAATGACAGCATGACGTCGTAAAAATGAATTGAAAGTAACCTTGTCGAATTTGACCACTTTACGTGTTATCTCTATGGGAGTGCAGTTTTTCTGGAAATAAAAATTGACATGACTATCTCTATCGAGCACTAGCTCACTTATGCTTCGGTGAATTTCTCCCAGATTTTAATATGTTGTAGCTGAGACTTTGGGCTATCGTCAATGTACCCTTCGTTTTTTCATACCATATCGGGATCACGTCAAAAAACGTGGTTGAAATGAAAGCTTATCTTCGATGTATTAAAATATTTCTTTCTTTCTGCAACTTTCTTTGCAATAACTCAAGAAAAACATACCCTATCAACACCATATCTTGCACATGCTTAGTTCATGCCACGTACATTATTTCATAAAATAACAACTACTTGATCAGACGCCATCTTGGGTATGTAAATTAGGGTCAAAGGTCATAAATGTTTCATCCTGTATCTTGGTGAATACCTGTCCTATCTTTCCTATATTTTGCACACGTAAAGACCATGTTACAAGGATCATTTCACAAAATAACCACTTTTTGCTCAGATGCCATCTTGTCTGTGCAAAGTGGGGTCAAAGGTCATATGTACTTCTTTCTTTATCTTCGTTATGACGTGTTATCTCTATGGGAGGGAATTTTCCTAGATGTGAAAAATTGACATGATTTTCTGTATCGAGCACTAGCTCACTCACCCTTCGGTGAATATCTCCCAGATTTTAATATGTTGTAGCTGAAACTTTGCGCTATCGAAATAAGTCCTCCGTTTTTTCATACGACCTCAAAAGCACGTCGAAAAACTCGGCTAAAGTAATCAAAGCTTAGCTTCATTAGGTGATCCGAGTATCCTCTCGGATCACCTTCTGTATCTGTACGGATTCTTTGTGTGTTCTTCTTCTTATTTCTGGACAAAAGTTGTGTATCTACTTACTCAAAAAGTTCTCAGAGTATCAATTTCAAACTCATACCATATATGTATCATGTCCCAAAGACGACAAATCTAATGTATCATTGTGATCAGTCGACCGTGACGTCACTATGACGTCATTATATGAAAACACATTCTCATTCATATCCCATTAATGGAATGGAATTTTTCAATGAAATTTACGTCACATATATTTCAAGTTATGCGCATTCTACTCATATTCTCAACATTCATATTTTCTTTTGAAACGTGCGCGTACGCGCGCGTTGAAATATTTGTATGCTCAAATCGAGCTCAAATTTTTTTTGCACACGTTTCAGACCATTTGGAGCATTTTTTGAAAAATTGAAAAAATTGGACGGACGCGTACGCGCGCGAGCATATACGCACGTACAGCTCATATGCAATAGAAATTTCCACTTTTTTTACACAGATCGGATGCCTGAAATGTCAAAGAATATTTCTACCAAGTTTCAAGTCAATCCGACTCTAAATGACGTCATACTGGCCCGTCAAATTTGAAATTCCGCGCGCGCGTCAATGGCGATATACAGTGCAACAATGCCAAAAAACCGCCAATTTTAAATCCGAATTTACTCGCCAGGATGGACGGTGACCCCCCATTTTCTTGACATATTTTGAAAACTGATGAGTTGAACATGTCATTTCATGGGTTGGCAATGCTGAAAAAATGATGAAAAGATATCAAATTTCTTAATAAATCAAAAAAAGTAAATTTTCAAAATGACGTCATCAAATTTCAAGTTTACTCGAGCGTATCTCACTCATCCTTAGTCAATTTTCACCCAGATTTCAGTATGCTGTAGCTGATTTAATGCTCTATCAGTTATGTAATAAAACAGTTTTGATTGAATGACAGCATGACGTCGTAAAAATGAATTGAAAGTAACCTTGTCGAATTTGACCACTTTACGTGTTATCTCTATGGGAGTGCAGTTTTTCTGGAAATAAAAATTGACATGACTATCTCTATCGAGCACTAGCTCACTTATGCTTCGGTGAATTTCTCCCAGATTTTAATATGTTGTAGCTGAGACTTTGGGCTATCGTCAATGTACCCTTCGTTTTTTCATACCATATCGGGATCACGTCAAAAAACGTGGTTGAAATGAAAGCTTATCTTCGATGTATTGAAATATTTCTTTCTTTCTGCAACTTTCTTTGCAATAACTCAAGAAAAACATACCCTATCAACACCATATCTTGCACATGCTTAGTTCATGCCACGTACATTATTTCATAAAATAACAACTACTTGATCAGACGCCATCTTGGGTATGTAAATTAGGGTCAAAGGTCATAAATGTTTCATCCTGTATCTTGGTGAATACCTGTCCTATCTTTCCTATATTTTGCACACGTAAAGACCATGTTACAAGGATCATTTCACAAAATAACCACTTTTTGCTCAGATGCCATCTTGTCTGTGCAAAGTGGGGTCAAAGGTCATATGTACTTCTTTCTTTATCTTCGTTATGACGTGTTATCTCTATGGGAGGGAATTTTCCTAGATGTGAAAAATTGACATGATTTTCTGTATCGAGCACTAGCTCACTCACCCTTCGGTGAATTTCTCCCAGATTTTAATATGTTGTAGCTGAAACTTTGCGCTATCGAAATAAGTCCTCCGTTTTTTCATACGACCTCAAAAGCACGTCGAAAAACTCGGCTAAAGTAATCAAAGCTTAGCTTCATTAGGTGATCCGAGTATCCTCTCGGATCACCTTCTGTATCTGTACGGATTCTTTGTGTGTTCTTCTTCTTATTTCTGGACAAAAGTTGTGTATCTACTTACTCAAAAAGTTCTCAGAGTATCAATTTCAAACTCATACCATATATGTATCATGTCCCAAAGACGACAAATCTAATGTATCATTGTGATCAGTCGACCGTGACGTCACTATGACGTCATTATATGAAAACACATTCTCATTCATATCCCATTAATGGAATGGAATTTTTCAATGAAATTTACGTCACATATATTTCAAGTTATGCGCATTCTACTCATATTCTCAACATTCATATTTTCTTTTGAAACGTGCGCGTACGCGCGCGTTGAAATATTTGTATGCTCAAATCGAGCTCAAATTTTTTTTGCACACGTTTCAGACCATTTGGAGCATTTTTTGAAAAATTGAAAAAATTGGACGGACGCGTACGCGCGCGAGCATATACGCACGTACAGCTCATATGCAATAGAAATTTCCACTTTTTTTACACAGATCGGATGCCTGAAATGTCAAAGAATATTTCTACCAAGTTTCAAGTCAATCCGACTCTAAATGACGTCATACTGGCCCGTCAAATTTGAAATTCCGCGCGCGCGTCAATGGCGATATACAGTGCAACAATGCCAAAAAACCGCCAATTTTAAATCCGAATTTACTCGCCAGGATGGACGGTGACCCCCCATTTTCTTGACATATTTTGAAAACTGATGAGTTGAACATGTCATTTCATGGGTTGGCAATGCTGAAAAAATGAGGAAAAGATATCAAATTTCTTAATAAATCAAAAAAAGTAAATTTTCAAAATGACGTCATCAAATTTCAAGTTTACTCGAGCGTATCTCACTCATCCTTAGTCAATTTTCACCCAGATTTCAGTATGCCGTAGCTGATTTAATGCTCTATCAGTTTTAATCAATCAAAAATTTCGCTGGATGAAGTCTTCACCTCGTAAAAATAGAATAAAGGTAACTTTGTCAAATTTGACCCATTTGCGAGTTATCTCTATTTGAGTACAGTGTTTCTTGAAATGAAAATTAACATGACTGTCTTTATCGAGCACTATCTAACTTATCCTACGGTGAATTTCTCCCAGATTTTAATATGTGTTAGCTGAGACTTTGCGCTATCGGGTATGTGTCCTCCGGGGTTTTTTTTTCATACGACGTCGAAATCACGTCGAAAAACTTCGCTTAAATTAAAGCTTAGCTTCGATGTATTTTCAAATTTTCTTTCTTTTTGCAAATTTCTTTGCAATAACACATGAAAGACATTCCCTAGTACTCCCATATTTTGCACATGTTTAGTTCATGTGACGTACATTATTTTATAAGGTCACAACTACTTGATGGAACACCATCTTGGGTAGGTAAACTAGGGTCAAAGGTCATAAATGTATCATCCTGTATCTTGGTGAATACATGTCCTATCTTTCCCATATTTTGCACACGCAAAGACCATGTTACAAGAATCATTTCACAAAATAACCACTTTTTGCTCAGATGCCATCTTCGGTGTTGAAAGTGGGGTCAAAGGTCAAATATACTTAATTCTGTATCTTCGTTAGTGTATACGGAATTCGGTACCAAAGATGGCAGGTCTGATTCCCTTTTCTAAATGAGAATCCAAACATAACACGACCAATGTCCCTAATCTGAGATGAAAACTGTATGGTCATGCCTTTTGGGATCAGGACTTAAATCTTTGATTTCCAAAAAGATCGGATCACCTAATTTGTCAGTCTTGACAAATTCCAAGTCTAGTGTTAAACTTCCCGTTGTCACAAAAAAAAAAGATTTCTCCTCAAAAGTTGTGTATCGCTAATCTCGGAAAGTCCTCTTCCTATCAATGTCAAAATTATACCATACATGTATCATGTCCCAAAGACGATCCTTCAAATAAAATCATAGTGATTAGTCGACCGTGACGTCACTATGACGTCATTATATGAAAACACATTCTCAATCATATCTCTTTAATGGAATGAAAATTTTCAATGAAATTTACGTCACATATATTTCAAGTCAAGCGCATTCTACTCATATAATCAAAATTCATATTTTCTCTTCAAACGTGCGCGTACGCGCGCGTTGAAATATTTGTATGCTCAAATCGAGCTCAAATTTTTTTTGCACACGTTTCAGACCAATTGGAGCATTTTTTGAAAAATTAAAAAAATTTGACGGGCGCGTACGCGCGCGCACATATACGCACGCACAACTCATACGCAATAGAAATTTCCCGTTTTTTCACACTTATCAGATGCCTGAAATGTCAAGGAATATTTCTACCAAGTTTCAAGTCAATCCGTCTCAATATGACGTCACACAATCCCGTCAAAGTTGAAATTCCGCGCGCGCGTAAATGGCGATATACAGTGCAACAATGCAAAAAAAACCGCCAATTTTAAATCCGATTTTACTCGTCAGGATGGACGATGACCCCCCATTTTCTTTACATATTCTGAAAGCTGATGAGTTGTACATGTCATTTCATGGGTTGGCGATGCTGGAAAAATGATGAAAAGATATCAAATTTCTTAAGAAAGTAAAAAAAGTAAATTTTCAAAATGACGTCATCACATTTTAAGTTCACTCAAGCGTATCTCACTTATTCTTTTGTTGATTTTCGTCCAAATTTCAATATGTTGTAGCTTATTAAATGGTCTTTCAGTTATATAATAACAGCATTTTGATTGGATGACGGCATCACCTCGTAAAAATGGATTAAAAGTAACATTGTCAAATTTGACCAGTTTACGTGTTATCTCTATGGGAGTGCAGTTTTTCTGGAAATGTAAACTGACATGACTATCTTTATCGAGCACTAGCTCACTTATGCTTCGGTGAATTTCTCCCATATTTTAGTATGTTGTAGCTGAGACTATGGGCTATCGTGAGTGTGCCCTTCGTTTTTTCATGCAGAGTCGGCATCACGTCCAAAAACTTGGTTGAAATTAAAGCTTATCTTCAATGTATTGAAATATTTCTTCCTTTCTGCAACTTTCTGTGCAATAACGCAAGAAAAACATACCCTATCACCACCATATTTTGCATATGTTTAGTTCATGTCACGAACATTATTTTACAAAACAACAACTACTTGATCAGACGCCATCTTGGGTATGTAAATTAGGGTCAAAGGTCATAGATATTTCATCCTGTGTCTTGATAAATACATGTCCTATCTTTCCCATATTTCGCACACGTAAAGACCATGTTACAGGGATCATTTCATAAAATTACCACATTTTGCTCAGATGCCATCTTGTTTGTGCAAAGTGGGGTCAAAGGTCATATGTACTTCTTTCTTTATCTTCATTATGACGTGTTATCTCTATGGGAGGGAATTTTTCTAGATGTGAAAATTGACATGATTGTCTTTATCGACGACTAGCTCAATTACCCTTCGGTGAATTTCTTCCAGATTTTAGTATGTTGTAGCCAATGTAATACTCTTTAAGTTTTGTTAATCAAAGTTTTAATCGGATGATGTCTTCACCACGTGAAAATGGATATAATGTAACCTTGTCAAATTTAACCAGTTTACCTGTTATCTCTATGGGAGGGAATTTTTCTGAAAATGAAAATTGACATGACGGTCTTTATCGAGCACTACCTCACTTACTCTTCTGTAAATTTCTCCCAGATTTTAATATGTTGTAGCTGAGACTTTGGGCTATCATCAGTGATTCTCCATTTTTTCATACGACGCCGAGATCACGTCAAAAAAACTTGGTTGACATCAAACTTATCTTCGATGTATTGAGATATTTCTTTCTCTCTGCAACTTTCTTTGCAATAACTCAAGAAAAAACAGCCCCTATCATCCCCATATTTTGCACATGTTTAGTTTATGTCACATACATTATTTCATAAGATAACAACTACTTGATCAGACACCATCTTGGGTATGTAAATTAGGGTCAAAGATCATAAATGTTTTAACCTGTATTTTGGTGAATACATGTCCTATCTTTCCCGTATTTTGCACACGCAAAGGCCATGTTACAAGAATCATTTCACAAAATAACCACTTTTTGCTCAGATGCCATCTTGGCTGTGCAAAGTTGGGTCAATGGTCAAATATACTTCATTCTGTATCTTCGTTATAGTGTATACCGAATTTGGTAACAAAGATAGCAGACCTGACTCTCTTTTCTAAATGAGAATCCAAATATCACACGTCCAATGTCTCTAAACACAGATGAAACCTATATGGTCATGCCTATTGCGATCAGGACTCGAATCATTGATTAAAAAAAAATCGGATCACCTAATTTGTCAGTCTTGACAAATTCCAAGTCTAGTTATATATTGTATATTTAAATACTGTATGTTTTAAAAAATAATGATTCAGCAGCACAAGAGAGAATACAGATGCTTATTTTTGTTCCTATCAATTCCATTGTGAAAATGAGCCTGATATAGAGTGAAATTCAAATAAAGAATATCATAAAGAAGTGTGTGTGTGTGTGTGTGTGTGTGTGTGTGTATCTGTGTATTTGGGTACATGTGTTAGAATGTGTTCACATGTTTGCTTGTGCCAGGCTGCATGTGCACATATTTGTGTTTATTTCAGTATGCTTGGGCCAGGAAAAGTGAAGTTGCAACCTTTGTGCTGCCAAGTGACTAAATTTGGCATGATTACTCAAACATGAAACTTCATGGGGAATGCCGAATACAGGGTGGTGAGTTAGCTCAGTCGGTAGCACGTCTGCCTCGTGATCCTAAGGATCACTGTTTGATACCAGGGTCTCACTGAGCAATGTTGTGTGTAATCATACTGTCCCCTCTAGAAGAGGCAAAACACTCTATCTGCCCCTTGGATAGGAAATAAAATGGAGGTCCCATGTGAGAGAAAGTCACAACTCATGCACATAAAAGATCCCACTTCATTTATTCATCGCAAAGAGCAGGGTGCCTAACCTGGTGAAGTGGTGCAGCCTTACATCCACCTGGAACCCATGGAAGACCAGCTATTGCAGCTGAATATGTGGGCTATCCAGCCATCTTCTTAGATGGCAAATGAAACAAACAAGCAGTTGCACTTCATTCCCCTATGACAGAAAACCTGTTAAAAACATAAACTGAATCTTCCATCCTTGGTAAGGTATAAAGGATATGTACAGTGTAAAACTCATTGACAGGTATATCACAGACAAAATCAAAACAAATCATATTCTTTACAATGTGAGTAATTCTTTCCTCACTTATTCCAGCCTGCCTTTAATTATACAGAAGATGATCGAAAAGGGCAAAAAGACAAAACATTTGCGTACATGTACAATTCATATCACGATAAATAGAAAAATATTTACTCTCACAGTGACAAAAGGCACGAGTTGTATTCACGGGCTGCATTTGTGGCCTATACAAGCTATCAACACTTATGACACAATGTAATAATATCATTGAGAATGTACGAGCAACAAATCTTGTAAACCAGTGGTGAATCCAGGGGGAGCGCACCAGGTGCGCCCCCTTTATATATATATATATATATATATATGTTTTTTTTTTTTTTTTTAAATAAAAGAAATAAAAATAAACAAATTGGGGAGGGGTGCGTGCCCCCCCCCCTTGAATTTTGTAAAAAGTGCCCCCTCTATAGGGAATTCCTGGATCCACCCCTGTATGTTAACAGCTTCTGACCAGCATACATGGAAAGAATCAGCATACACTGTTTCACTAAGAACTACTGGAATAACCTTATATGATTATATAGGTGGCTGATGTATACACATGCTTTCTACTCCTCTCACACAAGGTAAGAAATATAAATATGTAAAACAGCACAATGTATACCTTTACACATTCTAAAACAAAGCATATGAAGACATCTAACAGACATGCATACTATTGTATTCTCTTAACATGCAAGTAAAACCAATATGGCTACTTTGCATTCAGTATTCTTGGCAATACTATCAAAGAAAGAATGAAAAGGGCACAGCTTCATAATAGCTCACTGCAATGTTCATTGATGCACAAATTGCATTCCTCCTCAGATTGACATGCAAAGCTTGCAAAAGCACATGTCTTTTATACAAAAGGTGAATGGTCATGTGTGCAAAATCTTGTTCCATTGCACAATTTCAGACTACACAATTTTTGTTTACATACACCAGTCAGATACCAATGAATGTGGTCCACACTGATTCATATAGTAAAGATATAGCAACCACATTTCATGGAAGGCAAATGGTTGTTCATTGTACTATGATACAGTCATAGTGAAGCAGACGCTTGAAGTTATTGTAAGCATATCGAGTGTGAGAACATTATTACTGATTGACAGCACAAATCAAATGAACCAGTACGTATGGTGATAAGTGATGTGTGGAATATACATAAATAGGTCACATCAGCATAAAATCTCGAAAATTGACAGACAAAAACTACAAGCTCAGTAGGGACAGCACATCATGGTAACAAAACACTTTAACTGTGTGTCACATGATGAGCAATCAACCAATCGCATAGGGTGGCTACTGTAGCCTGACTCTTTTTAGGCCTTGTATAATACAAAACAATGATAGGATACATGACTATTGATAAACTGCCCTTCAAACCTTTGAGAGGAAATACCAACAAACTACCCAATTCTACATAGCCCCTGATATCTTCAGAATGTGTGCATATAACAGCACAAAATGCCACAAAATTTTTAAATTCACAGAGATACAAAACTAATGAGAAGCATGCATACAATGTGTACATACACTTTTCCTTTTTCCTCCACTGCCAGTTCAAGAAGACCAATGACATCTCCTCAAGATTTTTTTTCTTTACTCTGTGTTTGACCTTTCCCCCCAACATCCATTTCTAGAGTTCAAGGACCACCTTTAGGGGAGAGGTGGGTGTACAGATTAAATGTTCACGTAACATGTTACACTCTTGTTAGCAGTAAAATCTATGAGTAGTGTGGCAAATCTATACCTATAAAAGCATAGACAAGTGTCAGTGAATTTCTCAAAATAATACCAAAACTTGAATGAATCTTTGCTGCAAAAAGGCAAAACAATGATACACAATGGTTAAATGTGTGTTTGGCCTCATGGAAAAGATGATAAAACATGGTGTAAACACTCATTTCAACTGTGTACCAATACCCTGGAAATCATATCTGTAGGCCCACAGATACAAACTGGAACTCGATGCTTTCTTCTGTTTATGCAATTGCTTGGTCAAAACAATACACCAACTTTACATGGCATTAAAGATGAAGACTTGGCACAAATTGCTCAGTACACAAACATTGATTAAACTTTCAGAGACTAAAAATAAATATAAGAATTTGCACTCTTATAAAGAAAATTATTTTCTTTCTTTCGTTCATTGTCCTTTACCTCTCTTTCAGTGACCATGTATATATGTCAACTGTCTTGACTAAACCACTTTTTAGTCTTTGATTTTTTTTTTAGTTTTGAATTTTTAACACTTACATTGCGCCATACAAATGTTGTGAATCATCATTGCCATTCATGAAGCAATATTTCATAATGGCCTCTTCATCTATAGACCACATCAATTTACAGTCGTACACATGCCACGTTGTCTGCGAAAAATGATACATGCCTGCATTTTTGAGGCTTGCACGGCAAGAACAGTCAGTAGCTTGAAATTGGGCTTTCTGGCACTAAATTGTACATGTCTGGCACTCGAAGAGCTATTATTCACAACGCCAGCACGGACTAATTTTCAGTGCAACAACCAGTAACTATGAGCTCTAATACAATTTCCTCACAGGGCTACTCTCCCCCACCCCACCCGACCCCTTCTCTGGTTGCCTGCCAGGATGGGGGGGGGGGGGGGGGGGGGGGGGGGGGAGGGTGAGAGGGGAGGGGGTTGTGTGGAATAGAAAAAAAAAATCCTGTTTGCTGATGCTACACTGCTCTGCTAGCTGCCTACGGATCAATTTCTGACACAGAACTCCTTGTTGAAAGGGAGAAGCGAGTACACGTATTAAACTTCCTGTCATCTGGGAAGTGCTCTTATGTGGCGTAAATTGGATGTGCTGGCTGAAAACAAAAGCTAATTTGAACGCATGCTGTTACATCTATAGATAGAGTTCTGACTACACACATACAAACAACCTCCAAATTATGTATGCTGGCATATTCAACACTATCACTGGTCTTTTTTTTTTCTTTTTCTTTTTTGCTCTAGCGAGATGAAACAGATGTGTAAAATAAGAATTATACACTTCACTGAAGTCAAATGCATCATAATAATTTGTGATGGGAAACACCACACCCTTTACCAATTAAGAGGGTAACACATGCATAATATTATCAAAATTGCAATGAAGAACATTTTGTTTTAAAAATCTGCACTTCCATGGAATAACTCACACTTGAAGGAAGAAAGAAGACAAAGTTTTCCACACAATGTTTGCTGCAAATTGCCTTGAAATATTATGAATTGGGGTATATGAATGCATATTTACAACCTTGGCATGCCATTAGCCCCTGTACATCAATGTATACTATAATATCTAGTATGGAGACTGTGCAGTACAACATACCAAAAAGAAACAATCTTGTTGTAGTCAGTGTCGCTACTATGTGAAACTGTTATAGCAATATCATACAATGCTGCATCGCAAGCATCAATTTGGGAGGGCTTGACATTAGCAGTGGACTAATGGAGCAGTGGTCTAGTGGCCCAGGGCCACTAAAAACTTATGTTGGGCCACCAAACTTCCAAAAATGTTATCTTTTGGTGGCCCAATTTGGCAACTACTACTGCATTCAAATTGATGTCTTTAATATATTTCCTTTCACTTCAGGCCACATTTCTTTTGGGCCACTAAATTTTATAATTCAAAGATTTTAGAGGCCCGAATGGGCCAACAAAGCAAAGAGTTAATATCAAGCCCTGATGGGTAATTTGCATCTTTATTGAATGATACAACGGAAACTCAGTATAACAAGATCCTTGGGACCAAGACAATTTGTTCTTTATATCAGATATTTTGTTATATCAGTATTCAATAAACAATACAAAACAAAGGAAATAACTTCACTGGGACCTGAGAAATTAGTTATATCAGGTATTTTGTTATATCAGATCTTTAATATATCAAGTCTCCACTGTACAATATTGTGATGCTAATGAGATTTATGAAGCATAGACCAGTGCTGGAGATGACTGTGTCGTCTATACCAGCATTTGTTGGTCATGTACAGTAGTTGTACATCACTGGCAACAGTTGGCTTTGCTCATCGCATCAAAGCCACACAGACCAGTACTAGATTCATTAAAAAACAAACGCAATGTCTAAATTGGTGTTGACTCTGCACAGATGTTCGTTGCACATATGCGACATGCACGCAACAGAGGACTTTTCAATGAAGGAAACTAGTACCAGTAGCTGTTACTCCAACACATATAATCAATTTTATTGGAGGATGCGAATTTAACAAGTAAGCCCACTATGCACAAACACAGAGCAGATTTTTGCACTGAATCCCATGTTGCTAGAAGACCAATTGATAAAAGGAGACTAAAACAGGGAAATTATTTCACTAAAAATATTCTTTTTTTCACACTTCTTGTTAAGAGTACAGAGCATTACAGAGTTCATTATACAGCTGTATTTCTCCTATAGATACATTTTGATCAGAATTATCCAACCTTTTCAAAAGAAAAACATCGTGAAATAAAAAAAACTTCAGCACTATTAAAAATGAACACATGGCAAAATGAAACAAGCAAACAAACATTCAGAATTACTATTTCATGCACAGCACATAATTTGGCATTTCACAGGATACTACTGTAAATCTGCTGCAGTTGAACCTGACGATTTGGACACATGATGATAAAGTCTGGGGTTTTTGCAATATTGCATTTGTGACACCGCCTGTTAATTAAAAATAACCACTTCCCACTCCTTACAAAACTTTCTGGAATACATTACAAACAAAACTATGACATGAACTCTTCTTTACTATTTGTTGAACTATCAAAAGGAATAAAAACGTATGCAGTCCAGGTACACTGTATCTACCACATTGTGGCAGACATCTATCCGATCACCTGCTCTCTTCCTCAGGGATAACATCTACATTGCGTCTGATCCTATTGCTCATATCAGCAGCATTCCTCCCCTCTCTCGTATCACCATCTCCATTTCCACCGCCCTCCTTCGCCTGCCCTCCGTCCCCCTCCTGCTGCCTTTCTTGCTGCAGTTCATGGTGGAGGGTGCCTTCGGCATGTCCTCTGTGCACTTCTAGCTGCAATTGCTGCGCTTGCTGCTGCTGAGCCTCGCGGAGTATGTCCTGGGGGAGATCGGTGGGACATGGGAACGTTCCGATGCCGAAGGGCTGCAGATGGTAGACCAGGTACTCCAGGTTGTAAAGCGCAGCTGGCGGCACATAATGAAACGTCACAGAGTAGTCTGAGCAGCAACCTTCATAACCCTGCAGGAGAGACAGAAGACACAGAAAGCAGACACTTCATGGCATGCAGGATTGCACCTAGATAAAAGTGATTTTACCCTTGCAAGAGCAAACATGTTTCTATCTAGCATGCCACACTATCACGATCCTCCTAAACTTCAGAATGGCCAGGAAATGTGGTTGGGCACTGAGGAACTTGAGAAAGTATCTCGGCAATTCCAGTCTCATGATTCACAATTGTTTAATTTTATTGTGACATATGTTTGGTCTCTAAATGAGGCTTCCTGAGAGTGACATACGAAAATGTCAAAATACAGTGTCCCAAATTTAGTCTGGAGGAGTTTGGGGAAAGAAAGTGTTTTGTTTAAGCAGGATTCCATATCAATTCTGAATTTTGAAAATCACAACATAAGAAGTTGAGTATGATACGATGGGAACCACACCACAGGCCAATAACATCAGACCAAGATGATGCAAAGAAACCAAAAAGCAACAATTTCAGGAGCACACCAGTGTATTCTGCCTTTTTAAAGGGTATAAAACCCACATATTGCATGTGGCTTGAGTGAATGCTGCAATATCAGTAAAACACATCAGCCAAGTTTGAGGAAAATAGCATGTTAAACTGATAGAGCTCTACATACATGTGTATTAAAGGGATGGTACATATACGTACACTGTAGTTTGGGTGAAGTTGGGATTTATATTTTAACTTTATGCATAATAATTACAGTGTAGAAGCTACTTACTGACTATTAATAAGAATAACAGCAGCTGGTTTTTTATAGCATATTTCACACTTGTTAAGTATCTCAATGCGTTTGACGGACTATTATTGTTGTACCCCAGTCGCTGGATACATTATTTCCAACCCGCACTGACAGTGCTCACTCTCCACTCCCTGGGGAGTATTCCAGCCAAAGTCACAGCCATTTTACAGGCGCGCACATGCTTATCAACCAACATTTAAGCTCTCTCATTCTACCAGGTACCCATTTACACTCCTTGGTGGAGAGCAGCAATGTGAACAAAGTGCCTTGCTGAAGGGCAAACATGTCGGGCTTTGCATGGGCTAACACCCACAAACCATACCATGCTCGTGCTATTCACAGACGAGCGCTCTTATCCACTCAGCCACGACACCTCTATGACAAGGCAAGGTTTTATTTTTGTGAATTTTGCAAGTGGGGTGCTATTCACGAATCTAAAAACACACAAAATATCAACTCTGATCCCAACATAAATGTTGCGTACACACGTCATTTCTCCGCTCAGTACTGTATTTCCCATTTGCAAATTTAACCACTTGCAAATTGTCGAAAAGTCCCAATGTCACGAAAATTGGTTTTGAAATGGCTGTGATACAATATCCAAAAAGAAAGTGGTCCTAATGAAAGGTGAATCACAATTTTTATTACGACCACTTTGTTTGACTTTGTTTTTGGATATCTCAGCCATTTCATTTGGGTTTTACTCTCATCTAACTTGGAGAGTGGCAAAATCTGGGGTCATGGTCAAAATTCTGCTCTGAAAAGAAACCATGTATGATTCCCTGCGTGGAGTTTCATTGAACTTACAATCTAAACCTTGATTCTCACCAATAAAATGCAATGGCAGAGCACTGTCCATAGCAATTGAACAATTCACATGTATACACATGCACATGTACAACTGGTACCTACTGCATTCAGGCTATAAACTTTTACATGTAGTCAGGCCTAATTCCAGCATTCTTCATGAGTATATTGATTGACAGAAGGCACTCAGCTGAATGGGTATTGATCAACCTGCCAGCTACACCATTTTCCGGAGGCAATTTCTCTTCAATGTTTGTATAGCAGAACTGCAAGCAGAAACCTGCAATACACCAGGTGCAAGGGAGTCCATATCATGTCACATTTATGAGACAAAAGAGAAAATGAAAAAAAAAAATGAATAGTATGGTCCCATCTGGCGCGAAAAAAAAAAAAAAAAAAAAAAGGTCTCCTTTGCTTTGAAATGCTACAAACTTTGATGTAAGCTAATATTATTTTAACCCTAATCAGGCTGGGCAATATCTTCGCAACGCGATAAGCTCCCGCCGCGATGTTTCATGACTTTTTTCTTTCAAGTATCGCGGAACTTTTGAGACCCAAATTGTTGCGCCCGTCGTACCGTTTTGACGCAATGCCCGTTCGAAAAAAATTTGTCAACCCCAAAATTGCTCCAAAACGTGATTTTGTGTACAAATCCAATGGCAATGCAAATTGTGTTTTTTCAATTAATTCACATAAAAATTAATATCTTCACTTAGAATGGCCGAAATTAATTTATTTTAGCATAATAATGCTTCGAAAAATGTCTGTGACAAATTTTAACCAAAAAACAAACAAAAACAAAAGGTCAAAAAACAAAGAAATAAATAAGAAATTCAAAAAACAATAAAATACATAAGCAATTAATTTCGATACAGATTTTTTTTTATCCTATGTCTCAGAAGAATGATACAAGAAACATTTTAAAAAAGAAATTAGCTTAATTGGAGCATTAATAAGTGATTTAGAGCCCCAAACTGATTTTATGCATAAATGACAACAATTAATTAATATAAAATATAAGAAAAATTTTTCGGAGAAAGCAACCATATATTTTGATAGAATACGTCACGGGCGTCGCGTGTGCCGATTTTCGGCGCAATCACGCGTTCCATAGGCGAGATCTGAAGGGGGGGCGGAATCCCCCCCCCCCCCCCCCCCCCCAGATATAGCATAGCCAAAAAAGCCCAGCCTGATTAGGGTTAATGATAGCTTTATACTGACTTTAGCCTTACAGCTGCATAGTTTACATGTGTTGTGTGTACAATTCAGGACCTGCATGGTCACAATGTACACTACAGGTACATACAGCATTAAAATTGAGTAACTATTTTGATAAGTATACATAATGTGAATAATGCATGATATTTACAAGTAGGTGATTTTTTTTTTTTTTTTTTTGGCCAAGAAGTCATTAAGTTCAGGAATTTTGAATGTTTCACATACAATGTATCTTGTATGATTTCTATGATTGCAACCACTATCACTATCTGTATCAAACAGTGATAGTGGTTGCAATCATAGAAAGCATTCAGTATACATGTAAATTAGATGATGCAATGATCTCACAAGTCTTTGATGAGCTTACCTTACATCAACAAACCTTCTTTCCCCAATAGTGTTAATGTGCTGTAAATCAGGTGAATATCAATATTCAGTTTTTTCATGAGCAAGTTTAAATGTGAGTTCAGCCACTTCTTGAACAAGTTTGATTTAACTTTTAAATAGTTCATTCCAGCCGACTAAAAGTTTAGAGTCACACTTTAAGTGTCTGCCTCTCTCAGCCTAAGTACGGTTGCAGCTTCTTCTTCTGATTCAATGCTCTCAGATATATCCCAAGGATTTTCTCGTGTTTTTATGCCATACAACAAGCAGTAACCTTGAAGGTTAAGTTTTGCCTTTTTATGAGATCTCATAAAAACAGTATCAGCAGTGACTGATTGGAGGTACTATGCAAATTACATGGAATGTCTAGACAAGTTGTGATGGGTTGATCACAGGTAACCTTTGAAATGAGAGCTATCATAAATCTACTATCTGTTTGGCAACTCCTATGCAGTAAGCTGCAACTACATTGTACAATTCATATCTCTGGAGAGACTTTTTTGTGTGTTTTTTGTGTGCGAACAGTATTCCTTTTTGTTTTTTTGCCAGCGATTTATGGAACATGCAGGCGGTCTTTGCAACACCGGCACGGGGTGCTGGGATAACAATTTAGGCAGACAGATGGTAATACAAGTATTTATCATCCAACTTTAAGACATTAAAACGTCTCAAGCATCTTTCAGGGTGGAGGCGTGATACATGTGAAAAAAAAAAAAAAATCAAGGTTCTGTTAGTGTACCTCATGTGGTGGGTAGAATAAGTACTGCCAGTACCAAAATTTCTTAGGGAGGCCGTCTGGGTTAAGATGAGCCTCGGGTTGGAAAGGATGGAATCGGTTCCTCTCCAGTGCATCTCTTGAATCTCCTGCAGGCACCTGGGCATTCTCAAAGCACTTCCCAATCTCGACATCCTCTGCCCCACCCACGTAGTCGATGGACTTGCACTTCCTCGGATCCTTAAAGGCAACCTCAACAAGCTTCTTCACGGCGGCTCTGCTGGCAACATATCCGCCCCCTCCGCTCATGTAGCCCTGCTTGACGTAGGGCTTGAACTTGTGCCCGAAATAGATGGGCGTGTCTATGCTGTACGCCGACAAGAAGTACCGCAGATTCTCCACTATGACAAAGGTGTCGTCGTCGGCCTTCAAGAACCAGTCGTACTCATCCAGTATGTGGTCGTAGATGTACTGGAATGCCGAACGAGTTTTCTGCCATAAGTAGTTCCTTCCCTCTTGGGTCTTTACCTTAACTACAGGGACCAGGTCAGATGACTCTGAGGATATGAAGATGATTTTATTGCACCTCTTGCCCCAAGTGGCGTGGATGTGGACAGCCTTCTTTTCAATGTTTGCAGGGCCAGTCATTACCCAGCACAGCACACGCACCTTGTTGTACAGAATTTTGGAGATGGCATCTTGACCTAATGTGGGGAAAAAAGGGGGAAGAAAGTTTGACATCGGGGCACCTGGTCATTCTACACTAGTAATGGTTCAAGAGTTTTTAGCTGACTGTTTGATTGTCACATTGTCACTTCAGAAGAATGAATACATGTCTGCAGTTTAATCGAAAATTCAACTGTACAGAGATTAACTCGAAACATATGCAGTACCCCTGGACTATTTTAAAGGGATCGTGCTAATTTCAAGTTTCTAACATTTTTTTGGTGAGATGAGAAACCTCTTATGAAATATGAAAGAGCATGTAATTCTATGAGGAATACAACATTTGATGAAAATTGGTTTTGAAATGGCTGAGATATCCAAAAAAGAGCGATTCTAATAAAGTGTGGGATCCACACTTTATTACGATTGCTTTGTTTTACTTTGTTGTTAGATGTTTCAGTCATTCCAAACCTGATTTTCATCAAATAAACTTTGAATTCCTCTTAAAATGGTATGCTCTGTACTATATCAAAGTGTTTTCTTGGTATCTCACAAAAAGTCAAAAACCCAATTCTCATCTCCATCAATACTGTACCATCCCTTTAATAGCAGTTTGATACTCCAATACAGAACGTGTATTTAATAATTTCCAGATGTGTATTGCCATGTAGTCTTCTTCTTCTCTGCCTTCTTCTTCTCCTTCTCCTTTTCTTTTTTTTTTTTGTGTCTTTTCTGCATGATCAAATATCATGGGTTTTTCCTTCTTTGCCTTCTCTTTTTTAAAATCTTTTCTGCATGATGGAATATCATATTCTTTCACACATAATTGCATCATACTTTATAATAAAACGTGCCAGATACAGACATGCGCATCTCTTGCAGTGTCAACATTATCTCGGCTTGTGCACTCAAAACACAATTTCAATGCTAGAGTTCAGTGCTCACATACCTACTTATGTATCCTGCTGCAAGAATGACTCAAGTCTCACAATAATCTTCTTTTTTTTTTCTCTCTCTCTCTCTCTCTCTCCAGACTACCATTGATTGGTATGCATAGGCTCTTCTTGAGTATTGAAAATGGAATGTGAT
Source organism: Diadema setosum (assembly GCA_033980235.1). NCBI lineage: Eukaryota > Metazoa > Echinodermata > Echinoidea > Diadematoida > Diadematidae > Diadema > Diadema setosum. Next base: position 28,094,378 of record CM067075.1, on the reverse strand, counting down.
TTTCAGATGCTTATGAATTGAAATAGTATCAGTACCAACCCATGTTCTTAGAGCTTTAATGAGTCATGGAGCCCTGAGAATACAATGTCATCTATGTTAGGATATACAGTATGCATCTAGCTAGTGGGTTCTAGTACTCCCCCTCCCAGATCCCCCCACCCACCCGCCCCTGGTTATCCCCCACAATCATGGCAAACAAAATGAAGGGATTTGACATTCCCCACTGAACTGCCAGTGCACTGCAGCTATGCAGCACTGCACTGTAAACCAAATTATGCAAAATTCTAGCAATAATATACAACGTAATCATTACTCACACAACAAGAGACGTCATCAGGCTTTATGACTGAACAATATACCAATCCTTCCATAGCCATTATCGATTTTGCCACTTTGCCACACACATATTTTACAGATCGATCTACCTTACAATGCAATAAAATTACTACTAGTATAGATCTAGTACTAGGGGCAAGCATGGTATTACCGGACGCATGGTATTACCGGACACGCACATTTTTGCATACTAATGACATTCTGTATGCGCGAGACTTCGTAGATTAGCCTCACAGAACTTTGTGTGGACCGAAAACGCAAAAAGCGCCACATAAAAATGTAAAAACACAAAAAAATTCACATTTTACCTCAAATTTATAGTTGAGTGACCCGCACCTCGAGATAGCTAATATTTATGCATGTTTGAATCACATTTCGCGATTGAAATTCTATGAAATCCCACTCACATACAGGAAAAATGCTGAAGATTCTAATAGAACCAAAAGTTCACTGATCGATATCGGAAATTTGTAGCTATCGTCCTCAAACGCGAACGACGCGGAATAGTTGTGCAACTCATCACCCGCGCGTGCAGCTCCCATAGACAAAGCATGTAAACTAGAAGAAGAGTCTAACCAGTTGTCGATTTTTTCACAAGGTTTTATTCTGTGAACTGTTCGAAATGTTCAAGACAGACATTTTACCGTAAAATACGAAATTTTAGCCTCATTTGCCAATTTTTTCTTTGTCATCCGCTCAGTGATAATGTGTACGATGATTTGTGATTCTTGTGCAAGGATTAGGTGCGAAAAATGTCGATTATTTCATTGCGAAAATCGTGTCCGGTAATACAATGCGATTTTGCACTGCGCAAAAACATGACAACTTTTGTAGGCCCCCTAGACACTCTAGAGGGTTATCGTTATGTTTGAAGCATATTTTCTAAAAACTGGAGTGAACAATTGACATCAGTTGGCTGAATTCGTAATTTCCAGGAGTCTGTGAAAAGTGATGTTATTTTTAGCCCAAATTTCATCCTCTGAGTACGGAATTCAAAGCCACGAAAGAAAGCGTCCGGTAATTGTATGTGCCACCCTATCTATACTAAATTTACTAGGTACTAGAGTCTATACCAGTACTAAGCCCAACTAGTAGTCATGATAATACCCCACACAAAATCACACGCATGGGACATGACCGGTATGTCGACTTATTCAACATCAGCCAGCCCTTCCGTCGCGTTGTATTTTGGTTTAATAACAACCCTGGCAGTATCTGATGAATAATAACAATCAACCGTATACCTATGAACAGAAGATAATCTAAAATAATGCTACCAAAAGCATCATACATACCAAGAAAATTGTGTTCATGGTGCTGCTCAAATTGTTTTCGCTCGCTCTCGAGCACACGGTTCGTATCATCCACAACGATATGTTCGCCTTGCTGGAACTGAAATCCATCAGACGATGAAAATCTCTCCTTTTGGAGATTTATCGATGGAATGTAGCTATCCACACTAGAAAACTTCACGAGAACGTATGTTATACACCCTCCGAAGAATAAACCGAAGCAGAAATTCCAAATGAAGGCTCGAGGTTTCGCGGGACTACTCGCCATGATTTTCCTTACTGTGTATCCATGTCTGATCTACACCATTTTTCTTCGTGTATTATATGCGAAGTCTACACACACTCCATACGATCCGGCACTACACTGCCCCCTGTATCTGCTGCTGTCTGTCATGCACACTCGATTGTGTATGTACTGCTAAAAGTAGTTACTCAGTATGTGCGGATGAAGGGGGCGGGGGGGGGGGGGGGGGGGGGTTGAGGGGAGGGCAGAGCTGTCGCTCACTGCATGCCATGCATGGGGGAGGGGATAGAGACCACGAGCATTTCGAGCAACAGGTGTTAAAAAAGCGAACCTGATTCATTCATCAGAGGCAGCGCACATTATAGGCCTACAGTACATTATATGTTGAGAAACAATGTGATAACATGATCTGGGAACGTTTTCTCGTTTGTTTGTAGTGTTGTTGTTGTTGTTGGTTTTTTTTTTTTTTTTTTTTTTTTTTTGGGGGGGGGGGATGGAACCAGTGTGTACTTTAAGCCTAGATGCGTCTGTGGGAGGGGGAAGGGGATGTACCACCCTCCCTGCATGTGGATGTGTGCTGCCAGTTGTTCACAAATATCACCAAATGTCGGCTTTTCATCAGCAGATCAGTGGGTCAACGCGAACCTTTATTTGTTTTTTTCTTCTTCTTCTTTGTTTGGGATCTACAGGTGCAGTTTTATTTTAGGCCTTCTCCTGACACAAAGCGCCTGTCACAGTAATGTTGGCCGATCAACTTCCCGGATCCACTTTCTAAAAATGATAATAATAATAATAATAAATAAGATAGATAAATAAATAAATAGATATCAAAACAAAATGAAATAAACAAAAACAAAACAAAACACAAAGCAAAAACAAAACGAAACAATATTCTTACTGTACTAGGTCTCTCTACAGCATGCACAACAATGCACTTTGATTACATGAGGAGGTAAACAAATAGATAATGATATATTTTGGGGGGTTCTCTAAGTGTCGTGCTTTCAGAAAATAAGTATTTGTATTGCTATTAGCCTTCTAAAAATAAACAAAACAGAGTAATGATAAACGAACATGAGGTGAATGAAGAGGAAACGCTTTAGGGCAGAGAAAGACTAAGATGAGATCATGGGGGAAAGGGGAAAATTAAGTAGTGAGAGAAAAATTACTAAGAAATAAGAAAAAGGGATACGTTATTCAAATATCTGAAGATTAGGCCCCTATTTACTAATTTAACTGTGTCATCATCCCGTAACTCAATCATACTGTTTCAAATGAATTGCAGCAGCTTGATGTGTGAACAAGAGCGTACCTCCTCGATTTGATCACTATAGACACTAGCCTTTTGTCAAGGCCCTCTCGCTGTAATGGGCGAGCGAAGCGAGCCCAGCCGAGCGCGCCAGCGACCCCACTCAGCTGGGCTCTCTTCACCATACGGCGAGAGGGCCTTGACAAAAGGCTATATAGACACTACAATGTAACCTGTTCTTCCATCGAGCTTCGGCAGAAGTCACTCTAGTAGACCTGCTCTGATATTGATCTAATGGGTTCATTACTATTGAAGGTGAGAAGAAACTAATAATAGTAACAGGGACGGATCGAGCGCCTTTACAAAACTAGAGGGGGATTCACGAGCTCCCTCTATTTTTCTTTTATTTCTTTTGTTTTAACAAAAAATAACGAGGGGGCGCCCCCCCCCCCCCCCGGATTCGCCACTGAGTAAATAAATATTGTCTGGTGGAAGTCAAGAATCTCGTTCATGATGCCTACACAAATCTGTAGAGGCAAACATTTTCTCCAATAGGTTTGAACTTATTGAAGAGCAAAGCCGAACAAACTAACTTCTAAAGGAGCAATTGACTTACTTTTCTTTTCCAGCTGGTCGAAATATGCCACATAATATCTTGACCATGTTTACATGCTACAAGCTTGATTTGTTAGGCCTATAGAAGTCTACACAGGCTGTCTGTTTCGGGTAACAATGCACTGCATGGATTGTAAAATTAGCGTTGAGAAATAGAAAAACCCATTCCTACACTCATTAACTGCTTGGTTATTAACCTCTTCCCTTCGCTAAATGTAAATACAGATAGTCAGCGGAACCGGGGTGCCGATGCTGGGGGTGCTGAAATCCCCTCCCCCCCCCCCCCCCAAAAAAAAAAAAAAGTCGACAAAAAAAAATCGGGGAGAAAATCTCAGCACACTTTTCCCTATGTTCCGTCCTTACATATTTATCGTCTAAACGTGAGGGAGGGGACCACAACCCCCCCCCCCCGAAAAAAAAAGAAGCATTGAGGAGGAGGAGGGGGGGGGGGGGTGTGCGGCCCGAGAGGCGGGGGGGGGGGGGGGTCGGGAAGAGCTGGTTGAGGGGGCGGGCGCAGGGCTGTGTTGTATCAAAGCTAAGGGAGATCGTACACTCATTAACTTGGTTGTAGAACCCCCGTCTATGTCATTTCAGCCACTTTGTATACGCATACGTGGCTGTGCTGTTTACGGCCTGTTTCGGCCGGGTGTCTCCTTCAGGAATGCAGTGCTATTGCATGAGACTGGTCAGAAATGTGGTACAACTGTAAGTAAAATGTGGTGATGACTTCCACAGAGCCCAAAGATTGTTCAGTTTTCATTTAGAGTGATGAATAGTTAGTAGTCCGCGTTGTTGTCTATGTTTACCTATATTGTTTTATCAGTCCCACTCGTGCGTCTAGATGTCGGAGTCCGTGCATAGAAGTTACAACTGTCTTCTTCTTGTGTTCTTCTTCTTCTTCTTCTTCTTCTTCTTCTTCTTCTTCTTCTTCTTCTTCTTCTTCTTCTTCTTCTTCTTCTTCTTCTTCTTCTTCTTCTTCTTCTTCTTCTTCTTCTTCTTCTTCTTCTTCTTCTTCTTCTTCTTCTTCTTCTTCTTCTTCTTCTTCTTCTGTTTATTCTGCCTCCTTCAATCCTGAAGATTCTTTCAGATTCTCGTCAACATCAAGTCTAGTATTGTAATTTAGTCTAGTATTGGCAATTCTTTACTTGGTTGTTTGCATTGCAATTGTTTGAAATTAGGTTTGGCAAGGATAGATATGAATTTTGAAGTACGATGCACTTTTTTAGGGTTTCTTCTTGTGCACATGCACAGCTATGATTTTTAATTGTACATCATACATTTGACCAAAAGATCAGTCTGTAATTTATCTGGTCGTCGGGGATATGTTCAGCGGAAACTGCGTCTGACTTCATAATGTCCAAAAAAAAAAAAGAAAATAAAAGACTCCTCCAGACAGATGGACCTTTCTGTCTTACTCTAGTCTTAGAATCGTACATGTACCTGGTAAATTACTAAATAGCGCTGGATAATAGTGGTGTTTTTCTTGCACAAGGTACAATGTACCATGTGTTCAATTCAAGGAAATTGAGGCATTATCAACTGGAGATATTGCTATGATTCTTTTTTTGGATCAATTTGAATATCATATTACCAACTCATTGACTTACATTGTATATCACTTGTGATGGATGAACGAGCACAATATTGGGTACGAATGAGTGAGAATGTATGAAAATTTTTATAGTTTCTGAATATATGTTTTAATAATAATGTTTTATTGAATTGAATTCTGAAGGTTTTAATCAAAATCTGACTGATGACCAAAGGTAGAACTGCGTAGATGAGACACATGTTTATATATATACAATATATACAATTTACTCAATTCTGTACATTGTGATTTCTGTGAAGGGGATTAATCTTGTGTTGTAAATGTTAACACATTTGTCATTACTGTATTTAGAAGCTGTTATTTTCGCGAGGATTTAACTTTCGCAAATTTTGCGAATCACAGTTGGATCGCAAATATAACAACACGCGAAAATGTCACAATGCAGTGGATTTACGATAGCGTCGTGTCAATTCGCGAAAATGCTTGTGACCTCATTCACGAAAATATCTGTATGCGAACATTAGTACAGTATAGTATAAATTTTGAGTGATTAGTATATTATGCTCAGTCAAGTGAGATGAATTATAATGATGTATGTCATCCACTGCGCATGTATTCAATTTGGCAAATTACACTTTATACAGTTGAACCTCTCGTATCCGGACAAGTCGGGACCGGGGCTCATCCGGATAAGGGATTTGGCCGGATACAGGAGACTCGATGCTTTATACATGTACATACATACACATGTACTGATGTAGCCCATTGTAGTACCACATGTAGTAATGTGTATACTGCAACCTTTTCATTGTTACATTTGGGGATGTTTGGGGATGTTAAAATGTCTGAGGGTAAGCAATCAAGGAAATTTGATGTAATGTATGTTAATCATGTTGGAAGTAATATGTAATTCATGTGTGTTTGTGTAGGAGTTCTCAAGGAGTTGGGCAAAATCACGGCGAGATTGCGTCCGGATAATAGAGAGATCCGGATAAAGGGAGGCCGGATAATAGAGGTTCAACTGTACATGGTATATGCAGCTAGCTACTGATGATGACAAATTCTAGCAAGCCAAATGTCCACATTTCTTTAACTCCTTGCACCATTGTCACAGTGTGCCATGTGCAAAAACGTTTCAACACCATGAAAAAATTCATGTTTACTGTGCAGCTACAATATAAACTGATTAATTTTTTAACCTGTCCAACCGATTTTTTTCTCCTCGCAAAATGCAGGATGACTCAGTGGAGAGGAGGAGGAACTCTCACTTGACCTACAGAGCAGACAATCAACCATCGCCATGGAGATTAGAAACATTATGTCACTGGCCCTAGGACTTGTTGCCGGGGTGATGTTTGGCATTGTGTACAGTAAGTACGAGGACTATTCCACCTTCCATGACGTACGAATTCAATCAGTCGCTCAGCAGCACGTGGAAGGAAATAGAAGGGACAACATAAGAGGATTGTTGCGTTTCCATGGCAACAATGCCACAGTCGGTAAGGTCAGTAAGAAGGAGAATCTTGCATCCAGCAAGCCGCTAGAGTATGCAGTGGGCGGCAAAAGTTTTTATCTGAAATTTGATAGTCTGGACGGCATGCCGGCCAAATCAAAAGCAGACTTGCAGAAAGATTCGCAGTTGGCAACCATCTCTGAGTGGCAGACGTTTGACCCTCTACATGATGCGGATATGTTAAAATCCTTATTGTCTGTCTTTTGCGTTATACCAATTGGAATATCCAGTATACCCCAGCATGGTAAAGCAGCATCCCAGTCATGGACAAAGCACTGTAACGACTACATTATGCTCAGCAGTGTTGACAACGAGCTGTATAAAGTTAAAAACATTGGGGTGGCAGATAGACATGTGAGTCCGTGGGAACGTACGAAGAGGGTCCTTGCATATGCCCTTGAGCACCATCCGAACCATGACTGGTATGTGAAAGTGGAGCATGATACGTTTTTGGTCCTTGAGAACTTCCGCTACATGATCCTAGCGCACCGCACCGGAGTGCCGGGTTTTGCCGGGCACGTCATTCAGACGAACGATGCGCATGGGTCAGTGATCGCGCTGAGCAAGCTGGGGCTATCGAAGGCAGTGACAGTGTTCCCAAACTGCAATGGTCTCTTCGGGGGCCAGGAGGATTACAAAGAACTTGAGGCATGTCTGAAGCCAGTCAGGATCAAAGCCAGCACAGACGCCCGCAATGGACAGGGGGTGAATCGATTCCAGATGGTTCAAGCCAAACCAAATTTACCACTCAATGCTCACAAAACAGTAGATTGGTCCTGGCGTTCCATAGTCAACCCTGAAAATGTGGTGAGATTTCCAATTTGTGTAGTTTTTTGTTAGGTATGAAAGGCTCGATCGTGGAACTACATACTTTATGGTTTGATGTTTTGTCTAATGTTTTTGTGCACAAATTTTCTAAGCACCAATGGCAGTTTGATGTTTCTCATGTTTTGCACCTGTATGTTTTTCACTTGTTTGATTAAATTGTTATTTTGAGCGTGTTTTAAAGGGACTGGTCAGCAGTTCTGGTTGAGGTGAGGATTTAGCTTTTAACGTTTTGCGAGATATTTCGAAACCACTCTATGAGATGCCAAAGAGCATGCAATTCTAAGGGGAATCAAAAGTATATTTGATGAAAATCGGTTTTGAAATGGCTGAGATATATCCAAAAACAAGGTGAAACAAAGAGATCCAAAAAAAAAAAAAGGCGTGGCCTGTCACCTTTTATTATCATCACTTGTTTTGATATCTCAGCCATTTGAAAACCAATTCTCATCAAATAAACGTTGAATCCTTCTTAAAATTACATGCTCTTTCATATTTCATAAGAGTTTTCTCATTACTATATCTCACTTAGGGATGTTATAAACCTGAATCCTCACCGCAACCAGTACTGTACAGTCCCTTTAAATTCTTGAGGATGTTGCATATTATGTTGCTGGCTTTTGAGGACATTTTTGACAAGAATTCAAGCATGTTGCAGCTCAAACCTCTTATGGACCACCCTGCACCATTGTTTTGATATTTATGTGTTATCCATTTATAACTGAACTGTTTCACAATAGTATGTGTACAGTATCTGCACCAAACCATGCAGATTTACTGTACTTGTTGGGGGGGGGGGGGCATAAAAGCTATATCAAAACAAAGCTCACACATACAATGTACAGTATATGGCTATGGTTAAAACATAAAAAAAAGGAATTAGTTGAACATGTAACACCATGATATGGAGTGGGTAGACTCTCACTTTATGCAGGGAGGTGGGTATGAGACGTCACTACAGTGTTACAGGGTTCCACCTGTGATACTTAACTTGCAGCCTTGCACAGAAGTTGTTCCAATCAATGAGTGGCTTGTTAATTCAGAGCCAGGTATTCAAACATGGCATATTTATAATCCAGTGAGCTGGCAAACACTAGAGCTCTGCATTCTCATGATATGCACGATTGTACACATGCGGTGCTGAGAAAAGCAAACATGTTGATATTGATCTCAAGTGTACAGATAAACTGATCTGATTTTTCCGGGTGTGAGGACACGGCAAACATATTGTGAAGCGCTGAAAAAATGATGTGCGTTGCTTGTGTGGTGTCCTTCTCAATGACTACAAATATTTCTGACTCTTACATAGTAAAAAAAATTAAAGCTCTTGAAGGGGAATTCTGGACTTGGTTAAAGGTTTGTCTGATAAAGAATACAATTCTTATTACCACAGCAATGAAATTGGATCAATATTGGATACAATTTAGGGCAGTTATGAAATTGTAAAGTTTTGATAATTTCTGCAAAACAGTTCTCAAACAGTTAATATAAATATGCAAATGAGTAAGCTGATAATACTATCACCTCCCAATTTTCCCTGAATTGTGTAAAAAAATATAAAAAAAAAAACTGAGGAAAGTGCACTCTTTCTGCTACAAGAGTATGAAACAATAAAAACTGGCAAAATAATGATCAGAGAGATATTTATATTTCGGTTTGAGAATGGATGTATTTAACAAAAATCAGAAAATTTCAAGATTTTGTTTTCAAACTATATATGGCAAGTTGTGAGGTGATGACATCATCAACTCACTCATTTGGATACAATATTCATATTGACTGTTCAAGAAGTGGTGTTTTTGTGTTTTTTTTAAGTAAGAAAGCTTCATGGTTTCATGAGTGCCTCATCTTTATCTGATTTTAGATCAAGATTTCTTTGTTGTGCATAAAACATGTTACTCTTAGTCTTTCTTATGAGACTTACAGTGTACTTGTAACTGCTCCAGAATTCCCCTTGAAAAAGTCACAAGAGATTGTTTCAACAGCCAGTTATCATTTTTAGTTTACTTGTATAGTAATGTTTTATCCTTAATGAGAAAGGAAGTTGTCCCTAAATAGTCATGAAGAACTTACCAATCTGTTTACACAGATTGGACAATATTACCATTTTTTAACTGTGATGTTTAACCCTAGCTTGTTTACAGACTGTTCTGAAGGTACATGTACTCATGTGGGTACTTCTTACTAATGCCTTCACTGATGTGCATTGTATGTTTACTGTATTTTCTGTCGAGTTTGATATCTGCTTCACCTCAAATTTGTCTCCTTTTTTCTCCCTCTCTCCATCATCCTACAGGGACAGGAGGACTGTTGCCGTGACCTACCCCGTCTCATTCCACAAGGTGAGTCCCAACGGGCTCTACATGATGGAGTACGCGGTGTACCACATGCGCCCCTTTGGCATCGGCACGTACATGTGCCCCGCCCTGCAAGAGGGCGGGGTAGGGGACCAGATCGCCGCCCCCAACCCTCCAAAAGAGCAGCAAGCGCAGGGAGAGAAAGTGAGCGTGGAAGGTGGGGATAATACCCAAGACGAGCAGGCGGACACTGCGTTAAGAGTTGAGGTGAACAGCGGGCAGAAGGTATAGGTGACCTGGCAAGCCACGACCCCGGCAGTCAAGGGAATTACAGTGTGGCGCACTTATTTGATGTACAGGGGAACCAAGTTACGACGAGGACCTAAAAACCATGATGATTACCAAGGTTGTTCCATCAGGTTGCTTCACAATCTCATATATATCTCTTATATCTCTTATACATATATATATATATATATATATAAATATATATATATATATATATAGATATATATATAGATAGATATATATAATAAATAGTTGGGACCTGCAAATTCACCTAGTTATAAGAAGGTTTTGTTATATCTGATGTCATTCAAACTAGGTTCCACTGTATTAAAGTCTTAACCTGGTGTTGGATCCTGAACAGTTCTCGAAGGTTCTATGGTTGCATTTCATCTAATCATGTTTGGTCTAATCACCATTTTCTCAAATCATCATGCCTGAACATCCATTTTCCAAATTGTTTTTTATAGCCATGATCACAATTCTCATCCTTCAAGGGATTCCACTGTAGCTTTACACAAAATAAGAAATAGACAATGTTTCTTTAGCGTAGAGAAACAGCAGTAAACTGCATTCCTTTCCCTTCCAAACTGTTCAGAATCAGAAGAAATGCTTGCCTTAGATAAAAAGAGTAAAGTAAAAGGGGATGTGAAGAAAGCATTCTCAACTTTATTTCCCCAACCTAAAGTTCAGATTGCCTCCCTGCATACTGCATGCATATATTGTTTTTATATTCATGGTAAAGATTTCTTATTTCAGTGTGTGTGTGTGTGTGTGTGTGTGTGTGTGTGTGTGCGCGCGTGTGCAGTCACTGTCAAGCTACTAACACTCAAAAGTAATACACGGAATATTTGAATTGTCTCATCATTTTCTTCTCATCTTTAAATGTTTTAAGAATCAACATTCCATGCTTGCCATTTCCACTAAACTTTTTAAAATGCTGGAAGTGCAGCTATGATCTCTGAGGTTCATTGAGGTTTCTTGTTCTTGCTCTGTTAATGCCACTACACGAGGACAATCATTGCAAAGAAATTTGCCATTACAGAGTCCATTCAACAAAAACATACAATGTATGTGTTGCGATCTCTGATATTGAATCACTATCTTTATGTTTCCCTATGAGTAGGTGTGTCTGCTCAGAATAATTCCAATGGGGGAATATTATATATATTTTCCTTCTCAGAGAACATTTTTTTTTTTCTGAAGAGACAGAGAATGAAAGAGAGAATGAGCGAGGAAGAGAGTGAGAATGTTTGTGTGTCTGTCTGTCTGTCTTGTGTCTGTGGGTATGTGTGTGTTCATAGTAGAGACAGAATGGGGGGAAAACACTCTCTTTCTCATTTGAATTATCCTGTGTGCAATGCTGATACTACATACAGTACGCCAGATATTTTACGGTGTTATTATTTTTGTAAAGTTTGTACACCTACTCACATTTTCCAAAATTAACGACGCTCAAAAATTTGGCAGAATTGCAATTCATGCTATTAACACTATGATGAGAGAAACTTTCTTTTCTCTTGAAAGTAATAAGATTTATTTCTTCAATAGTACATCACTGATGATTCCTCATCATGAATTATAACTGCTCATGAAAATGACTTGCAATTTCAAATTTCAAAATAACATTCTCGGGAAATATATGGCATATACATTGTATACATTATACAGTATTACTCTGTGTGCCAAGTTGCTACAAGTCCACTGTAGAAAATATATGGACTTCTTTCAGTTATACTGATAATTTGTTGATTTCCCCAAGTGTACATATGTATAATGTATAGTTTTATACTCGGTACATCTGTTGTAGATGGATAGTGAGGAAGTGAATGCATGTGGGTTAAAAGAGAGAGAGAAAAAAAAAAACTTATGTATTGTATGTTTAATGATTATTTTTTTTTTCAAGTACAGATATGGTGTGGAGACAATATGTGTACCATTTTTCCATGAATGCATCTAATCTTTGTTGTTGCTGATGATCTGTAGTTTTCAAATTGTGTAAGCCTCTCGTTATGTAAACCATATTTGTTGTCTATACCATGCCTTAGAAGTGCCAATAACATTAAAGGAAAAAAAAGGAAATGACTGTAAGGTATTTTATATTTTTCTTGTTGGACTTTGTGTATCCACTGACATGGCTCCTGGTGTGTGCTGTTTTTTGTTAGTATGCTGAAACTGGTAAGGAATACCACATAATGATTTAAATTCAACCAACCTTTGTCACATCGCTGATCATTTTGTGACAAGTTTTATTACGAAATTATTTCAATGAATTGTAAAAGAGTTTGTTGCTATATTAAGATCAGTAATTATGATCAAGTGAGTCCTTGTAAAAGGGAAGGAGAGTGGTGTGTTGAAAGAAATCTGGCATTATATGAATGAGGAAGGACTGATTTTGTGCAGATGTTTAGATTTTTGATATTTTCTCTCACCAAGAGCCACAGAAACAGTAAATGAATACACTGTATATCAATTTAAAATGCTGGCATTCCATACCAGGGCCCCATTTCATAAAGAGTTGATATGATAGCAACTCTTGCTGGAATGGCAATTGTCATAGTAACGACAAGAATCCAGCTTCCTGATTGGCTGTTGCTATTGGAAGTTGCCATTCCAGCAAGAGTTGCTATCATAACATCTTTTATGAAATGTGGCCCAGGTTATCCAAAGGAATATTTTGCCATACAGATTCCTTGACTCCTGTAACCCATTAAAGACGAGTGCCAAGTATACTCAGGCAGGTGTCTAGGGGAAATGCATGTTGTAGCAAAATCAGCCTGTCCTCAATGGGTTAACACTGAGCCATGGCTGCGACACTTACTCCACCTCCAGCAGTTAAGAAGTGTTACAGTCCTGAACATTAATAGCGCACAATGGAGTTCCATGTTCATCTATTTTTGCAATACACATGCGGTAATCATTATTACCTATTGGTCACACAACTGATTCCAATCAGTAAGTAATAACACCACTTTTGATTTGCTAGGCTGTTACACAATAATTTTTTGTCTTGTTTTAAACTTTAGAGTCAATTACTGCCTTCTCCTCTCCAGTCTCCAGAAAAAAAAAAATCTTACACCATTAACCCCTTCCATACTGAATTCTGAAATCCTCATAGACTTCATACACAGCTCACCAGGATCCCGAAGTGAATGGGTTAATGTTGCACTTTGCACAGCCTGCAAACTGAATGCTTTGATCATGGATTATATATATATTTTTTTAATCATTTACAGTTTCAGATGCAGCTTCGGTATTTGAATATTTGCACATACAGTGTATATAGATAGTGGCATGCTTTTATCAAACATTCGCTCATAAAATTTCACATGTACCATCACACTGTGCGGTGCAGGTTAAATCGTTTGCAGAACACAGGTGGTGTTGTTTTGAAGGATAGGAAAGGAGAGGCTACAACTGTACACGGTGCTGTGGACTAAAGCTCTTCTACCATGAGATTGTGCCTGCTGTGTCTAGCGAAGCATCAACTAAGGCCCGAGGGTACAGCAAGCAAAAGGCAATAAGTACCGAATGATCGTAATTGATTTTATGGACCGTGGAGACATCCATGCTGCCCTAATTCAAATCGGTGAACTTTTATCCCAGAAAGAGGTGAAAAATTACAAGGGTGGAGAAGGGGGGGGGGGGAGTGGGGGAGGGGAATGGAATTTGAGGGGGTGGGGAAGGGAACCAGATGACTATAGACAAGAAAATTATGTCCTCATAAAAGGGTGATGTGGACAGGTGGCAATTTCAATAACAAAATTCACATAATGACTATATTGATTGCAGTGAAATGCTGTTCCCAAAAGCCTTGCACATAAATAAAGGTCAGTTGTACAGAATATTTCTCCCCTACAGTACATTGATTAAAGATTTAAAAGAAGAAGAAGCTTTGATTCCTTCTTGGTGGCGTGTGTCCTTTGAAAACTTTTAAAAGGGAGAGGGATGGTTTCTGCTTGGATTGTGCTCAGGAACTCTAGATCACATTAGTCATAATCATCAATTCAGTGATATACGCCTTCTATAAATACCTTCACATTTCCTGACTTGATGCATTAATTAGGTCATCTTTAAAGTCATTGTTGTGTATACAACTTCGGAATTTCCTTTTTTTTTCCTCTGCTTTTATCAGATTGTGCCAGTTTCTCATCAAATAAGGTAAAAAAAAAAACTACTGGCATGTGTGTTTGATTTCATTACATGTGACTTAAATACCCACCAAGCTATCATGCAGTACCATCAAGACTGCCTTTTGCGACAGGAAGAATAAATGAGGGCAGGGGCATTGCTAGAATGCTAATCATTCATGTAGGATCAAGCAACCCTGAAATTTTGGAGAGATCTATGAGTTTGACTCATCCTTGCTCTCTGCCTTTTCAGCTTCCTTGAGGGCACACCAAGTTCACTCTTTTTCTTTCTCTGCATTGACTGAAAATCAGGGACAATGTGGAACATGCAGCTATAGATGATAAGCTGTTGATGGCAGAGAGTCGTCAGTCTCATGTGTTGGAATGTTTGGGATGCAGTCCATATTCAGAGTCATGAGGATTTGTATCTCAATATGCATTAATAGGAGGAGTGCTGGGGGAAATCTCGAGCAAAAGTGTATGATTTCATCCGTGCATAGATTGCCTGATATGTTGTATAGGGGAGGTGGGGGGGGGGGGGGGAGGGGGGTGTATGGTTCATAGGAAGGGCAGGATGGAGACATACCATACAGATTATGTGCTATGGGTACTCGCTTGACTACGAGTCTTGGTTGCCCATGTGATTGGGCTAATAGTGTACACCAGGTCTGGAGCACCATGAACAGAGAATACAGTAGGTACCTTTTCCCAATGCATGAACATTAAATTTGATCTAACAAGAGAAGTCAAAATTGAGACACAAAGGCGTAACTCCGGTAGTAGAATGAGTGTGTCGCAATAAGTGTGTTGGTATTCTTATTCTCCCAAGGAATGACTATCTATACATTGCATGTAATGCGTGAACATTAAATTTGATCTAACAAGAGAAGTTAAAATTGAGACACAAAGGCGTAACTCCGGTAGTAGAACGAGTGTGTCGCAATAAGTGTTTTGGCATTCTTATTCTCCCAAGGAATGACTATTTGTATGTTTGCATGTAATGCGTGAACATTAAATTTGATCTACCAAGAGAAATCAAAATCGGGACATAAAGGCATAACTCCGGTAGTAGAACGAGTGTGTCGCAATAAGCGGGTTGGTATTCTTATTCTCCCAAGGAATTACTATTATTTTGTTCATTGCATGTAATGTGTGAATATTAAATTTGATCTAACAAGAGAAGTCAAAATTGAGACACAAAGGCAGAACTTCGGTTGAACAAGTGTGTCGCAATAAGTGTGTTGGTTTTCTTCCGAGGAAGAACTGTTTGTACATTGCATGCAATATATCATGGTCAAAGCTTGTGGGTTTTTTTTGTTGTTGTTGTTGTTGTTGTTGTTGTTTTTTTTTTTCATGAAATAGTTGTAGATGTACCACGGCTACTCTCATGTTATTGATGGAGATTTAATTACGAAACAAAATCCAAATAAAAGTGGAGGTAACAGCTGGTATTATCTGTTCCAGGGACTGGTATATTAACAGTCAAGTGGCCCAGCATACACATACCCAGATTTTCTTTATTGACCATAAAGATCACCGATGTGTTTGTTCTATGGTCAGCAGAACAAAGTGGTAAAATTTTGAAGGATGCCTATTATTGAAAACTCTAGCGAGTTAAAGGTCCAGTTTACCTTTGGGAGCAGTGATTTCAAAAATTTTCAAGATATCATATGTGATGCATATGTGTAGGTCTGTTGTATCATAAAACATCCTACCATATGAAATATTTGCAATAAAACCTAAAATATAAGGATATATCAGGGTTTTTCTCAATAAACCGTAACTGTATACGGTTTAGTCTGGAAAATTTTTTATTATAACTATTGTTCACATTTTGTGTATTTAACAACACTTAACATCGATTATACGGATTCAAATTTTGACAGTGGTTGTTTCTATCCCTAACTCACATTTTAGAACTATTTTATAGCACTAATGCTTTCATCTGCAAATGGTAAATTATGCCTTTAAGAGATCTGTGGATTATGTTTTCCCTACTCTTGTAAAATGCAATTTCCAGCCATCTCTGTGTAGAGAAGCAATAACAGTGCTGAAAGGTTCCTCAGTCTAGGCTCTAAAATATTGCCTGTATACAAAGTAGAAGTTACAGTTCACACTGATGTTGCTGCTTCCCTATGCTTTGTGTGCTATTGTCACAGATGTCTGGAAACTAATTGTCGTTGAATATACAGATTACCTACACAGCTGTACTCTCTTAACTCCTGAACATCAATTCAGTGGAAACAACAGTTTGGATAATTGATTATGTTATTCTCGTTTAATAATGGAAAAAAAAAATATGGCCATGTGGATGTTAAAGATGTAAGTACATAAAACAACAAAACACTTGCAAGGATAGACAACTCCGCCTGGCATCAAATATGGAAGGGTGTTGCCCGAATAATATAAATAATAATAACTTACATTCATATAACAATCTAAAAGATTCTCTGTGTGCATTATCTTATACATCAGAAAAAAGACTAGTTTTCAAAGATTTTCTAATTGCTTAGTGTCTGTCTTAGCCCTACGTCTGTCTGACAACCTATGTATTCTGCAAAATTGGTGCTGCAACAGCAAAAGAACTTTCTCCATAATTATGAAAAGGTGGATAAAAGTGAAACAGTAAGTGAATGCTTAATACCAGAAGAGCAAATACAGTTGTATTTTTTGAATGTGTGTATGGAGTAATTATAGAATAATTAAGTAAGAAGGAAATTTATCAATTGCAACTCTGTAACAGAAAAGAACAATTCAATAGATTGATACACAATTTTTTTTTGCTGCAGGTAATCAATGCAAAATTTCAACATGGGCGTAATTGGAATTTATGAATATCATTCAATGTTTGACAGTAAACAAGTACACTGTATGTTGATTGGCTGATATCAGCTTGTTAATGAAGGTTGTGATTTGGATATCTTTTCATCTGTTTGAGGTAGATATATGGTGGTATTAACACATGTTTTCTTCTCTATTTGCCAATTATTCTGTCTTGCCTCATTTCATTGCTTAAGTTTTCTACTGCTGTAAGGAAGGGTATGGTGATGCTGAAATTTCTGATCTTGCTCAAGTCAACTTCCACAAGTATCTTTGATATGTGCCTCTATTTTGTGTACCAAAATGTATTTGTAAGGTGAACAAATTGTCTGATTCTTTATCCATACTTCCATACCGGTCAAAATCTGTGATGTTTATGCTCTTGGTATGAAGAATGAAATGCAAATAAAATAATGGTGTCTGTAAAAGTATATAAAATCATAAATCTGGCATCTTTTTTTCATCTAACTACAGAGTCGGGTGCTTGGAATCATGATAATGGTGATGATGATTACCATGGCAATGATTTTGATGATGATGATTTTAATGATGATAATGATGTTGATTTTTTTTTTTCATTTCAATTTCAATATAAGTTTATATCCTGCTTACAATTGATGATTTTGATAATGATGGTGATGACAATAATCTAAATAGAAGTAGTAGTGGTAGTAGTAGAGGTAGTAGTAGTAGTAGTAGTAATAATAATAAAGATGATGATGATGATGATGATGATGATGTCTATTATTGTTATTACTATTACTATTATCATTATTATTATCATTATTATTATTATTGTTATTATTATTATCATTACTATTATTATCATTATTATTATTATTATTATTATTATTATTATCATCATCATCATCATCATCATCATTATTATTATTATTATCATTATTATTATCATTACTATTATTATCATTATTATTATTATTATTATTATTATTATTATTATTATTATTATTATCATCATCATCATCATCATCATTATTATTATCATTATTATTATCATCATCATCATCAACACCATCATCATCTTTCTGAATTACATATTTTCTCTGGTTCCTTTGGATTCGACTGAGGTGAGATTGACTCTGTGTATAGCGAAATACAGTATACTACACTAGAGCACCCAAAATGCACTATAATATCATCTCATGCATCTTGTCTGCCCATCCAATAACTTTTTTGATACAGTGGGAAGGGGGAGGAGCTGCTACTGAGATTGAGTGCAAGTCTTTCAAATTGTTGCTTCCTCCAATTCTGATGGGAAATTGATTTGATTCAGCATCACCATTCAAGCTGGAGTTGCTCCTGGGAGTCTATACTTTCTGTGTTTTATCCATTTTGAACAGCTCGAGGCGTTTGAGATTGAAGCTGCTGAAAAACAAAGAAAATAATCAAAATACGATGCAATCATTGTAATAATTTCTTCAAAAAATGTCTTGTTATGCAACAAGCGCAGTATCATTGAAGAGATTTATTTTAAAATGACCAATTAAAAAAAAACTGTCTAAAATGGCTTTTGTTAGGATTTACATTGAAACTCAATTTACATGCATAAAAATTGCACCAAAAAAAAAATGCACACGTGCAAAAGACACAAACCAGGGAGGTGAGACTCGCCTCCCTGCACTAACTAGCTCGCAATTTTAAAACAAAACAAAAACCAAGTGCTCAATTTTACTGTTTTTAGGGCGTTGTTTTGTGTTTTGTGTTTGTTTTATTTTGTTAGTTTGCTTTTTGTTTGTTTGTTTGTTTGTTTGTTTGTTTGTTTGTTTGTTTGTTTGTTTGTTTGTTTGGTTGTTTGTTTGGTTGGTTGGTTGGTTGGTTGGTTGGTTGGTTGGTTGGTTGGTTGGTTGGTTGTGGTTGGTTGGTTGTTGTTGGTTTTTTTTTCCTTAGTCTCATTACTTGAATTGCTTTCATTGTCAGTACGTTTTCTTACTGCAGTCACATAGACGGATGCTTAAGTACTAAGTGGTCCTTGGTGCAATTCCTGAAATTTCATTTTTTATGTGTCTTATTTAATTAGTATTACAATCGTTTGTTGTTGTTTTTCCAACTTAATAAAATTTTACACGATGAAAGTTGGCAGCGTCAGATTATGGTAGCAGCTGCTCATGTACTGCAATTATAAGTTCTCTGCTGGTGCACTGATGCTGCTTCCCTCTGATGCATCGCAGCGCTGATGCAGATTTTGATGATTGATGTAAACGACGCCCTCTTTTGTTTAGAGTGAGTAAGATCGCAGGCGCCAGCTCTAATTATAACTGTATAGAGTCAGAGGAAAGACTGGGGTGAGTTCAAATAATTGCTGAAACATTCCACAAAGTCGGTGGTTAACATGGCGTGTTGCAGCTACCATCTGGGTCAAACTGTCTAAGGATCAGTCTTCAAAACATATCAAAGAGTACTTGTATAGAGTAAAGAAACAAAAGGATGAAACCTTTGGAAATTCATGGTTTGTGATTTTTTCCCCGATTCCCTTTTTCGATTTTTAAAAAAAATGTTGTTGACGAGGTAATATGTCTTTCTTTTTTTGTCACTGCTGAACATGTCGTAGTGACAACGACCTATAGCGGTTGTTTTCAGAAATCATGCAAAATTTTGAAAATCCATTACCTTCTTATCATAATTTATGTCTGATTTTCATGAAACTGCTTCCATCCTGTTCATTGTCAACGATCAGAACACCTTGAGGAATTTTCCGAGAAAGAACTGAATGCTGAGAAAGCGGATGTACCCCTACCAGCAAGTTGACGCCTCAGAGGTGCATTGTGTCTACATTTGCGTGTGATACCCCCCCCCCCCCCCCCATGTTCGTTCATGTTTTTCCTACCTAGGCTGTATCTCACCTTGCTCACCAGGGAGGTGCTAGAGAAGGAGAGGCAACTAAAAGCTCTCCTTTGAAGTCATGCGCGGCACCGCCGAGAAGTTATGCGTTCAACCACAGGTGTTACCCATGTGCTTTGACAAACGAGAGCATCAATAATCGGGACTAGCGCTCTCACATCTCAGAAATATTTGCTCCTATACTGCAATTCGCTCTCTCTTTCAATGTGATGGCAACAATGAATTTGTGTACCTTGAATTGCAGCAGCGAATCAAAATGCAGTGTAAAACTCACAATTTTAACAGCAAATAGTTCAAAAACACGCTGGAACACGCTTTAACGGAGTACTTTATTTGAAAGATCAAAATATCCCTTCTGCACATGCGGACATGTGCGCATTATAGAAAAAATAGGTTTTTAAGAGGGCCTAATTTTCATTTCCTTTCGATTTGCGAATTACGAAGAAACTAGAAATACATGTTAATAATATTGAATTATTTACTAAACTATTCTAAATCAATTCGAGTATTTCATTTGAAATTTTGCAGTGAAATAAAGCTTGTAATTCAACGAAAGGTGAAATGCGTTCTTCGTCTCCGAACTTCGTCTTGCAACTATAGAGCGGTGCCGAGCATGACTTCAAAGCGTAATGGCATGCTATACATCCCATTGTAACGCCTTGAACCCAAACATTGTGTTTGCATGAATTAATACGAAGAGTTGCCACTCCATCTCTGCAACACCTCCCTGATCTCACCAACGGAGACGTCTCCGCGACGTCTCCAACTTATCAATCGCGGCAGTCGCGGAGAAGTCTCCAACATAAAAATGGCTTGCGGTCTTACCAAGGAGACGTCTCTGAGACGAGTTATGGCAGGTGTCAAAAAAAAAAAAAAAATCAAATATGATGGAGCCGTTGCAGGATCACCTGATTTGATCTATAGGCAGGATGTCAGCACGCAGATGGGTCATGTGGTTTCTAAAGTAGGTCACACAGCGTCAAATAGAGTCGCGGAGACGTCTCCGCGACCTCTCACCAGTTTTTCTGGTCTACAGCAGGTCTCGGCGATGTCTCGGAGACGTCTCGGAGACATCGCGGAGACGTCTCAGCAGTCGTGGATATACAGTCTCCGCGACGTCTCCGCAACTGATGGAGACGTCTCGGAGACGTCGCGGAGACTTCGCGAAAAATCGAACATGTTTAAATTTCTTGCGACTCCTCGGAGACTGTAATTTTCAGGAGACGTCTCTGCAACTAGCAAAATCTGGAGTCGCGAACTAGTTTCAAGCCCGGTGTGATACCCCCGTAAGCATCATTGCCATGCTAAAGAACCTATATGCATAAATTTGCACAAATTGCGGTGAGATTCCATTCCTTTTCAAAGACCTCTCTCTGGTCATACGTAACATAAATACATGTCTACTGAAGCGATTTGCATTTCTCATCAATTCAATCCTTTCAATCTCCGAGGTTTATGGAAATGCATTGTGTAATAGTCTCGACTCTTGTTGCTATTAGGAGACGTCTCCTTGGTGAGAGCGCAAGCCATTTTTATGTTGGAGACGTCTCCGCGACTGCTGCGACTGATAAGTTGGAGACGTCGCGGAGACGTCTCCGTTGGTGACATACAGTCTTTAGCATTTGACTATCGCTGATAATATATCCCATGCATGCCCCAAGCCGATCTTCCACAGAGTTTGGATATTGAGACCAAGTGTACAGTACTGGTTCAGGTGGGGATTCATGTTTTGAACATTCCTAAGTGAGATATTGAGAAACCTCTTACGTATGAAAGAGCATGTAATTTTAAGAAGAATTCAACGTTTATTTGATGAAAATTGGTTTTCAAACGGCTGAGATATCCAAAAAAGTGATAATAATAAAAGACTACAGGCCACGCCTTTTATTAGGATCTGTCTTTGGTTCACCTTGTTTTTGGATATCTCGGCCATTTCAAAACCGATTTTCATCAAATAAATCTTTGATACCTCTTACAATCGCAGTCTCTTTGACATCTCACAGAGTGGTTCTTGAATATCTCGCAAAATGTTAAAAGCTAAATCCTCACCTCAACCAGAACTGTACACACCCTTTAGCTGTGTTGATTCGTGTCTGATAACATCGAAAAGTTAAAGAAATACAATAATTTCAAACAAATTTTTTTCGCTTGTCCTATTCTCCTCACCAAATAAATGCTGCCGAAAATATAAGGGACAGCGAACAGCTGTTTGGTAGGTTTGTTGTAGTCATGGTAGTAGTTACAATTTGTTTAAGGTTTTTCAAAGTATTGTTTCTCTGCTCAAGAACTACAATAAGTTCCACAATAATCTATACATGGAGTTGTCGATTTCTGTACTACATGATGTGAAATTATGAAAATTGTCTGGAATGTCCCTTTAATGAAGTAGAAGGCAATCATCCAATCATCATGATGACACAGAAAAGAGAATTTCAACATGAGATAAAAATGGAAAGGTGAGAAATCAAATTCAGCCTTCTTTGTGATCAACAAGATAATAACTTCACAAGTCCAGCACACAGCATATTTTTAGCCATATTAGCCATATCATTTTATTCTTTTGTTGCCTGTCAATAGATGGCGCAATTCTAAGAATGAGCTTCTTGCCAAAAGAATAAGCAAACTGGTAAGTGTAGATTATACTCTATACGTCGAATATAATAAGCCAGTACGGGGTTATCTCATGTACAGATGGGTACAAATGATCTTTCTTCTTTCTCAATTGATTAGACACTCCACTAGTCTTCAAGCAACAAAATGCATTAGCTTGCACGAAGTAATATTCATGGAATTCATCAGTCATGTTCAAACAAAGGATGTACTCGCGTAGACCCAGGTGACCAGAACGATGGCACTTCGAAAAACATCCATTTATTTTGCATTGAATGTAATCAAGGAGGTTTAAGAGATGGAGTTCCAACTGGCTGTAATTATTCAAACAGTTGTCACTTTTCTATTGATGTACAAAAGAATTCCACAGGTGCATCTGTGCCTTTGGTGACGGGGTTTGATGCCGCCGTCTTGCTGAACAATCTGAAGATTCATTTTGAACGTTAACTTAATGTTGGCTATATTTTGCTTGTTTATCTATTAAATGAAACGAAATCTCACTTGATGATAAAGCTCATTAAACAAAGGTCAATCCCTTCAAGAAATATGTGCAAAAGTGTAAATCAGAGCTGTATCATGTGAAAGTGTTTAAAACTGTACCCTCCCGGAAAGCCGGTTTTATCACTTTTCCACTTAATTCCTCCAAATGAAACTGATATGGAATAATCTTCGAGTATAATTCTATATTAATAGATATATCAGATTAGTGGCCGGGCATGGCCAGTCGAGTAATTTTCATTTTCATTTCATCATTTTTGCGCAATTTCTATTCGCGCATCCCCGTGTCTTTACCATTATATACCACCTATCTTTTATAAGTAGGGATGGCGAAAAGTAATTACCATCACAAAGACATATTTTCGTTAGAAAGTGGCTGATGATTATGCAATGAGGCATGAGTCAATTGTCTTCCTATCTGCGCGGCAGGTCCAGTTTGCCACATCATGCTTCAAATACTTTCGAGTATATACAGTTTTAAACACTTTCACATGATACAGCTCTGATTTACACTTTTGCACATATTTCTTTAAGGGATTGACCTTTGTTTAATGAGCTTTATCATTAAGTGAGATTTCGTTTCATTTAATAGATAAACAAGCAAAATATAGCCAACATTAAGTTAACGTTCAAAATGAATCTTCAAATTGCTCAGCAAGACGGCGGCATCAAACCCCGTCACCAAAGGCACAGATGCACCTGTTGAATTCTTTTGTACATCAATAGAAAAGTGACAACTGTTTGAATAATTACAGCCAGTTGGAACTCCATCTCTTAAACCTCCTTGGACCTACCAAGGAGGTTTGAGAAATGGAGTTCCAACTGGCTGTAAACATTCAAACAGCTGTCAGTTTTCTTTTGATGTACAAAAGAATTCCACAGGTGCATTTGTGACTTTGATGATCGGAGTTTGATGCCGCCGTCTTTCTGAGCAAAGAGATGATTCATTTGGAACGGTACCATAATGTCGGCTATATTTTGTTTGTTTTTGTATTAAAGGAAATCAAATTTCAGCTAATGGTAAGACATATGAAATAGAAAGTAACTCCGTCCAGGATTATGTCAAAAGGTGAAAATCTGAGCTGTACATTGTGAAAATATTTGAACTGCACCCTTACTGGAAAATCGATTTTATCATCTTTCCGATCACTTCCGACAAATGAAACTGATATGGTATAATCTTCAAGTGTAGTTATTTATTAATTTATATATTAGATTAGTGTAAAAAACATGTAAAGTCGGGTAATTTTAATTCTTATTTCATCACTTTTTGTGCAGTTTTTATTCGCACATCCCTGTGTCTGTACCTTTATGTACCGCTCATGTTTCATAAGAAGGGACAGCGAAAAGTAATTACCATCATAAAGACATAATCTTCCATTGACAGTGACGAGTCATGATGCAATGCCACATGAATCAATTGTCTTCCTATCTGTGAGGCAGCTCCAGTTTAGCACATACTTCAAATATTTCTTAGTAGCGGTATCAGACATGGGATCAAAGGGAATAACACTGTTGTTACTCCATCTCTTGAACCTCCTTGGACCTACCCACCCCCGGATGCTTTGTTATACCAGCATGCAGTACGCTCACTGACCTCCAGTGAATACGTTTTACATTGTACCTCCTTCTTGGTGTACTCGATGCTCAACAATGCTCCCATGCAACGCTAGACAACTCGGCCCCAAAATGTTTGATCGGACAACTCGACCCAATAGACCAGTTCGTAATTCCACTTTGCGCATGAGCAGAGAAAGGTCATTTGTACCAACAGGAATTTTGGTTTATTATTTCACTGAAATGAGCATCTGTGATGTGATGATTATTCATGTGATCCTTATCTGATTAGTGCTTGCCGGCACATCCACCTGATAGCAAGCCTGGCATTTGCAATATCAAAAGAAAAAGGTTGTCATTGCACTCCATACGAAACAATAAATTAGATGCCTGCTAAAATGTGAACTGACGGACTATTCTGGTCACCTGGTCTAAGCACAAGCTCATTCTTTGTTTGAACATGAATTCCACAAATTGTGATGTCGGGCAAGCTTATGCATTATACCGCTTTGAAAACGAGTGAAGTGTCTAACCAACTGAGAAAAAAGAAAGGTCATTTGTACCAAGGTGTACATGAGCTAATTACGAAGTGGCTTATTTACTTGTGCCATTTACCGATTAGATCGAAGAACACTACTTTTTTCTTCTTTTTGCTTGAATATTTTTTTTTTCAGTCTAATGGTCGAGTAGAGCATGAAAAACAATTCATTAAAACTTTCAAGACAATCAATACTTATTCTCTGTAATTCGAAAGAGGTAAGTAAATTAAATTATGTAATAATGTTATCATCGCAGTTTCCCGAAAGACAGCTAAAAAGTGCAGTTTTCAAATTCAGTTCAAATTGAAGTCATTTCCACAAACATCTAAACATTTCGACATAGAATTATATGCTCAATGTAGATCATTAGTTGGTAGAAAACATACAGCTACACAGACTTATTCGTACAATGAAAATAATGGCAAATTTGTACAGCCGAAAATTAAACTGCGGGAGCAATGCAAGCAAGATGAAGTTCTTGCATTTTGTTTTAGTGATCAGGAGATACCAAATAATGAAACATTGAATGTTGTGAAGGGACTATGGTAAAAAATCTTTATCACATAGATACGTCATGCAGATGTGGAGGTGTCACATGGTGTAGTTTTACAGGAGCATGATAGGGGGGGGGGGGGGTGGTGTAGACCAGTGGCGTATCTAGGGAAAACGGCGGCCGGAGCAAGCGCGAAAATTGCGCCCCTAATTTCTGAAAAAGTGTTCAACCCAAACCCCATCCCGGTAGGGACTTGAAGTCCACATGATGTGCTTTTTCAAGCACTTAAAAGGGTTCTTTTGACGATTTAAATGTAATAAATGTTGATAAATTTTGGCGAGCGAGCGCATCGAGCGAGCCGAAAATTTTTGTATTTCAGCGTGTTACAAAACATGGAATTTTTGTGATTTTTTTGGTTATTAAATCTTACAATTCTAATCAAGATACAGTGACGGTCGTATATAGATAACGATTTATATCAACAAACAGAGGACTTGAAAAAATACTCTTAATTAGTACGTGAGTGAGCCGAAATTTGTATATTTCTGTGCAGGAAACATGATTGCACTGCATCTCATAGTTCGTTGTACTTGTAAATCATAATATACAATGCTGGCACATTATGGTGGCTTGCCCTGTATATAAAATCATGCGACATGAATCCATAAGCTTGCTAAAACTTACAAATTAGTGTGAGCATTTTCTGAACATGTTCGTATATATAGGAAATACGGGATTCTCTTCAATATGGTTGATAATTTAAGTAATTATCAACATTATGATATGATGGCTGGTCCGGCTGGATTTATGAATGAGAGCGCAGAGAGTGAGCTCTTTTTATTTTTCAGTTAGGTTGGCAAATAGTTATATCGTAAAATTCTCAATAATGATATGGTGGTGGAGGAGGGCTGCAAGGGTGGGTGGGGGGGGGGGGGGGGGGGGGAGGGGGCCTATATGTCATTTTGTCCACGTCATCATCATGTTTTGTTCTTATCTTATTTGATTTGGTTTTCTGCGCCGCCCCCCCCCCCCCCCCCCCGCCAATGAAGAAAGTGACGTCCGGGCGAGGGTTTGTTTGTTTGTTTGTTTGTTTGTTTGTTTGTGTGTGTGTGAACAACAGTAAATGTGTATGTGAACAATAAACACGGTCATTTTTGCCCGCGTCATCATCATGTTTTCGTTCTTATTTTGTTTGACAGGATTTTTTGCAGCCCCCCCCCCCCCCGTATGTTCGAAACCGTTGGCACCCTCTTTTGATCCAATCGGCGATCGCTTCATCAGAACGAAAGAAATTGCAGCCGCTGCACCCTGTACCATTTTGTCTGCTACATATAAAGTGACATGTGTGAACGCAATAAACATTGTCATTTTGTCCGCGTCATCATCATGTTTTTTTCTTATCTTGTTTGATTTGTTGTTGTTGTTGTTGTTGTTGTTGTTTTTTGTGTGTGTGTGTGTTTTTTTTTTTCGTTTTTGGCGCCTCAAGGAGTGGCGCCCGGGGCACGTGCCCCCCTTGCCCCCCCCCCCCCCCCCCCACTTAGATACGCCACTGGTGTAGACAACATAACATATACGTAGCAGATGTGACCGTGAAAGGATTGATCAGGGAGGTGAGAGGAAAGGGTCTCACCTCCCTGGATTGATTCACCTTCCGAGCCTTTGCTAGTCAGCCAGTGATGCGGGATCATCGGGATGCGAATCGGGAAATCTCGTTGAGTCATAACCCCTTCCCCAACTTCTTGGATTGTTTTGTTTTTGTTTTTTGTTCCCTATGTTAATTTCTGTATTTTCTTGTTGCTTGTGAGCGAATTTCAGTATACAGTTAGTGGCAGTCAAAAATGTAAAGACCTCTATTTTTCTTTCTTTCTTTCTGTCTTTACTTAGTATCATGAGCCATCATCATTGGGCCAAGCCCAATAGCAAATCCCAATAGCAAAAAGCTAGATCCGCCCCCACTCCCCCCCCCCCCCCCCCCAGCTAGACCATTTGGTTGCTATAGGATGATGTCCTGAGTCCTGGTTTTAGTGGTTTTGCTTTCTTTTCAATTATTTTTCCAATCTGCATAGGGCCTAATGGGGCCCTTGAATGGGTGTGAGTGTATATAGGCCTAGGGGTGAGTTTGGGTGAGGGGGCGCCCCTTCCCGAACTGCTCGAAGAACTTGAACATAACATAATCATGTTTGTTGTTGTTGTTTGTTTGTTTTTTCATAGAGGACTGATTTAATCCTAAACAAGTTTGTGTAAAAATGACAAATAAGTCCATATATACATGTTTTCTTCACTAGCGATTGGTAATAGATTCCCGGGAACAAAATTAATTTGAGTTGGCCTATATAATTATCTATTTTGTTCCATCACGAACCCAACCAAACAGTTTTACCCATTCGAGATGTCAAGGGTTTGGTCCGCATTGTGTTGGGTCTGATTGTCTTCGGCTCGAGCCTGTGCATACACCATCGTTGGTCATTGTTATGTACCCGAGTCCACGAAACATTCCCAACTCACCAACTCACGATCAGCCCTTCTAGTTTACTACCCACCCGTGTTATGACAGCTCATGGCACCAAAAAGACGTTAATTATAGATTTGCTGTTGGTCTGTTATTTGCCATTTAGAACACGGACTTTTATGGTTGTACGAGTGCAATAATTCAGTTCTGTGCGCCATCACCCTTGGATGCGCTATCTTAGGGCGATAGCTCTCTAGCTACAGGTGTAGCCTAGCGGTGGTTAGCATAGCATAGCGAGCGAACGAAGAGCATAGCAGTAATCAATCGCTGCCACTGCGCACTGTACTGTTCATTCGTTTCTACTGTATGTCTTCGAAAGTGAAGCCAGGAAAGTTCATGTGAAAATGGAAGTGAAGATTTTGTTTCTGGCACAGCTGTGCATCTCCGTGTACTGTTCCTCTTCTTTAGGTAAGTCAGCAATTAACAAAGTAAAGGCTGAAACCTGTGTTCTAAGCTGAAATAGCGATAATCAGTTAGGTCTAATTTAGCCTTGACTCGCAGTTTCACATGCAACACCATCGAGGTGTCTGTGATGTACGGTCAGCAGCGGCACCGGGCGATCGATCACCGGGACACTGGCTCCATGTTTTGCTCGGGTAGAGAAGTGCCAGTGGCAGTGCAGCAGTGGGCCTACTCGTCATTGTGTGGTGCCGCTGTCTCATCTCGCTGGTGTGTGTGTGTGTGTGTGTGTAGTTAGGTAATAGTAGGCAGGAATATGGTTTGTTTTGATGATATACACATTATGGTTATTTTGTTTTGGGAGGGGTAGGTTGATAGGTTGGATAAAAAATGATGAGAAGAATGCTTTTTTTATGATACGTTTCTGGAAATGCTGTATTAATTCTCAAGAGAGTGTACTTGTAAGAGAATTTATGTAATGAAGTGGATATTGAGCAATCTGATCAAGTTGATCAAGAATTTTTTCCCTTTTAAGAGTTATACTTTATCCGATATATTTATGTATATAGCGTGTGCTCTGCCGAAAAAAAGAAAAAAAAAAGAAAACAAATTTCTTTGCATTGGGTGTGTGAGTGATAAGGCACATTCGGATTGGCTTGATTAGGCTGATCAGAATAGCTTTTTCTGAGAATTGTGCAGAATTTCATGTCATTTCTCTTATTAAAACAGGGTATGATTTGGTAAAAAGACCCAATTATATCGTACTGTATGTTTGAAAAAATGATTTAGCAGCACAAGTAACCTTTTTGGTGGACATATGAATTTTATTGTTAATATGGATTTGATATTGAATGAAACTCAAAGAATATAATATAAAACAAAAAGTGTGTGTGTCTGTGTGTGTGTGTGGCAACGCAACGCGAGGATTTTAGCACACTAACATTAGATACGTCTATTCCTATACTAGATCTTAAGATGGATCTAGTTTTCTACCTGATTCACAAGTGATAGTGCCTTAATGGGATAATGAAACTGTAAAGTACGCATTTAGAACTATTATGACCATAACTGAAAATGCAATCATGAATGGCGACTTTTTTAATGTTACTTTGTGAGGATGTGAAAGTCTCAGAAAGAGGTCATGATGTTGTTTGCTGTGTTTACGGTATTTTATTCCCCAGTAAAATTCTACAACTGCCCAGACCCAGGGGTCTTAGATATCTTCATATGGATCCTCCATTCTGATTGGTCAACGACAAAGGTGTAGGACCTAATTATAAATTTACCAGCAAATATTTTTCGCTCTAACGTTAGGCCTACTGTACTGCCCAGCAGCCATCTACATGTGTAGTAGTTCTAACGTCAATTAACCGCTTGTTCGCCATGTGCATGTATTTCCTATGCACTCCCAGGTTGGTGAACCTAACGATAGGCACTGTATTGAATAGTTCGCCGCCCATAGCGCGCCACATATTATTAGCGCATGTTTTATACACACACTTCAATGTACGATGCATTGTGCATCATCGCGTTTGAAAAACTTTGTTAATCTGCCACCTGAAATCCATTCGAAATCAAAAACATTCTCGCATTAAAAGTGGTTTTGTCACCTGTTACATATGGTAAAATACATTTGGATTACAATTTGTGTTTTTATGGAGGAAAAAGGTGAATTAGGAATGTCTTTTGAAAGTGATGAAAATCTGTTGCCCCAGCTGATCTCCGATCGCGCTGCGTGTTACATGCGATGTGAATGTCTGGCGACTTTAGGTAGTGGCGACTTAATGGTAATTGACGTTACTAGTTTTTGTAAGCAGTGGCGGATCCAGGGGGGAGCACACTGGGCGCGCCACCCCCACCCCCCCCCCCCCTTTATTTTTTGCTTAATCAAAAAAAAAAAAAAAAAATAGGGGGGGGGGTGTGTGCCCCTTCCCCTTTAAATTTGTAAAGGCGCCCCCTCTTTACGGAATTCCTGGATCCGTTCCCAATGTAAGTGTGCAGGCAAGTGTATCTTTAACACGTATCTAATTGATCGCAAATTGTAATTGCTAATTTTGAATTGTGCGCATATTCTACATTTGCGCATTATCAAATGATACTTTTTTCTCTGACTGGTAGCACGACAACTTCTTTCTATGACGACGGCTGTATTTCCTAGAATAAGCTACCAACGTGTCGTGAGGAAATAAAGAAGTTAAGAACAGTTGTTTTTGCATGGATTGGTGGCAAAATCATAGTTTTAAAGTGCTGTTCCACACCATCGAATGTTACTTCACAAACAGCAAAATCAGACAAAACAGAATTGCGGATGTTTCATCATAAAATTACTATAAACGTTTGGAAAAATACTGTGTTGCACCTTGTTCACTAACACTCCATAGACAGTGGGTCTACAGTGAAATTGGAGGCAGCAAATAGTGGGGGATCTAGACCCTGTGCTGATGTCATCAACTTGAATG
Source organism: Diadema setosum (assembly GCA_033980235.1). NCBI lineage: Eukaryota > Metazoa > Echinodermata > Echinoidea > Diadematoida > Diadematidae > Diadema > Diadema setosum. Next base: position 28,063,297 of record CM067075.1, on the reverse strand, counting down.
CCTATCAATCTCTCTCATTGGTTTCTTGTGCACAGAGTATCATCAAATCATTATGTCTTCAGGAATTTCACCCTAACATTACACAAACTCTGATCATTGCTGGGTTTTTGCAATGCAACAAAAGTTGATGTGAAATTAAGAATTATTTAACTTGTCATCATGACAACACACACACACACACACAAACACACACACAAAAGTCAGGATGTCCTACATTGTATTTACGTTTAATGGGAGACTTCTGAAGACATACATAACATCTTCACCTGGTCTAAGATTGTACGTGCCTGCTTGCATATTTATATCACTATTAAATTTGAGATGACATACAATGTATAATGAAAAGTAAAAATCAATAAATTTTATGTTGTATAATGTCAGTTTAGAAGGAGACTTTTAACATCCTGATTATTCAATTTGTTTCCATAAATTTATCAATCCCCACTTAAGCATGTTTTGGAACTTCAGTTGATTGCTTTCATACTGCTTTTACCATCTCACAAACATTTTCATTAACAAAGCATTCATGAAGCATATCATATCTTCCACTGATTGCATGAAACCCGAGACAATTGAGTAAAATTCATTTTGATACAGTGCACTCCCATCATAATGTACACATTGAATACAAAATTCTTGTTACAACATACTGTACATCAGTAGCAAAGATTTGGGTCCCCCAATCATCATCTGGATCTCTTAACATGTACAAATTGTACTTTACTGTTTGGCTATATTAATGAAATTCTGATTTACAATGTGTAATGAAAGAAAACTGCCAATCCAAGGATTTCGTTACAACAGGAGTTGCCTACGGTCCATTTACAATTTATGCACTTTAAATGTCAGAAAAGAAACTCATCTATTTGCTCAGTAAGTAATACAAACTTGCGTGAAATGGCGCATGTTTCTGTTGCCATGCCAAAAGCACTGTTGTACGTGTATTTAACTCTTTATGTGCCATGGTGGAAACCCCTTGTGTGCCACATTATTCAGAGACACCAACGTAGTCATGCTTTGAGAAAACATTCTGTTTTTCCAAGTCTATGTAAACTCCTAGAGATTTCTGTTAAGCTGGACATGAAGTGAGTAAAGTTGTAGAGAAAATGCCAAGCTATGCTTTGATGTAAATTGTATGACAAATCAATGATTTTTTTTTCTTTGAAATGACCAGTACCTACAGTGTACATTACTGTAAAGGCGTGACTTTTGCACACAAAACAGTGACAGAAACTTAGAATTTACACGCAAATCTGTTAGGGAACATCGCTTAACAGTTAAATCAATGTATAAAATGCAAGCTGTATGTGAGACGAACAAAGGTGCGAGAAAAGCTTTCATTGTACAATGTAGTGCGACATTTGGCGATTTATCGATCGGTTTGGGCATGTTTGTGGGTTTGAGCAGAATATGCGAAGTTGGCACGCTGTGGACTGAGTCGGGCCTGCGAACGTGGCACATGAGGAGTTAAATAGTATGTGCTTCTTTTCTATTTCATTGTGTTTGTAATGGTAATTCATAGTTTTTGATTTCCTCCTTTGGTAATTTCTCACCCGGATTTATCCTCTTAAGCAAACTGAGCAAAATATTTGAGGTTCAATTTCATATTGTCTGCCATGGAATTTGTTCCACACCCCCCCCCCCCCAAAAAAAAAGGGTGACTCAGTACTGTGTACATACGCCGAATATTTCGCGAGGTTTTTATTTTTGTGAATTTTGCGAGTCTGGTGCTTTTCGCGAAATTACAGACCTGACATGCGAAAATATTGACTCTGATCCCGATGTGAATGTGACGTACGCGTGTACACTTCTCTATCCTGTACAGGACTCCATGATCGCAAATTTAACCACTCGCGAAATCGTTACGAATTCCCGATTCGCGAAAATTTAGACTCGCGAAATATGTGGCGTATACAGTATGTGATGGGAATAGAACTTCAAACTAAAACGTCAAAGTCTCCTCATTTCTAACTGGCATTCCTACTTTTTTTTCCATTACTTATTTTGATAGATACACACGTCTTGTAATGAGTAGGAACATCCAATTTAATGAGTTGAATGTGACCTCCAAACTATTTACCTGTATTATACTCAGTGACAATTTCATGTTTTACATGTTTGTTTGTTTGTTTGTTTTTGTGTGTGTGTGTGTTGTTGTTGTTGTTATGCTGGCAGTGACTATAATTCTGGTCTCAAACTGGTCTCAAGCTAGCACCTGCATCTATCAGAGCAGGAGTGATTTCCAGTTGGTGTGCTTTACAGTACACCAGATTTAATCATACATGTACTCGCTGGTTCTGTCTCAGTTGTGGAATACAATAATTTCATTGTTTAATGGGCAGAAATTTCATGGCAATCTAAAGAACATGATCTTCAAGAGTCTGAAACTCTAAATCACATGATATTTTACATGATGTAGTTATGACGGTTTTAAACAATTGCATGATTTCTTACTTCCCTTTTAGGTTGATATTGGCTGTTCAGTGATTGCAATCAAATATTATACAAATAGTGAATGGTCACGAGTGCAATGGTACGAGATTTCGCACGGAGGTGAAAGATAAGAGGCGCTCTATTCAACGAGGCGAAGCCGAGTTGAATAGTGCGCCTCATCTTTCACCGAGTGCGAAATCTCGTTCCATTGCACGAGTAAAGACCATACACTATTTGATTTATACAACGTCCAAGTAGATCTTTTTGGTCTAAGTAGGCCTAGAAGTCTATATATGTATGAAAAATATAGCTATACTTACATGTGGATCCACTGCGATTCTCTTTCTGGCTTGTGCAATCAGTGTAGATACAGGTCACAGCTATAGCGCTCATATACACGTACACTAGCACTACGTAGGCCTATGTACGCGCATGCATGTACCGCACACGTACCTGCGCTAGCTAGCTGCATGCGATCCTCAATACGCAACACACAGTACACGCAGTACCGAGCAATTTCTCGAACCGTGGAATAGAACGAAAAAATCGAACCAAGTTGCACGCAAAAATAGAACCAAAATTGCACGGCGCGTTGAATGGAGTACTTATTTAATGTTACGTCACCAACAATCCTCCAATCAAATTACCAGGATCTACTTGGACGTTGTATAAAACTTACTTTTCTTCAAAAATATCTATTAATACATTTCACTGTAAACTTTTAGAGGGGAGGAGAGTAAGAAATCAAGGATGATAAATCAAAAAACAGTTCTCACACTTTGAAATTGTGTGATTGCAAATAATACCAAAGGACATACAGTTGAACCTCTCGTATCCGGACAAGTCGGGACCGGGGCTCATCCGGATAAGGGATTTGGCCGGATACGGGAGACTCAATGCTTTATACATGTACATACCGTATAATAGAGCTCTATGGTACATACACATACACATGTACTGATGTAGCCCATTGTACTACCACACGTAGTAATGTGTATACTGCGACCTTTTCATTGTTACACTCAGTAACAGACCCCAAAATAGAGGTTCGTGTTTGCAAGCGGAAATCATTTTCTTTTATAAATTCTTGGGATGATTTACCTAAATAATTATTAAGAAATGTATCAAGTATTATGTAATTCATGTGTGTTTCCTCCCGTAATTATTAAAAAAAGATAAAAAAATCACGGCGAGATTGCGTCCGGATAATAGAGAGATCCGGATAAAGGGAGGCCGGATAATAGAGGTTCAACTGTACAACATGTATATCTAGATTTATTCTTTTTTAATATATCATATTTAAAATATAAGATCCTGGACAGGATAGTACAGATTATGTCTCTTATTTTCGATCATAGGGTATGATTTACCAGCTAGCCTATTCAAGAAATATTAGCATTTTTAAATAATTCTAACCTGTCTGTAGTGTGTAAATGCACAAGTTTTTTCAGTGTGATATCGGTGTTCACATTCCTTAGCAACGTACACATCAGTTGATCAGTCTCCAAGACAACGGGGTCCCATGATTGCAGAGGTTTCGGTGGCTGAGCATCAACTGGAAGATGGCAGTGGCAGGTACCGACGAGATGCTCGGAATGACAGCATGGCGACGCCCATGCCCTCAGCACCTGGCACTCCACCCCCTGCTGATACTGTCATCGTTGAGGTGAGCTGCAGACAAACAAACAAATCAATCAAACGAACAAATCAAACAAAACAAAATGTAATACATTAATGATTAACATATTGAAATGAATATGAAACATTTTATGGTGATTTCAGTCCGACATCAAGGTCTCTCCCCCATTTGCATACAGTGTACGTGTAGTTCATGCTTGATTGTTTAGACTGTAGAATGTGATGCAAACTGTTGGTATTGGAACACTACATGTAGTTCATCAAAGGCTATCATGTGTCATACTCAAGATGTGAGTTTTACTGTATACTCACTGTACAGTGTATGTGAAGATATTATCTCAAGGTTTTTCTCGTGATGGTATTGTATTAAATGGAGATCATGTGGATTGAGCTTTTTACTTTTTTCAAGATACCAAGACACCACTTATGAAATAGTACAAAGCATACCATTCTAAGAGGAATTCAAAGTTTTTTTTGATGAAAATTGATTTTGGAATGGCTGAGACATCCAGAAACAAAGTAAAACAAAGCGATCATAATAAAAGGTGGATCCCACCTTTTTATGCAGGCCTCCTCCACGAAGAAGGTTGAAGCTTAACTAATAGAGCAAAAGAATTTTTCTCCTGCATGAAATATGAATTTTTATAAAGTCAGCTGGAGGATTCACTGTCTTTCCACACCTGGATCCTTGTTCAGAAAAATGGTTTTTCAGAGGAGATGTGGTTTGAGGGCAAGTTGGGGGGAAGGGGGGAGGGGAGGAGAGGGACCATATTCCTAATAATGACGTGTATTCATAACTATTTCTCGGTGCAAGTCACCGCGTGGTACTGTACTGTGGGTTGTTGGCACATCAAACAGCAGCGAGTGCAGAGTGACACACATGAGCCATCTTTGTCTACCTCCATTCTTGCATGCAAATCTAGTACATTGTACACAGTCGCTTGCCTTTGTTCAGCCTTCTTCCTCTTCCCTGTCTGTATGTGTGCATGTCTGTCTGTCTGTGTGTTGGGCTCCCTTTCTATCCCTCCCCCATCCTCTCTCACTCTGTCTGCCTGTTGTCATGACAACTCATTCTTCCGTCTCTGATAGGTGTAGGGCACTACAGGCTATAAAGTTGTCAGATGAGGACGTTCTCAGAGGAACATATTCCAAGTTCATGAATATCGTGAAAATGACACAAATTTCTTCTTCTTTTTTTTTTTCTTTTTTTTTTTGTGTGTACATGTGTGTGAGCTAGACCAATATCATGATTCCATTTTCTCTGTGATTGTGTTTGGGCATTTTTTTTCCCCCACAGCTTTGTTTGACAATCATCAGTGACTGAGTAGGTACGATGTGTGGCAAATTTGACTAGTGGGTGTTGTAGTCAGTCATTCAAGCATGTTGAGTTTCCTGGTGCACAAAAGTTATCTACCACTGTAGATACAGTGGGAGCAAGCCATTTGAGGACTGCTCAGCCAGTATATTTATGAAATCGGAAGCAATTTTGCTGGCCTTGCAAAGTATCAATTATACATGTTGTACAGAGCATAAAGTGTGGGATTTTAACATTGCTCTCTCTGTGCTGTAATTTTCTGTAATGAGAATATATTTTTTCTTGATTACTGTATAAAGGTAGCCATTATGCAGTTTTTACAGTGAAATAAAAGGCAAGTGTGTCTGTTGTAAATCCATCGCTTTCAGAATGAAAGAATGAAAGATAATGGCCATTATTATGTACGTGTGCCTGTTGGTTTCATTCGATATCCCTTTGTATGAATGTGTGTGACTCTTGTGTGACATGGGGTACACACTACACGTACGTGCCAGTGTCCTGTTCGTATATTACAGAGCATTCTGTATGACCACTCATCCATCATACAATGTACAGTTTACTTTGTGCCATATACATGTACACACAAGTTGAAATCCTGAGGATATATTGTACACACTAGATCTAAAGGTCTGTGCCAGACAGAGCTTTGCCCTTTATAAGCAGCATTTTGTCAGTTTATACAGCAGAAGAAAGGAGTTTGTCATCACTCTTCGTATAATAATGACTTCATCAATCAAAAAAATCCCCCTCCCCCCCCCCCCACCTCAGCAAAGTGGAAGAGTTGGGAAAAGGTACACAAGTGTCACAGTTGCATTGACTGTAAATAATGCTGAATACTGTAGTATGTATTCTACGAAGGTAAAGACACTATTGGAGCATAGCTAAAAATATTTCCCCCTTTACCCACATTTATGAGCATTTGGACAAAGGTGTGATATATGAGATACAGGCAACTGTCCATTTTTCAGACTGTCCTTTTGAATGTACAAAACAACTCAGAGCATGAACTTTTTGTGAATTGCCACTGGCATATTCAATGCATATAGTGTAGACAAGAACTTTCATATGTGCATTTTAACTTCACGAATCTTGGTGCTCGCGAAATTTGAGAAATTAAAGTGCACGCGAACATTCCTCATTTTACAGTACTGCTTGTTTAAAAGTCACAGTATAAAGTAGATTGAACGACATTTAAGTTTTTTCTTTTAATCTATAAATTTTACAAAATATCTTGTATCATGTGATAATAATGCAGCTTATACAGCTGTACAGTGTAGTTATGCACAATTGTATCCCCCTGCAAAAAAAACAAAACAAAACAAAACAAAACAAAAGTACTTTTAACCAACCAAACAACAGAACAATAAATGATAGGGATTACCACTGAAACTTTTTTTTTTTTTTTTGAATGCACCATATATACTGACATAATCTGCTTGGATCGATTCCTTTATCATACATTGTAATTTACATATTATTTTTGTAGGTGGTATATATTTACTGACCTATGTTTTGTTTTGTTAACTACAAATTAACTACAAATTCACAGTGTACTTTTTGTCTTCAAACAATTAAAAATTGTGCGTAATGTTGCATGGGAGATGTTGGAGGTACAATGTACTGAATTTATGTTACAGATGCGGTACATATTTGTAGCAGGAAATTATTTTGTGTTATTGCTGATTTTTAAACCTGTTCACTATTTCATGCTGGAGCTATCATCCAAGTAAGTTGTGAATGGATATTTAAAGGAAAACACTGGTACAGTAGGGAGAGAGAAAATAAAAATTTTAATTATTTCACAAGTTATGGTATTTAATTACTGTAGAAACACTTAAAATCAGACAGAAACATAAAGCAGATTTAAACACACTCTACAGATGTACATGTACTGTTCGTACCCAAAGCCTCAGTCGCATCAATTGAACAGGCAGGAGAAAACAGGTAGAAATATTAGATATATTGAGAATGTTGGGGGCCGTTAACTGGTTTAGAGAGAATAATTCCTTTAATATGCACATAATCATAGTCTATTAAGATTTTGACTCTCAAAGAAATAATGATGAAATGGCAAGACCACACCCATTTCTTTTAAATCCATCTTTATGACACACTGTTTGATGAAATCATTTCTGCATATGTTGTATATCATGAGTGGCAGTGCATTGCAGTGGGGAGGGGGGGGGGGGGTAGAAGCAGAGGGAGGTAGGGAGAGATGAAGACCAAGCAATCTTGCTGAGTACATTAACATTATTTAGCCACAAATGTATGTTTCATGGAAAAATTGATGAAAGTTTGTCCAAATTCCAATGTAAATCTTTTCAGTTCGCTCTGATAGCAAGTCCACTCGTGTTTGTTATGGACAGCGTTGCTGTATTTTTAAGTTAGCGTAACAGTGATTGATTGATACACCTCTCTGATATTTGTATAGCATGATGGGTTCCCATTCTGTTTATAAAGTTCCAGTGTAAGGCAGTGGTATGCATTTTGTGTGATTTTGTGACTCTTTGAAGGATGCACATCAAATAGCAAGTACATTGTAGCTCGTTCCCTACAGAACCTGATGGTTTGCATATTAAAGTCTATGAGCATTTCAGAATTTGGTATGAAACAGGTTAAATTGAAATAGCTACAATTGTATTACGTTTTTTTTGCATTTAAATGTAGGGATAAATGCTATAGTAGTACCAATACGATGTTCACTATACTTTCACCAGGCACCATGAGACATACACTACACTTTACAGTGTTGTTTTGTTTTTTAAACCAGAATGTGTGGTTTAAAAATATCAGAAGAAAAGAATGAAGTTAAAGATAATAAAAAGTTTTGGTACCTCAAAAGCTTCCCTGAATTTCCTTGTCTTGGTTTGTGTTTCAGGTTAAAGTACGTTGTCTGTGAGAATTACTCGCCCCAAAGTGCTCTCATGTCTTGGTAATCATGCAATAATGGTTTCGTACCAGAGCCGACGCTGTACAGCGTCGATAAATATTGTACGAAACCACTGAGTGCGACCAGCAGCGTGCAGCCCATTGTACGCATAGCTAACTGCGACCAGCAGCCCCATACGCATAGCGTAATGGGGCTTCGCATTGTAGCATTCAGGATCATGACAGAATTAGTATCGCGGGTAAATGTCAACTTAAAATCCAAAAATTTCTTCGATTTGAAGACTTACCAATTAAGTTGAAGCATTGAAAACAGGCTTCGAACAACGTTTGGTTCTGCCAGTAGTCCCTTTCTGTTCGAATTGATGACTGAATGTGACTCGGTCGAGAGGACCTTGGGAGAGCTACATACACTGGATACCATGGCCAGCGCATGCGCACACAAACATCTTATCCGTTCATGGATTTGAAATTTGTGTGCATGTGATGTGTTCGCATGCACTGGCTGTAGTATTCAGTGTACTGTACGTAGCTCTCCTAAGGTCCTGTCGACCGAGTCACATTCAGTCATCAATTCGAACAGAAAGGGACTATAGGCAGAACCAAACGTTGTCCGAAGCCTGTTTTCAATACTTCAACTTAATTGGTAAGTCTTCAAATTGAAGAATTTCTGGGATTTTAAGTTGACATTTACCCTGCGATACTAAATCTGTCATGATCCTGAATGCTACAATGCGAAGCCCGATTACGCTATGCGTATGGGACTGCTGGTCGCTATGCGTATGGGGCTGCTGGTCGCAGTTAATTGCATGATTACTAAGACATGAGAGCACTTTGGGGCGAGTAAGTCTCACAGTGTTAGTTATATGAAAGGTACTTTAACCTGAAACACAAACTAAGACAAGGAATTTCAAGGACACTTTTGAGGTACCAAAACTTTTTATTATCTTTAAAGTTAAGAGTGACCTGTCTCTTCAAATTCATGTTTAAGAGATTATCCCATGTCTACAACTTGTAAAAAAAGATATTTGCACAGAAGTGAAGCAAAAGCTTGCTTTTGAAATGAACACATCCATATCACACTGACCATTCATGATAGATTGTGTTGTTATTTACTGTAAAACACGATATATTTGTGGCATGAAAATTTTGCGAATTGGAGCTAACGGCCTTTCTCGCAGCATGAAATTTTCGCGACTTGCCACTGGCATCCATTGCATATTGTGTAGGCAAGAACTTTCGCGTGCATTTTTGAAATTTCGTGAATGTTGCTGCTCGCGAAATTTGTGAAATTAAAATGCACACGAAGATTCCTTGTTTTACAGTTTTATACTTTCAGGCTGACAAACATTGATAATCAGCACAATGTGCCTTTGTGTGCGAGGTATATTGTACATTGTCGGGCATTTCCAGCGGACACACCTGTACATTGTGTAAGGGTACATTTCAGAGATGTCACTTTATTTTCTGTTGCCAATGTGCATTATCCTCCAATTTTGGGGTAATGTTGTATGTACAGCATGCAGTGCTGGACATCTAATAACATGTGAAGGTCAGATAATGAATGCTCATTAAAACTTTGTTGTGTTTCAACTGCATGGTTTAATATTGATTAGAAAAAGATAATAACAGCTCTACATGTAGAATTTAGTTGAACATTGTGTGTCTTACCATTTCTAGACTTTGTGTGTAATGTACACAACAGACAAAAATAGAACAGTTTTGTCTGTCCATGTTGCGTATAAAACCCTTCTCAATATGCAGGGCATAATAATAATAATAATAATAATAATAATAATAATAATAATAATAATAATAATAATAATAATAATAATAATAATAATAATAATAATAATAATAATAATAATAGTGGCTACTTGTATAGCGCACAGGTCCACTTTTCAGTGCTCATGGCGCTTCAAAAATGAAAAAATATCACTTCACTTTTTTTTTTTCTCTCTCTCTCCCTCTGATGACCCGTTTGAACCATTAAAGTCTTTCAATTTGAAATTATGGCGGCCCAGAAAAGAAATGTAGTCACCCCCCCCCCCCCAAAAAAAAAATAAAATAAAATAAAATAAAAAAAATAATAATAATAATAATTAAAAAATATTTGTTGAAATTTAGCTGCCCAATAGGGCCACCAGAAGATAGCCATTTTGGAAATTAAGTGGCCCAACATCAATCTTTATGGCCCTTGGGCCACCACTAATGTCGAGCCCTGCAATACTCGTACATGTATGTACTGAGTGGAGCATTTTGCCCACTCAATATGCAGCTATTAACAATAAAGTCATTATAGTGTACGTCACTTGTGAAGTTCATCATGAAATTTTAATATTTTAACATGTTAAGTACACTCTTGATGCATCATGTTATAGTGCGATGTCTTAAAAAGTGAGATTAAAATCTACTGGTACATTGAACTGTATGCATGTTTTCATATAATATTTTATGTTTTCATGTAAATTGCATATTTTGAGATGGTCATCAAAATTGTTGGCTTACAATTTCTATTCGAATGATAACAGGATGGTCACAGCTACTATAACTCAACGTACTACTCAAACGGGCAGCACTACTTCATTGACATGGTTGCTACGGACGAGCGAGTTGTGAATGTGCACACTGCGCTCTCAAGAACCCACTTGACTGCGGGGGTAAGTTTTACATGATACGAGTGACCACTCTCACTCAGACACACTCTCCATTTTATGAACAACAGAAAAAAATGTGGTGGTTGCGGTATCAGTGAAAGTATTGTCAGGATATACCATTATTAAAAACTGTTTAAAACTCATTAAACCACTCTATATATTGATAAAATTCAGCTGAAATGTGAGTTAATGTTGAGAAACCGGAGGGAAATTTGTGTTATTTCTAGGGGCGGCTCTGTGGATAATATGGGTCTCATAAAGTATCTGTAGTTGCAGTGACAACAATTTGTAGTATTCTCTGAATGTTTACATGAAAGGCTTCAAAGGTTCTCAAACAGACTATAATACCCCTTTCATAATGGTATCCTTAATGTTTACATGAAAGGCTTTAAAGGTTCTCAAACAGACTATAATACCCCTTTCATAATGGCATCCTCGGATATCATGCCAGACTCAAGTCTGGGATGAACACGGTCTGATACGGTATTGATCTCGAACATGGCACAAACTAGGCACACGTTCCCATAGCAACCTGCTGGGGACACGGTCCCATGATTACTTGCGGCCAGCTTCCCGCGTCTTTTTTCATGAAAGCAACAGTCTGGCACTCCACCAAAATGCAGAATCCACAAATTTTTCCAAATGCATTACAACAATACATACATGTAAAAGCTGCCAGCAATCAGTACAGTGTATGTATAGCCACCGATGGCAGTCGTCGGTAATCATATTAATTACCAGCGCAGACTGACCCAATTCTAAGCAGGCTCACCTAATTGCCTTGCAATTTTACACGTGAAATGAGTGTAAACATTGTTTAGACAAACTATATTATTTTGGAGTCAACACATATTTTATTTTTTGTATTATTTAATCATTTGTTGTTCTTACAAATTTGATATCTCTGCAAGTCGGTGAACAATTTGTCATGGCATATAATATACGATAATTAAACGATCATTGTACGTTGATAAAGCACACACGTGTATTAACTAACGCGCGCTTGCAGTTGTGTTTGTCTGAGATTTCTGGTTCTGGTTGTATGCTGTGTCCGTTCATATTGACAGCGTCTAGCAAGAACTTCAGGCCGTGTTCATCCACTGTTCGTGCTATGTTCATGCCGAGTCGTGCTTTCATATTGACAGTGGTCTGGGATGAACACAGCACGTCCTCCGGAGGACGTGCCGTGTTTTTGGCCAATATGAAAGGGGTTTTAATACTCATTCAAGAACTAATATGGTAGACTCCAAAATCAGCGGAACTGGGATTGTACATTCTATGACAGAAGTTAGGGAACAGCCAGTCAGCTGTAAGTATTCAAGTCGTCATGGCAACTTCAATTTGCTGTTAAGCTTTTCATGATTATATTATGTAATTATTACAATCTTTTTGTTTTTGAAGCTGGCTTATGGTATGTCTTACTGTGGCTGTGTCATGTTCTTGTCTATGCAGGAGGTTTCGCTGCCTTTTCAATTTCCGTTTTATGGCCACAATCTCACCAAAGTATACATTGCCACTGGAGGTAAGCTTAGAAAATTACATTGCACAATCTCACCTTCTGACATACATGTTTATAGCATCATTATAAATGTAAGCATGAAAGTGGAAACTTTTGCGCAATCACTTGTCACATGTGGCCAATTTTGGTAAACTTTGCTTGTTTACAGTTTCGTACTTTGTACCACTGTATGGTCCAATTTGTCTGGCAATATTTTCTAATGTCATCATTGCAGTGATAGTTCAGTTAAAATTTGCAGAAATTTCTCTGCCGACAAAAAATAAAAAGAAAGGAATCCACCTTTTTTTTGGTGTTTATTCACGATATTGAAAGCGATCCTTCAAATGGCATGTTTACTCGCCCTTTTTAGCTGTGTTTGCCTAACCCTCAAGAAAGAGAAGATTAAAAAAAAAAAGGTACAGACAGTAAATATGCTGTATAGTTGTATTTGATATGCAATGCAAAACACACACATAACGGAATGCTGGTTGCACAATTTATTCCTTGGTGTGTAGCTGTGTGTTGCAGAACCCACGCAGAAACCACATTTTAATTTTTTTTTTTTTTTAATTCAATGACGTGCTCATACTGCTGGAACTTCCCAACATTGTGTGCAAGCATGCACAAATTCATCACTTTCACATTTTACCCACGATGATTGAATGAAACATTCATGGCTCAGATGTACTTTGTATACTAGTAATTATCAAGAGGAGGTGACCTGCCAGAGAGGGTTCTCATACCATAGTCTTTAAATCATGAGCCAATTTAGGGGAACATTTTTACTTTTTATGTCATTGATAAATGACTCTGTGGTCATTTCATACATGTGTGCATTGAAGATTCACTTACAAGTCTGGCTTTCTTTTAAAAATCAAATTAATTTCTTACCTCCTTAGCCCCCCTCCCCAGCGAAAAGAAAAAAGAAGAACCCAAACCAAAAAAAAAAAAAATAAATAAATAAATAAAATAACCAACCAACCAAACAAAAATAATTAAGTATAGAGGGACTGTGTCTCAAACTATTTTTCATATAAAAGATTATGCTATTCAGTGTTCTACCACATTCCATGAAAAGCTTAAGGACTCTAAAAAAAAAATCCAGGAAATCTGTCTGTCAGCCACCGAGGTTCTTGAAATTGACTACGTGCGGCATGGCATCTTTTCAATGAATTATTGATAAAAGTCAATTAAACCTGAACATGCGTGAATATAAACCTCAAGTTCAACAGTTTAATTCATTCGTAAATAACGCAGTGGTTTATGCAATACAGGGCAGTTACCACAGTGGTCTCATTATTCAAAAGCCGTAACTTCCATTCCCAAGTTGCTAAGGTGAGACGGGGACAGAAAATGATAAATTTGTTTGTCTCTGCCAGCCTTGCTTGTGGTTGCACATGTGATGTACAGTATCGTTTAGTCTCTGTATACAGAGAATGAGCTATACGAAAACAAGTAGGCCATATTCTTACATTCCATTTGAATCAGTCTTCCCTCTTTTGTAGTCTTTAGATTAAAGCAAAGCATGGAAATCAGATGTGAATTGTTTCAAAAGAGGGTACAGCATGCTCTGAATTGAAGTCAGATGGTAATGTGTAATTACAAAAAAAAAAAAAAAAATCCACTTCCACTGCTCTTCTGTACAGGATTTCACACACCCCTTTAGTTGTTTGCCATTTTTATTAGGAGGGGATGGGGGTAAATGCATGACATCCCTTTCTTCATCACATGTTTTTATACTTGCCGTGTATTGATGTGTCGTGATCAGAGAAGGGAGGTGTAGGTGTCTCACCTTCCCGATCAGAGCAAACCCAACGCACGTAGGGGTGCCAGCGTACAGAAAAAAAGAAGCAGAAGAGGCTGTATAATAATGAAAACCCATTCAGTTTATGAGTTGATCTTACTGCTTCCTCTTATAATGCATTATGTGCACCGTGTGTGTTCGCCTTGCTCATTGTGCTAACGTGTACGTGACTGACATGTCATGCTGGGGGAGAATTTCAGTCTTCGTGAGCAATGACAGCCCCTGATGATATAATTTCCAAACTCGTGCACAACGCCGTTCCCTTACACATCGATGTGTATGGTTTTAATAGGGTACACTGCATTAGGAACATCTCTTTTGGGGGGGTTGCTATGAGTAAGAAAAGCTCTCAAGGAAGGTGCAGCTAGATGTAGTGCTAATAATGATAGTGATAATGAGTTATAAGTAATAATGCTAACAAGAGTAGTAATAAAGCTCAAACCATTATACTGGCTGAGAATGTTGCTTGATTTACAGACAGGAAATCAGCCAAGAAACCTTTGACGATTACAAAGACGAAACAAGTGAAAGATGTGCGTATTTCATACAATCTGTGCTCCACCTTCCGTGTGCACAGTTAACCAATAAAGTATAGCAGTACATTCTATGTCCTTCTATTCTCAAATATGCTATCTAGACAGATTGAGAGAGGAAAATATGATGCTTGTCTCAGAATGATCAGGGATAGAAAGGATGGCCCCTCTATGGCTTCCTTGCCACTGGAAACCTACATGCAGTGTATCAGTTTTGTTGGTGATATTCAGTGTTCTTATGTCCATAATTAAAGGCATTATTTACCATTTGCAGTTGAAACAAAAACCTAGCTTTAGTGTGCACTTCAAAATAGTTCTAAAATGTGCGTTAGAGGAATAGAAACAGCCAATTAATATAACAAATGTTAATCAGTATAATCAATGTAAGTATTGTTGAATATACAAAATGTGAACATATTAAGATCATTTCTAGAATAAACTGTCTACAGTTACGGTTTATGGAGAGAAATAGTGTTACATTTTAGGCTTTATCACAAAATCTTTATATAGTAGGATGTTTTGTCATACAACTGACCAACACATTCCGTATGCATCAATCATATAATGCGATGACTCAAACATCTTTTATGTCAGTGCTCCCCAGTGGTGAACAATACTTTAAAGGAAACCAACACCCAAAGAGAAATGTGAATTGAGTGAAAGCAGCAACATTAGTAGAACACATCAGTGAAAGTTTGAGGAAAATCGGACGATCGATGCAAAAGTTATGAATTCTTAAACATTTGGTGTGGAAACTGCTGGATAAGGAGACTACTTGAGCTTATGGCATCATGTGTGGACAACGTTATAAAGAAAATATAAAGAAAATTAAACATGATTTCATTTTTCTAGCATAATAAAAGAGCACTTGATAAACTGCTTTCAGAAGGCAGGGGGAATAATTACTGCCCTTGACATATGTCAGTATCAAGTTGTTGGAATGCGTAATTTTCATGAAAAATGAATTTTTGAGGAATTCCCTTTATATTTTCTTTATATTGTTGTCCACACATGACATCATAACCACTAGTAGTCTCCTCATGCAGCGGTTCCAACACCAAAACTTTAAAAATTCATAACTTTTGCATGGATTGTCTGATTTTCCTCAAACTTTCACTGATGTCTTCTACTAATGTTGCTGCTTTCACTCAATCCACATTTCTCTGTGGGTTTTGGTTTCCTTTAACATGCTTGGAAATACTACATCAAAATGATCTTCAGGCTGAGAGGCAAGAAGAAGATGATTTATTTTTAAAATGTGGCAGTGTAATTTTACTGCTCCTTTCCTCCTTCCTCCTCCTCTTCCTTCTATTGTACATTTGCTTTCCATATTAGTATAAAACAAAATGCCCTCTTTCAGTTTCATAATGCACATTGTACAGATTCCTTCTAGAGTTGGTTTAGTAGGTAAAGTAATAGGTGTATAATGATCAGTGGGGTTGAGCTATTGCATTATGGTACCTTTTAGGCAGGTAATTGTTCGTAACTACAGAGTTACGGTACCATGTTTCCTAGATTCTACACTTGAGGCTCCTTGAAAACTAAAATTTGTCTAAATGTCCTGACAATAGAATACAAAAGCCTCCCTGTTTCAGGTATTATTGAGGCTTGTTTAGTTAAAGATAAATGTGTTGCTCTTTGGAATAATGAGGCATGATTTTAGATGGGTCCAATTCATATGCTCAAGGACAACATGTTGGATCCAACTATTCATTTCTCTTCATTAAAACCAGATTAGAGATATGAGATATGTATTCATGTGATATATAGTATCTTTGCTTTAGGTATCCAGCTCCACTGTACATTATTGTTTTCTTCACCCAAGTTTTTTGCTGTCACTAAAAAAAATAAAACTAATCATTAATGCGCATTATCATTGCATAATTGCTTTCAGAAAATATGATCACTAAAAAAAAAAAAAAAAAAAAAAAAAAACAATAGAAAGAACAAGACACATGCCCATAGTTAAATACAGCAGTATGCATTCATTTTTATAGACTGCTTTGCTTTTAAAGGCAACTGTTGCTTGAAGTATGGATGAAGGGGGGATGGGGGCTGAGGAATATCAGGGAAATTAGATGCTACACTATAGATCCATCTCCTTGCCTGCAGTGACTTGGGGTAAGGTGCGGAAATCTGCTGAATATTTTAACAACTTCCCGCTCTTCATGTGGAAAGGAGGATAGGAAAACGACCTCACATGCATCACTACCTTGTTTCAACACAGGATAATGGGCAAGGGCAAATGCGTGGTGCACTGTGCCTACAAATTGCAAGCTCATTGCATTATTTTTCCTTTTCCGGTGACTCGACATTTGCTCCTGCAATAATCACTCGAGGCTTATAATCACGCAAGGCTTTACTGTAAATTTGAATCTTGAATCTTGTATATTCTCCAAGGATTTAGGGTTATGGTTTGATAGGGTTTTAAATTTAGTTTGAGGATTAGATTTAGGATTAGGGCTATGTTTGTGGGTAGAATTTATGTTTGACTTTTAATAATTTGCAGATATTTCATGGGAACAGTTGTCACAGGAGCAAAATGCCGTGGTACCTCCTTTTCCAGACACAATGTTAAATCATCTCAAAGATATCTTGAGAGCTATAGACAGAAAGAAAGGTTGGCCTGTTCTTTAAATTATGCATAATAATTGGATATGCACTATTTTCTGTGAGATTTTGTCAATGAAAAGTATGTGAAGAATCAGTTTGGCTAAATACTTGCAAAATGCCTAATGTTAATTCAGTACAGAATAAATTGTACTTTACAATTTATATGTTCCCCTAGCTCAAAAAGTTGGCCAAAATGAATGATTTGCATTTTTCTACATAGTTTAAAGGACTACACTCTGAGCTTTAAAATGGTAAGTAGCTTTGTAAGATAGGACCATCCTAACCCATTCAAAAAGTAATTGAGTGAAGAGAGAGTAAGTAGGTGCAGTTTCATAGGAAAGAGAGAAAAGAGGATTTTTAAAGATAAGGGTCACTCAGTTGTACTATGCAAAAGTATCAATGAAAATTTATTCTATTTCCAAGTGAAAGCAGTGCCTGTTTGAAAAAGTATAGCCTACAGAAAAAACCTAAGTAGCCAAATTTCAACAGGAAGTAGAGAAAAGATTATTCTCCTAAGTAAGACGAGCATAAAAATTTGAGTCAGACAACCTAAATGACATGCATTTTGTAATACGTTGGTCCGTTGCATAGAATCCTAATCTGCAACTTTTTGTGAGTTTTGCACTGGATGGTCACAAATACGTGTAAATCTCCCCATATTCCATGTGATCAGAAGTGGTACTCCTTTCTGCAGTGATGATCTGAAAAATTTTTCCTACTTTCCTCAAAACTTCACTGCGAACTGTGTTCTACTATATATTTTTGAATATTCACTGAAACCACATATCATTTGAGGCATTACTTTTCTTTGAAATGATTTGATTCTACCAAAAGATTGTATACAAGCAACTACCCCAAATAAATGTAAATGTACTGGCTGAAATTATGTACCAGGATAACTATGAAATTCCTTTTTGAATATCTGATCTGCCGCCACTAGTAATTAAAAGATAAACCATACCTACACTGTAATAACCAATTACCACATGTCAAAAGCTCTGGAATCATGCACTCCCCGTATGCTTTTCCTGCCATGTTTTATGAAATAAATTCCGCCATGCATAGTTTCAACCCTGATTCACGAACGATCAAGTGCATCGAGCATCCCAGCTTTACGCAGTTGGGACGCAAGCATGTCTGTAATGGCTTTCCCCGTGAGGAAGGAGCTCACGTGACAAAGACGCGGGAAATGTCTCAAGATAGGATCACTTGGCCCTCTCTAGGTCTGCGTGCGACTATCAATATGCAAGGCATGCATTAACCATGTGCCTGTGGCAGCCCATTAACGAACAACTTTCTCTCCGGGGCGTGGTATAAGACTTTACTCTTTCGATGTGTGCCCAGCTGACTGATGGAATAGGGGAGAGAAGGACGACTCCAGAGGGAGAAATATTCCCCCTTGGAGATCATACCAAATAAACCGCATTAGACACTGATGAAAGCTGTGACCTACTGAAGGGTGGATTGAAAGCTTTATTTTGTGTGAGATTATCCTGGAGGAAGCCTGTAAAGCATCTAGGAGAAAAATGTTCCACCCCTTGGTGAAAGCCAGTGTGAGTGAAAAAAGTGAATAAAAGCATTGAATCATACACACTGTAAGCAATTGATGAAGAGTGCGTACAATGTATCATTGGGATCGAGAGAGATGTTCTTTTTCTTGTTTGTACAGCTGTATATCAATAGCTTGTAAAATACTGTAAAAGTGGATATTTTAGCGCGACTAATTTTTCGCGCTAGACCGGGTCAGAAGAGTTTCGCGTGTTTTTAATTCCGCGGAATCAAGACATCACGCACAAGAACGTATGGCAAGCAAAAATATTCGCGTGTTTTTATTTTCGCGCTAGTTTCTGGTTGCGCGAAATTCGCGAAAATTTCAACACCACGAAAATTTCCACTTTTACAGTAAGTGCATGATATTGATTGTGAAAGTGAAACTTGGATGTAGTCATATGCCTTGTCTTGACTTTAAATTTTATGAATATAAACCTCATATGATGCATCACGCGTTACCCCGTGGTACCGTAGTACCCCGGGGTACCACGTTGTGTAGCGCCACCTCACGTCCACTCAAGGACAGAAATGCATGCACTGTGTGTGCGTGTACATAGTCATTTCCATGCCACTGCATGTTATACCATCCATGCGTGGCACGCTGTGCTAGCAATAGCATGTACTTCAGAGCAGTGCAGTGCAGTGCAGTAGTGGCTAGCGCGTACTAGCTCCAGCACCGAAATAATTTCTACTTTTTGGCAACCCAGGGTACAACTTTAAAAAAAAAAATAAATGCAACAAAGTGGCTGATTTTCATTTGGTACCCCGGAATACCATTTATGTCATCATTATTTATTATGACAATTTACAGGGTAGTGTAACGTGGCTCCCGAGGACATCATTTGAGTTCTCACCCTACGACCAATTACCATAGATACTCTAAAAATGCTACAACGTGTGGGCTCCAAAACACTTTCCATGCATGCAGACATACACATTGTAGAGACAGATAGACAAACAGGCAGAAATTACAAGCAATATTTGAGCCAATTCTAGACACTTTTCGTGGCGATTGTATTGCTTTCAAGTGGCATGTTTTGATTGCTTTTACAGGATTCCTGTCACTTAGCACCTTCTTCCATCAGCATCTCTCGGCCACCCAGTACATCGCCCCTCTCATGGGAAATTTTGACCCAAGCCTGAATGACTCGTCCAGAATCAGATATGGGTACAACGGTAAGTTTGTTGCCACAGTGAGGAGAAGGATCTCCGGTTGATAAAAGAACTATCCTAGTGCTCATCAGTTGATCTATAAGTGTGAGGCATGCCTTCTTGTCAAATGTAGAATACCTTTGTTTCAGAACTTGAAAATTTTTAAATGCTCTCAGTCTTGTACATAAATGTACCTTGAATAGTTAGATGATCACAGTTTTGAGTGTGAAGATATTTAAAGTTTAGATAGTGATCAAAAAAAGAAAAAAGATTTCACTTTCAAACGAGAAAGGAGAATTTTCTTCGAACATGACTGAAAAGATTGATTTCTTTGGTTGCTAGCTTTGCAGTAAAACATGATGATGTCATATGAACAGTCTGTGTGAATTTGAGCAAATGCAGTAAAAAAAAAACACACAGAAAAGGCCCCAAGCTCGTGAATCAGTAATGCATCGTAATACACCGTGTGACATCGTATTTAAAGAAAGTAAACTGAGTATCACCTTCATAGCAGCCACTCTTCATTTTGACATGAGATGTGTATGACTGTGAGTGTGCGATTCTTTCAGAAACACATATTGTATCCTATGTGAATACAGTTTGACCTTGATTAACTGGCCATAGCGGGCGTCTGATATTAAACCGATTTGGCCAGATAAGAGAGATATGCTCAAATACAGCACTTTCTGGCATATCAATATCATGCTCGCGGTATGTGTACACGGTCATGTTATTTCCAATTTATCATTTCCTTGATACCTAGCAGCTGTCCGTATTCACAATAACACTGCTGATAAAGGTGTCTCAAATATTGGTGGTAACTATAAATCTCTATAACCTCTGCTTGGAACTGAAAGTACATGAAAACATTAAAAAAAAGAATATGTTCAGATACAGAGATACGGTTTTAATCGATGGCCATATAATGGAGGTCGGACTGTGTGTCATTCATTGCATGGATATATCCTTTCGAAACTATTATTCACCGTGCAGTCCTACCTCGGAAGTTTTGTTTGAATGCAGTCTCTGTGACATGGGCCTTCATTTCCTTTTGTATGAATCCCATAAGAATTTTGTTTGTCTGTCCTTTGTCAACAGAGCAAATGAGTGGTAAAATGCCCTCAATTCATAGGTTGTTGACCAAGATAATATTTGATTACACATACCCACATGATGCCATTTACATAATGATTTCTGTTTTAATATTTTCGTCTCTGTTATCATGATGTCACATACTATATTTATCACGTATGCATGCCTAGGATGCATCACTGCTGTTTTAATGTCTGAAACAGCTGGCTCTTTGTTGCAAATTCTCCTTTTGAAAATACAGGAATGCAGACATTCTTGTACAACTGTAGTTCAATTTAATGCTGAAATTATGTTTGTATTTAAGGAACAAAGATTTGAAATATTAGCTTCACACCTCATTATTTACACATAATCAAAGAATAACATAATGTCGCATGCTCTCTTTCTTTTCCCCTCTACATGTGTGTGTGTGTGTTTGTGTGTGTATGTGTGTTTGTAGTACAATGGTATGTCTGATCCAAGATGCACAAACTAATTATTCAGAATGCATTTTGTGGTAGCTTCCTCCGTATTGCTTACGGCTGAAGCAATGCTACCATCATGGAATCTCCAACACCAAGATACAACCATGACAGCATATCAGTTTCCTTTATGTACTATGCTGTCCATTTTTTTTCTCTCTTTCTCTCCATAGCTGTAATAGTGGATTAAAACATTTGTTTTGTTTTTTTTTCCTGTCTTTGACTCTTTGATTTAAAACACATATTGCATCAGGTGGCTGTGCTTCTGTAAGGGCTCACATTCTTATTTATACTCAACATACTATATGTCAATTGATGGATTATAGAAATTTATCTTTTTCATTTCATTTTTTTTTCCAGACACATCATTTACTGTGGAGTGGGACGACATTCATGTTCAGCATGTCCAATCAGGTAAGATAGAGTACCCCATGCAGAAAGAATCATTTACTGTTGTTTACAAATATTCTAATACAGTGCATTCCCCTTATAACAAACACGATTAAAACGAAATTCTGGTTACAATGAAGTAAAAATTCAGGCTGCAGCAGTATCCGCGCTATGTTTTTTATTGTTTATTTGTTTGGTTTTCATGAAATTTTGATATAGCGAAGAAAACTGCAGGTCCGGAGGACTTCGTTAACGGGAGTCCACTGTATCAGAAACAAAGTTTTTTTTTTTTTTTTTTTTTTTTTTCTGGTCCAGCAGTGATAAAGAAACATGTGATAAGAATAGTATTTATGCTTAACCATTTCTATATAGGGCATATCAAAAAATTAAAAGTAAGTCTCTATGCACATTGAAGGAAATCAAACATAAAAATAAAGGAGAAATAGACATATAAAGGAGAGAAGAAGGGTCAAGATGAGATAAGAAGTGACAAAACTTTGACAAACAGCATTTAAAACCTAAACCAATAGCAAATGAAGAATTAAATACATTTTTTTTTTTTCCAAAAGACTCTTAAAATCATCTCGGACTGTCTTCAAGTCTGCTTGAAGTGCAAACACTGTACAAGTGTGTACGTCATTTATTTCAGAACTCTGCTGCCGCCAGTTGGAAAAATCTGACATTTACTTGTCACAATACTGTTGGATCTACTCCTTTTGCAGTTGAAACTGATACAGTGATAGAGAAAAATGACAGTTGTTGTGGCGATCAAAGTATTATTCCAGTGTATGTGGTGTTTTGCTGCACAGGCCAAAACAATACTAAAAAAAAAAAAAATACAAACAAATAAAAAAAAAACATGCAGCAAGTATTGCGAAAAGTTGCTTCTGTCCCTCAGCCATGTAGGCAGATGCATCAGGCGTATCAGCTTATCTTACTGCCTTGCCCTGTGTCCATGCGCCTGTCCTTTCCCTTTGTTACTGAGAGGTTGAATGGGAGTGGATTATTTCATTTTCTGTTTTGCAAGAAGAACAGTAACTTTTTTGTTACTGTTTGTGCTGAAAGATTATTGTGTGTGTGTGTGTGTGTGTGCAGAATGTTTAGGAATAAAATCTGGACACCTTCTTAATCTTTGAATGACCATGGGATTTATAGACCACAGGGAAATGTAGAAAGAACTGTGGTCTGATATTCAAGCCGAGTTGGATGCCAGACATAATCCATCAAAGCAGAGTAATGTAATCTGTGTGGAAACTTCTTTTCTTTGTCCTTTTCTGGGTGGTACCCCTGTCGCTTAATCAATAGTATGCTCAGACACACATTCACACACATGTACATACAATGTGTTGTTAGGCATGAATGATAGATACATTTTACTACCACTGCAAACATCAAGACATGAAACCTGTATTATCTTGAATGAAAAAAAGACCAGACTGAGCCAAACATGTGCAGCATGCTGTGGAATTTAGTGCATCATATAAACAGATTTTGCATGATTTTTAGGTCAGTGCAGCTTTAACAACACAATTCCTTAAAATACGCATTGGGCCCCTCTAGCAAAAAAAAAAAAAAAAAAAAAATGCGATTGCAAGGCAAGAGAAATGGAGCTTCAAATTAAATTCTTGTTCAAATATTTGATTTTGATCAGCGTACATTTTGAGTTATTCTCGATATTTCATCTGTTGTTGCATTACATTAGGACCCTGAACCAATGATGCTTGCATTTTCTACCATACTAACATATTGTTCATGCTTCCCCTTGAAATGATGATGATGACTGCCCCTGCTATTGTGTGATCCCTAAAACACACAGTGTGTGCAGTAGCTAATCATGCATTTAGGAAGAAAATATTAAACTAAGTAGCAGGAATCTCATGAATTTACTATGTTAATTTGTGTGTGTCTCTGCATTATGATACAGAAAATATATTCATATTATTATGTGCTACAGGTACAGAAGACTAGCCAAAAAGCAAAACAACACATTCTTGATTTTGAAAGGTTGTGTTGGAAAAAGGAATAGGCCACAGTTATAACTAAACTTCGCTACAACGAAGTAAAAATTTGGGTCCTTAAGTAATTATCAGTTGAGTCTGTTGTGCAGAATTCCCTTTGGTTGTATGGAATTTCAGTATAATTATAGAAAAATGAACATTTGAACCCAATAGGTCAATTCAGAACCACTGCAATAACAGACTTTTCTAAAGACTTGGGGAGTTTTTAATTTTTTGAACAGTCATATAATATTCAATGTGGACAGGAGATATAGATATCAAATTTGTGATTTTTCAAGGAAAATTGAATGATCCCACTTTACAGCTCAACCACAGTATACTTTGTATCTTGCAGCTTTCTCTGCTTTAATGCCTGTGAATTTGATCAGTAAATTAATCAGTGATCTCTGTGTCACAAAATTAATGGCCAGAATTTACAAAGGTTGTACAATCTTTGTCCATGGTTTAAACCATGGACAAAGAACATAGTTTTGCATGGGGCGCCAAGTGCCGCATGGCCTATTTTGTTACAAAATCAGTTAGTTCGTCGACGAAATGGCCATTTCATTAACAAAATGATCATACGAAATGTTACATTTTGTAACGTAACGAAATGAGCATTTCATCGATGAAATGACCAATTTCGTAATGAAATAGGCCGTGGACACTTTGCGCCCCATAAAAAATACGGTCTTTGTCCATGGTTTAAACCATAAACAAAGATTGTACCACCTTCGTGAATTCGGGCCAATGTTTTCATTGATAATGGATATGTGTGTATGTGTGTGTGCTGTGTGTCTTGCCTTGAGCATGCTCTTTTTTTTTTTTTTAACCATGGCCTGCACTTTATTCATACTAACCCTCCAGCTGTCTGTGTTTTTGACTGCATTCTGTCCCTTAACATGCATCCCTTGCCTGCCTGCCCGTCATCCCTGCATGTGACTCCGCCCTCCTGGCTGCCTGCCGCCTGCCGATTGGTCGGTTAATCTCGCATGGCATGCGTTGACCTCGCAGTTGGCCGTTTTACCTTCCAGACCACCCTTATGTCCGACGGCCGCATCATATTTGCTTACGGCAAGGTAATTCATGCAAATAAGTGTCATTGACTGTATCTAACTGTGTGTGTTTTTCATATGAGAAAGAAAAACGTAGGTATTTCAGGTTGGGCATTATATTTCTTGAAATTGTGTACGTTGTAATCATTCACATGTGTCAATAAGCAGTATACTGTAAAAGTGGATATTTTCGCGTGACTAATTTTTCACGCTTGGTCGGATTAGACGAGTTTCGCATGTTTTTAATTCCGCAGAATCAAGACAGCAACTACTGAGGCATGTGGCACGCAAAAATATTTGCTTGCTTTTATTTTTGCGCTTTCTTGTGGTTGTGCGAAATGCACGAAAATTTCAACACCGCGAAAATTTCCACATTTACAGTATTAGTCTTTGTTGATTTGTCTTGGATTTTTATAGCAAAGTTCATGATGTATTGATCATACAGTCACTTGTTTCATATTTTTTAAATATTTATAAAGGGCAGAATGTTTGTGGTATAACATAGCAATTAGCTATATTATGCATTTTGAATATGACTGCCAAACAAGATGTCATTTGTACATTTCAAGAATTATGTTACGCATTACCAGTCACCATTTTTGAATATGAGCACACTTTTCATGTGTGTTTTCAAAATGTTGCCGAAGGATAATTTGAAAATAGCATTATGTCATGCTTCATTTATGCAAACTTTATATGAAAAAAAAAGAATACAAGCACAAAAAAAAAAAAAGAAGAAGATGTGTTTGTATAGGTATGGTCTTGCTGTTTTTGTGATGAATTTGGATCAAAACCCCCTCTCTTATCATTGTTGGAGACTAATTTCGTGATGAAAGCTCAGATGAGACCTATCAATTATAAGAATTTGTACTCTTTCCTATTAGTCTTTCAATCCCAGATCCATTTCTTGCACAAAGCTTCACAAATTGTGGCAGTATTTAACCCTTGCAGGTGCAATGTGCTCAGCCTACTGTAGCATTTAGACAAATGCCTACCGTCTAGTTCACGAGTCACGATGGATTTTTTTTTTTCTCAGAGTAGACTTAAAGACTTGAGAAAACTTTCAAACTCGCCAGTAACTTGATACACACACACACACACACAAACAAACAAACAAACAAACAAGCACACATACATGCTCACACTCTCACTATTCTCGTCATCTTTCTACATTAGGTCTCTGCTGATGTTGATGATATCAGAGGAGGAAATGGACACAAGGTCACAGTCGGTCTTGCTGATGGATACTACATTGACAAGCCCCTTTATCCAGGTAGTGTACTGTACTTGTCTTTGGATTGTGCTTACAACTTGCACACAACTGCTACAGTTGTACTGGTAATCGGTGAACAGCAAAGCAATGATAACTGCATGTAAGTACTTTTATATGAAAAAAACAACAACAACAAAACATAGTATCATTTGGGGCATCCGATTCATAGTGTCAAAATTTCAGTGAATTATGCATAAGTGAGCTGCTGTGACTTGGTCGGAGACTACAGACTCCCAAGTATGAGGTCGCTGGTTCAAGTCCAATATGGCAGCAACGTTGGTGCCCTTACATCTTCATTACCCAATCTGGCCTCAGATGGGTACTTCAGCTGTTGGTTCCCATGGAAGCTTGCTCACAGAATACCATTTGAGTGCACTTCCTTGATTGCCAGGTGAAATAGATTCAAGCCCCCACCAGACTTCATGCTTACTTTGAGTAGCCATGTGTAACAATTCCATGACATTTGCTCCTACAACAATTGCTCTCATAGAATATCTGCACGCTAAGCCAAACATAAATTCTGCCCTAAAACATAACCCTAATCCTAATCCTTACATCAAACCATTAAACCTAAAACCCTATCACAACACTATCCTTAAGTCCTTAGAGATCATAAGATCGGAACAATTGTCGCAGGAGCAAGCGTTGTGTCACCATGTGTAACTTGAGTGCTACTTTTTTTCTTTCCTTCACTGTTTGCTAGTTTAATTGTTCAATGGTTAGTTCTTGTTTTGTTTTGTTTTCAAAGCAACACTTATTTTATGTTTCTTCCCCCATATTTCTTGTCTTGTCAAGGATCCCTGCTCATCCAGCGAACCATCTATCACTACCACAACGTCCGGCTCAACGAGACACTGGTGAAGGGTGGCGCTGCCTTTGTTCTCCAGCCCCTACCTAGTGAGTTAAACTTTTATGCTATGTACAACATCCTCCATATCAAATGCTTGATGTATCAAGGTCACAATAGTTTTGTTTCATTCCAGGTGCATTCACATCGGTAGTGATATGATGACATAAATGGTACCCTGGGGTACCAGAAAAAAATCGGCCATTTTGTTGAATTATTTTTTTTTTTTTTTTTTAGGGCTGTACCCTGGGTTACCAAAAAGTGGGAAATTAATTTTTTTGTGTGTGATTAATTCTTCAACATTCAATTATGGCCATTGTTCTTGTAAAAAAAAACATTTTCATCCTGTAGTTTTCTCAATTAATCCCTTGTTAACGTTATGAGTAACTATTTTACAGTGTATCATTGATACTTCCGAGTGGCGCGAAGCCTCGCGTTTTCCAGCCTCTCCTCTCTGGAAATTTTCCTTCTTTTCCGGCCCTTTCCTTTCAGTGCGGCATAGCCCCCATCACCTGCTGGCATTTTTGCAGCTTGATCCTAATTGCGAAAGGATATTTTGTTCGGCACAAAGTGCACAAAGCTTACAAAATTACGGGATCGAAACTACGTCTACGAGATCGTAACTTTGGCACAGCTAGCGGGCTATTATAATAGTGCGTGTAGTCAGTGCATCAACATGCATGAAGCGCTATACTGAGTATCGCACCGTACCACGGGTCAGTACAGTGCGCATACGTAACGCAGTAACTCTGCGGTTGTACTCGAGTGAACGTGAGATGGCGCTACACAACGTGGTACCCCGGGTTACTACGATACCCCGGGGTAGCGCGTGGTGCATCATATATCGCTGTATTTTGCATGGTACACTATTGTAATTCATACCGTGAATGCAGATTTAAACCATGATATACACCTGTATACCGCATAATGCAATGCTATGTAGGATACATATGCATTCAAGATTTGAGCATGAAGCTTTTCACAAAATGTGTAGTGGTGTATTTCACATGTGGTCCAACAATGTACAAATATGATTTTAAAATATTATTGAAACTATGATGCATATATCAATTTTTTTTTTTTTTAGCTAAAACAGTACTTGTACCGTGTATGATGGATAAAGATTTCTCCGAATATATGTACAGTTGAACCTCTATTATCCGGCCTCCCTTTATCCGGATCTCTCTAATATACGGACGCAATCTCGCTGTGATTTTTTTTTTTTTTTAAATATTATAATTACGGGAGGAAAGGGGGATTCCCAACTCCATGAGAACTCCTACACAAACACACATGAATTACATATACTTGATACATTTCTTAATAATTATTTAGGTAAATCATCCCAAGAATTTATAAAAGAAAATGATTTCATTCTTGCAAACACGAACCTCTGTTTTGGGGTCTGTTACTGAGTGTAACAATGAAAAGGTTGCAGTATACACATTACTACATGTGGTACTACAATGGGCTACATCAGTACATGTGTATGTATATGTACATGTATAAAGCATTGAGTCTCCCATATCCGGCCAAATCCCTTATCTGGATGAGCCCCGGTCCCGACTTGTCCGGATACGAGAGGTTCAACTGTATTTGAATTCTTGGTGAAGGGATGCTTCACAGAAGATATTTGTTTCAACATAAAATTTCATTAATATATTCATATGTGCTTTTTGACAAGATCAGTTTATAGAAGGGTTAGCTACAAAAGTTGTATATGACACCATCACAATGGGACATACAAATTGTACTTTTCAGACACTAGACATATTTTAGTAATTCTATGAATCCTTCTCGTTCATTGCTCCACTTGTGCTAGATACATCAGTTTATGATAGATTATGAGAAGCTTACTGTACCAAACACCTTTTACTCAAACAGATGTACATCACATACCTAACAATTGATAAAGCAATCCAAATGAAACTTTTATTTCAATGGATGCAATGGACATTCATTTTTACCGTTCTCCCTCTCACACCCCCTACCCTCACCCCCTACCCCAACCCCAACCTCATTCCCAATGCCAACAGCATGCAACCTGTACAAAAGCTGTTCGGAGTGCCTGGAGATGAGGGCTGCCATCCAGTTCGACTGCGGCTGGTGCTCCAAGATCGGCCGCTGCTCTAGCGGCTTTGACCGCAACCGTCAGGACTGGCTGGACGCAGACTGCCCGGAAAATGTAAGGAGGCTGGTTGACCCCATATGCCCCCATAGGCATTTCAGCCAGATCATGTTGTCCACAACTACACATGTATAATGTATGATACGGGTGCCATGGTAATACCCACAGGCATGATATTCTGTAGATTTAAATCTGATTTTTCAGATTTTTTTTTTCTCCAGTCTGTACACATTTTGCTTTTTCCGTGTATCAAAATCACATGAAAATTTTGATTTCTGATTTTTTTTAACCAACCTCAATATCATCCCTGTACCCAGTTGTTCCTCAGAACTAGTTCCTGATACCGATTGGCCTACGTGACACTCTTAAACTCTCAAATGCTTCATTATTGTCTTTGTTCCACAAAGCTGTCTCTGTGGTAGTATTGGAGTTCATCGTGTTTCTGTTTTGGGCTTAAGGATGGGCTAGGCATGCCGCTAGACTACGTGGTACTTTCCTGTATGTTGTCCAGCATTACAATCTACATGTATGTCTCTGTTGAATATTCCTTTACACAAGTATTTTTCATTATTTTTTTTTTCTTTTCTGTCTAAGGCATTTTTGTTTTTATTTGTGTTTTTGTCCCACACATTACCATCATTTTGTTGTACACTTGTAATATTTTCTTTCCTCAATAAAATGAAGTTTGTGCAACGTTTCTGTTATGAATGGATACTTACTAAGGAATTCTCCTTTATAAGCAATGTCTTGTCCCTTTTAAGTGATGAATATAATTTACCTTGGAAAAGTTGCATTGATGTTGTTCTGCTAAATCGAATAGGTTCCCATTTATTAGAATCCTGATTAAACAGTGGCAATTCTTGAATTCTGTTTGGAAGAGTTTGCTTACATGTATGTGTTACTTTTGTAATATTTTCTAAGTGGTTCCTCTATGTTGAAATTGAGCAGCATCATGACTCCTGTGAAACTTCTTGTCTCCGATTTATTTACAGGCGCAAGAAGAATGCCATAATCCAGGTAAGAATTTAGTGACAATCGAGCAAATGTATTAAATCAATGTGAGAAAACCAGCTTTGTGAAAAGTTTGATTAGCATAGAGTATCACTTGAAGATGTTAAAAGGAAACAGATCACTTTGACCAGATTATTCTGAAACTGGTTTTCAACTGCCACAATATATATGTATCCGTCATGTCCGTGAGGCTTCGTCTGGAAAATATCAGTCATTACACCATATGTACACAGTATGATGAAAATATTATGATTACGTGTTTGATAGTGTGTGTGTGTGTTATTTCATTGCTACTTCAAAGCTTTTGGGTTTAGCCATGCAGTGCACTTCCTCTGTGTGTGTCTGAGTTAATATTGTATACATAAATATTACACCATGGTCATAGATCATATTGAAGTATCTGCATCATGACTTGTCTTCGTGTTTGCTGTGAACTTTGCATGTGTTATATAGCATCTAGCGTGCTCCCTCACGAGTGATGGAAGCCATATGCCTGATTCCTGTCTCAATGGATCCAAATTTGCGATATTATTCCAAACAAATAATGTGTAGACTGGTTTGTCCATTTACATACATGTATGTTTGCATGTTTCTTGGATGCAGTGAACAGTCCCTGATGTACTCTTTCTGAAGAATTCACACTTCAGACATTTTGTCTTTTCTGAATTGTGATCTGGGCTGTGTTGATAGAATCCGCTTTAATACATACAATCTGTAAGTGAAGAACAAGAAGAAAAAAAAAGTAGACATGTGTATTCCTACTGTATTCATTCTACCCACAGTAATAAGATCTACCGTGGTTCCCCCACACACCTCAACAATCGCTTTGGAAACAAGCAGTCTTCCCCCTGTCTTCTTGCCATATGGTATCAGGATCTTCACAAAAAAAAAAAGAAAAATGAAGGAAATGTTCTTTACTAGTTCAGTGCAACCATACTGCTTCACTCTGTTCTGCCTTGTTCTATTTTGTTTCATTTTGTTTATATTGGCAACGCACTACACCCCAACAAAACGGGAGGCAACATCACCTCTTCATTATCTGGTTTTACATAATTTGAGATGTGATGCTTGTCCCCAAACTTATTGCTTTAAAGAGGAAATCCACCCCAAAATAAATAAACTCCAAAATAAAGAGAGAAAAAAAAAATCCCTACAGAACATTCCAAAAATGACAAATATCGGGTAAGAAATAAGGAAGACATGACATTTTGAAATTTCACATATTTTCAGAAAGCATTTCTTGACCAGTCCTAATTAATATTCAAATGAGCAAGTTGATGATGTCATGTCCTCACAATTTTTCACAAATGGTATATATGAAATTCAGAAAAATCATTGATTTTAGCTAATACAGGTAAAAGCATATTCCCATACCAAAGTATATTAGAAGTAAATGTTCTTTTTTATTTTGGGTGGTTTAAGGCTAGTTTTATATTTGTACAGCTGAGATATAAGATTGTTGTCATTTCTGTACATACATTGTATGAAATAAATAAAAATGTGAGAGCATGGCATCATCAAATTGCTGATATGAACTAGTCAAGAAGTGTTTTCCGAAAAATTTTGAAATTTTAGAATGTCATAACTTAATTATTTCATATCCAGTTTTGATCATTTTTGCCCTGTTCTGCAGCAAACTTTTCCCCCTCTTCTGACATTAATGAAATTTTGGAGTGGATTTCTTCTTTTTAATGGGATGGGGAGAAATGGGTGTGGTCACTGTCATAGCAAAACATATGTGACCATCAGGCATGCATCACAAAACCAATGAAAAGTCAAACACCCTGATTTGGTATGAGGACTCAAAATGAGTGAAATAGGTCAAGCCAGTTAATTTTTAGTTTTTTATGTGTTCCGAAAGAGCAATTCTTGCACATAATTTCATAAGATGAATGGGAAATCGTGTTTGTTTATTGTTGTTGTATTTTGCAGCTTTTAAAAAAACACTTCTTTATTTCTGAAAAACCTGTTAAAAACTCCTCACTTTCAACTCTGATATCTTTTGAAAAGATTGTGCTACTGCATAGAGAGTTGAAATCAGTCATGAATAAAATGTGAATAAATGTGAAAGTTTTTGGCTTAATCTGATAATCCCTTCATTGTGGTTGCTATAGAGTTTTGCATTTTTTTTTTTTTTTGGTCTCTTTCATTGCAAAAGCACCACAAGGTGAGATTAAGCACTTCAGTGCCTCTTTTCTCATTCAACACACTTTTCCAGAATAGATAAGGTTAGAAAAGTCCATTTGAATTGAGCTATACATCATTTTAAAGCTTAGAGTCTGCTCTTTCAGAATCTGCCATCTACTAAAAAAATCCAAATCTGGCAACTTTTCGGTAGTTTTGTGATGCAGGGTCACATACACTATGACTCACTCTGAACTCAGGTTCAGCCCTATCATTGTTGTGTTGACGAGCCTTCATTTCATTTGAATATGATTACTCTAGTATATGATTTTTGAAGCAAAAAAATTTATTTTAAAACAATGAATGGGTGGTGCTTGTCACTTGGTGTATACACGTCTCACTTGGGTCTGTAGGCTTCCGAGGAAATAGTACACCAAATAATTAATGCTGATTCTTTTCTTTTTAATTTGCAACTGTGGGAGACATAATTCCTGGGTACAATTATGAGACATTTATAATTCTGGTTTTGTAAAAGCATAGAATTGTTTGGAAATTTGAGCATAGTGCCATTTTCAGGTCTTTACCTTCTGAAACATGTCATTATTTGTAGGCTCAGGAAAAAAAAAAAGAAAGAAAATGATATACACCAAGTGCTGTGTATTCAATTTTCAACTTATTTTTGTACCTTCCGACAAATTTATCAATTATTTGTGGAGATTCATTTTACAGAGTAGGGGTGGCACAAAGATAGCTTAAATCAGAGAAAAAAAAAGCAAACACACTTCCTTTCCTTCACCATAATTATGTGAATGTTAATGCACAACTGTATTATATTTGTACCAAAGTAAAAAGCAAGGGCCAAAAGACCATCTTTTTGCAGCATGGGCAATTCTTTTGCTACACATGACTTTTCATACATGTATGTGCCACAAATACTAATGCATGCTGAAGTATCAAAGGGGAAATCCATGATAAACGAAAGTTGGTCTAAAGATAAAGAGTAAAATTAGTCCAAGCACAACAGTGAAAGTTTGATCAAATTTGAATGAAAATTGAGGAAGTTATGAAAGTGTGATGTTTTGCTAATTTTCATGAAACAGTTCTTGAACAGTCAATATGAATATGCAAATGGTGAAGTGAGGATGTCATCCCCTCATAGTTTGCTATACATTATATACATGAAATTATGAAATTTCCACTTTTTTTTAAATCAAATGCAATTATGCCCCAATCTCAAAACCTGATATATCTAACTGATCATTATTTTGAAGTTCTTCAACCAGAAATAACATTAAGTTTTATACTTTTAGACCAGAAAAATATAATTTTCCTCATTTGTTGGTACATGATCAATGGACAATTTTGTGGTGATTTAAACATCATCAGCTCACCCATTTACATTATTCATATCAACTGTTCAAGAACTGTTGTACAAGAATTAGCGAATCTTTAGAATTTCATAACTTTCTTACTTTTAATCCAATTTTTATCAAATTGTCACTGTTGTGTTTGCCATGTTTTACTTTTGCTTTTCAGACTTACTTTTAGCTGACCTGGCAAATTCCCCTTTAATGCTAACTGCATCAAAGTAGAGGGATGAGGAAACCATGGAATAGCATATAAATAACAGCAGTGGTGTGACAAATGAGATTTTGTTAGCACAAGCCTCTTCAAATAAGTGGTAATGGATGCAATTATTAGTGAAAGTTCACATACTACACGGAGGTGCAGTGGGTATATCATTATGTGCATGGTGAGGTTTTTCATGTTATATCACAAAATTATTATAGCGCAGAAAGCGAAATGGGGTTCTCTACTGCCTTTGAATGTTTGTGGATGACTTTGAAAAATGGAACTTCATGTTGCAATGTCAGCATGTTGTTCACCTCCTGTACGCACTTTTTTTTACACCAAATATTAACATTAGGTTTTTTTCAGCAATACAGTTTAGTCTGTAATGCACACACACTATCTTCATCCCCTTTTCCTGAATTTTTAGGTGTCCAAGCTTCTATGTTGTATATTTTGTTTTGTTCATTGAAAATTTGCTTTCTTTTTTGTTTTCCTTATAACTAGCACTGCATTATAAAGGCAACACTATTCATTCATTCACTTGGCCCAAGGAAACAACTTTGTGTAGCCCACCAGAAAATTTAAGAATAGGAGAAATATTCATAAAATACATTTGTGCAGTACACATGCCAATGTGAATTGCACAGGTTCATTTGTTACTGAATACTGTAAAAAAAAAAAAAAATTAATGGACATTTACAAGTCCATGAAATTTTCCCGAATTTCGCGAGGAGCAAAGATGCGCACAATTAAAATGTATGCAAAAGTTCACGTCTATGCTATGCATTAATGAAGTCCAGTGGCATTTTCCCGAAAATTTTATGCTGCAAATATTTCTGGTTTTACAATACAAAGCTGATGCCATTTTGATTAAGACTCAGATAGAAGGTGACAGAACTTTAATTTGACAATATACTTCAACATTTTGAATGTGTGATATCTTTAAGCCTCACCCCAAGGGATGACAGATGTATCATTTTGGGCAGAGGTATTCCCTCTATAGGTAGTGAAAACAATATCTGTTTCATTCAGTACACATTTCAAGTAGACCCCAGCACAGAATAGCTCAAACAAGTTTTGGTTTACTAACATTTTCAAATTTATGGATGTTTCTTCCATCCTAAAGTAGTGACAAAATATTCTACTGACCTGTGCCTTGATTATACTTTTCATTAATTCTTATCAAGTTTGCATAAAAAGTGGTTGTTCCATGGGATAATCCTTGTATAAGCTTT
This sequence comes from Diadema setosum, assembly GCA_033980235.1. Lineage (NCBI taxonomy): Eukaryota > Metazoa > Echinodermata > Echinoidea > Diadematoida > Diadematidae > Diadema > Diadema setosum. The sequence goes on along the minus strand of CM067075.1, from coordinate 28,028,032 downwards.
CAGGTAGTCAAGAAGGACCATTGTCAGAAAGAATACATAAAATTTGAATATGTTAGAAAACTGGTCTACTGGTGTGGTTAATTCTCAATTTGGCCAGATTACCGGTACACAGTTTGGCCAGAAAGTGAATTGGTAATTGTTATTGTGGGAATAAAATTTGGCACCTGCATAAATCAAATTGGCTTTCATGTTTTTTGTGCCCTTTGGAAGAAACAATTAATGCATGCACTGCTATTTGCATTTTGGTATTTTTTTGCTAACATGGGTTTCTTTTTTCCTTCTACTGTCGAAGTAGAATGTTTGTCTCTGTGTTTTTATTTTGGGGAACAATTTCCCACTTTGCTCAGGAAAACACCATTTATTTTCTTTACATGTATGAACTCAATGTGTATTAACTGATTGGTTGTGTCATTACAAATGATTCCTTTTTTTGAACTTGATTTTTAAGTAGGACTTGTTTGTTTGAATGTTTGATTACCACATTAATTACTATATAATTTTTTCTTCCTCACAATAAGGTCTTTTGCATGACAGTTGTAAGCATATTTACTTTGGAAGGACTCTCAGAAATACACTTTGATCAGACATTGGATTTAGTGACATTTGTAGGAAACTACTTAGGAAATTTTTAAAAAGAAAATGGGGAAAGAATATGATGGTGTGCTTATGATGTGATGCATGACTTTGTCAGATTGAATGCCAGTGTTGGAAATGTTCTTCTTCAACATTTTTGATCCATCAGGGATTGCTTGTTGTGCAAACATCATTCCTGGATTTTCACGCATTAATCTGTGGGGGAAACGTTTTATTTGTTTGTTTGCATAGGCCCGTGTGGTCTCTCAATGATGCTTGTGGACACGGACGTATTCAGTTGATCAACAGCACACCAAAATAATTTGATGGCTTTCATAGGGATGTACTCATCAGTTGTCCACTCATTTTTAAAGTCACATTCAAAAGTCTGTACTTGGTATCAATGTTAATGTTTAACATGTCATTTTTGGGGGGAATTTTTGTTTTATAAGCTTTATTTCATATTACATTTATCATATATTTTCAGATAATGCGGTACGGACAGCCCTCGTGATTGTGTTCCTCATCTTATTTGTGCTTGTGTTCATTGGTTGTGGATTTGCGATCTACGCCTTCAAGAACCCACAGTCACGTTCTGGACAGGCCCTTATCCAGGTCAGCCACTGTTTCTTAATCAATGTCTGAGTGTGACCCCACCTTGACCCTGCTTTACCTCAGTGCACACCTTGGATGCTGCCCTTCTTGGCAAAGTTTCACTAAATGAGCATGAAAAAAAAAAATACATGTAATCTCCAATCATTTTTGCTGTTGTGTAAAAATGTGTATGGTTTGTGTCCTTGCTTTGTTTTCTTTTTGTTAATTTTTGCAGATTAAACACTTATTTGAGTTTGATTTGTGCATCCAAATACTGTGAAAGTGGATATTTTTGCATGAGTAATATTCGCGCTCGGCCAGGTAAGATGGATTTCACGTGTTTTTAATTCCGCGGAATCAGGACATTAACTACTAGAACATACGGCATGCAAAAATATTCGCGTGCTTTTATTTTCGCGCTAGCGTCTGGTTGCGCGGACTGCGCGAAAATTTCCGCTTTTACAGTATCATGTTTATAAAGCTGATGTGAGAAAGTCTTTAGTGCTGCCATGTGGTTAAACTTGGCAGAATAAAAAGTCATCGAAATATAACAATGGGCCTCCATCATAATTCGCATTTTGAGTGATGACAAGATCCTTTGACAAGGTCTGACATGGAAAAAGTGCGAGTTCCCAAATTTTTTCTCCAACGGTGAAAATCATAGAATTAAAAGTGTAGTGCAATAAACTTTAAAGATAGTGTCACTTATTCTTAAAGATAAAATAACTGTTCAGATTATTTCAAATTTAGAATATGAAAGTGGCAAACTGAATGTGGATATCTTGAAATGAGTAAATGTTGACTTGCCATATTTTCCCTCTCCAGTTCCAGCACCTGGTCCGCCGTGGTATGAGACGCAACCCACAGGATAACTACGAAGAGAGCATCGTAAACAACATGCAGGAGTCCAAGCCAAGCCCACCCCCAGCGTATGACGCATCAGAGCAGGAGCCCACCACGCCTGCGAGTCAACCAGCTGGGGCGGGAGCCACGGGAGTCACGCTTGACATCAGGGAGCCTAGTGAGGACGGCGGGGCCGTTGCCGCCAACGTCACCGGTAATGGGGATGCGGGAATGGAGGCAGCGGCAGCGGCGGCGAAGCTGGAGTCTGCTCCCAGCGCTCAGACGGCTGAGTGTTGATGAAGGTTATGTAGAGCTTGTATCGCCTCAGTCTATGGCCCTACAATTCGTCTATTCATTTTCAAACCTTATCCCACAAGACACGATATCTGCACTAAGCAATGAAAAGGTTATGATACATGTAGTACCATGCCTGATCTAGTGATAGCAAATATACATTCCTCCACCATCTATGTCTGACTAGAGGACAGATTCTTATTGATTCGCTAAAAGCCAAAGTCATATGCCCATGCTAATTATGTGTTGGTACCGGTTGTGTTATTTTTCTCTCTATTTGATGTACTAGTTATTTTCAATTTCTTATTGTAGATAAGCAGTACACGAAGAACAGCCATCCACTGATTATTTAAATATGTGAGAAGTCTTTAGTTTTAGAGGTATTGTTTACCATTGGAAGCAGTGACTTAAATAGTGTTAGGAGTTATCACATTAACGCATATGTGTAAATCAGTTGTATCACAAAACATTCTACATATAGAAATTTTTGCAATAAAGTGTAGAATATAATTAGATATCACTATTTTTAGCTCACCTGAGCCAAAGGCTCAAGTGAGCTATTGCGATCGCCCTTCGTCCGGCGTCCGTCGTCCGTCGTGCGTAAACTTTTTACATTTTCATCATCTTCTTGAAAACTCCAAGACCGATTTTCATCAAACTTGGCAGGTGGCATCCCTAGGGGGTTAGGAACTCAATTTGTTAAAATGGGCACCATGCCCCACCCAGGGGGCCCCCAGGGGGGCCCAAACCCCCCAAAATTAAGGAATCTGTAAAAATCTTCTTCTCTAGAACCAGAAGTGATAGAGCTAAGTTAATACTATGAGTTAGTACATTGATGACTGTAGTTTCAAGTTTGTTCATGGCAGAATCAGGGGTGCCCCCCTTGGGACCCAGGGGAGGGGGGTGGGGAGGGGTCCTAATGGGGCCTAAATTGTACATTTTCATCTTCTTCTTGAGAACCCCATGACCCATTTTCACCAAACTTGGCAGGTAGCATCCCTAGGGGGTTAGGATATCATTTTGTTAAAATGGGCACCATGCCCCACCCAGGGGGCCCCCAGGGGGGGCCCAACCCCCCCCCCAAAAAAAAAAATGAAGGAATCTTTAAAAATCTTCTCTAAGATAAGCTAAGATAATACTATGAGTGAGTACATTAATGACTGTAGTTTCAAGTTTGTTCATGGCAGATCCAGGGGTGCCCCTCTTGGGGGCAGGGGGGGGGGGGGGGGTTGGGAAGGTCCAAATGGGGGCCTGAATTGTACATTCTTATCTTCTTCCTGAAAACCTCATGATGGATTTTCGTCAAACTTGGCACGTAGCATCCCTAGGGGGTCAGGATCTCAATTTATCAAAGTGGACACCATGCCCCACCCAGTGGGCCCCAGGGGGCCCAATCCCCCCAAATTAAGGAATCTTTAAAAATGTTGGCCCTTATTGTACATTTTCATGTTCTACTTGAGAATGCCTGGTCAAATTTTAGTAAAGCTGTGAATAATTTAGATTAGTGACTGCGTGAAAGGTGAACTTGCGATACTCAGGTGAGCGCTAGACCCGCGGGTCTCGTGTTCTCAATAAACTGTAAGTGTAGACAAGTTTATTCTAGAAACAATATAATGGTATCTTTTATTCACATTTTTTATGCCTCCGGCCACTTCGTTGCGGAGGCATTATGTTTTCGGGTCGTCCGTACGTCCGTCCGTACGTCCGTCCGTCCGTCCCGTTTTGTTTTTGTTGATATCTCAAAAACCGTGTGGTGGTTTTACATCAAACTTGGTATGAGGGTATATCCTTGGGGGATAATACTTTGTGTGGATTTTAGGGTCACAGGGTCAAAGGTCGAAGGTCACAGATTATTTTGTGAAAAAAAAAAATTGAAATTTCATGTTTTTCTCCATATCTCGCAAATGGTTCAAGGTATCTTCATGGAACTTAGTATATATGCTTGTACCGATGGGCAATGATTATCTAGGGAAGTTGGGGGTCATGGGTCAAAGGTCAGGGGGGTCAAAGGTCAAGGTCAACTCCTCAAAATATCACTACTTTCCTTAAAATGCAATATGCCTGAAGGTTTTTTTTTTTTAACTTGATGTATGGCGTGTATTACCCAATATATATTTTTGGGGAAGTTTCTTGCCAAAAGGTCAAAGGTCAAAAGGTAAAAGGTCAAGTGAAAGTGCTAAATTGCACTTTTTCCTCCATATCTCGAAAGTAACTCAAGGTATCATCATGAAACTTACATATTTATGCATGTTCAACCTAACAGTGATTCTCTTTGGAACTGTGAGGTCAAAGGTCAAAGGCCAGGTTTAGATAATGCTATTTTCCCATTTGATACTGAAATTATACTTTTTCTCAATACCTTGAAAATTACTCAATGCATAAACTTATAAAAGGGTCAAAAGTCAAGTAAAAATCATCAGTTCCCAAAATACCTGCACTCTGACATTTTAATCATTCATCCAATTGAACCTAGTTCTAGGAAAGTGAACATTCAGCACATTTGTGTCAAACCTGTCATTTTAATATTTTGCCAATTGTGTGAAACTGTCATCACACATTGTCAAGACATTGTCCTATTATATAGACCTATTAGGAGAACCATGCATTATGGCGGAGGCATATCAGTAGCCGTAGCGATATATCTAGTTTTTTTATTTAACAATACTTAACATTGAATATACTGATTAACATTTTTACACTGGTTGTTTCCATCCTGAACTCACATTTTAGAACTTTTCTAAGCACTAAAGCTGGGTATTTTTTTTCATCTGCAAATGGTAAATAATGTCTTAAACAGCTTTTTTAGATAGATAATAAGTTTGTTATATGTACAGAGTATTAAGCACTGATTATAGTTGCAATCATAAACCACTTTTTTATTTTTGTCTGCTTTTATTTTTGTTTGTCCGCTTTTATTTTTTTTTGGGGGGGGTGTTTGTTATTGTAGGTATACTTTGGGGCGCTCTTGTGTGTGAGATACCTGCTACAGCAGAAAATCTCAAGAATTATGTAGACTCTCTTGTGAAGGATGTGAATTTGTACATTGATGCACAGACACCCAAGTTTTTGTTGGGCGCAAAATAACATAAGAGCAGTGTAATTTGCGATCAATCCTGGTCTTTATAGCACACACACACACACACACAACTACAGGTAATGAATTTAAAAAAAAAATGATATTGGAGTTTAATGTCGGTGCAATTCTTCACAGATTCCATCTCCTGCTGCTGGAAACTCCAGTGTCCTTCAAAATTTGTGTGTGTTTGTGCATTTTGATTTAGATATTTACTCTTAAGTACTCATGAGGCAAGGCAATTGTTTTTGTTAAACAAGATATGTCGATTAAAACAAGTTGTCTAGGCCATAGCAAGAAGGCAGTAAGGCTTATTGTAGAGATGGGTGTACACTATTAAACCCATGGACAAGATTGTTCGCTTAAAAAAAAAAAAAGTACTAATGCTCTTTGAATCGGTGCCACATATTCTTGAAAACTTTTTCATAAATGCATATATGCAATTCATTATGTAAGATTGATTTTTATTGTAATGCAAGGGAAGTATGTGAGAATTGGTATTCTGTCTAATTGTCTCTTCCTTGGGGTGTGTAGGTCTAAACAATGATACTGTATTTGTGTAATGGATGGAAACACCCCAAAAAATGTGTCCTTTATGCAGAAAGAGTAAAAGATTAATACTTTCTGTAAGGTGTAATTTTAAAGGCTATGTCGTAATGGCAGGTATAATAATTGTGCAAGAGGCAGAGGCTCTCAATCAACTTTGTGCAACAGTTTTATTATTTTGGATTTTAAAAAAAAAATGCAAAATGAGCCCTGTTTTCTTATTCCTCCATTCTCAGTTCCCATTTGTGTCCATAGATGATCAGCATTATATGTAGTGGGGTTATGCCGTCTCTACGCATCTTGTGTACTTAAATGTAAGTTCTATAAAGTACCGCTGCCGATTTACTTAATGAATTACATTGATCATTCCTGTTTGTAAATAAATACGGATGTTGTATTCATCTAAATAATAAGGAGCTTAGATTTTCGCCACGGGGACGCTCAGAGGGGGAAAAAACTGTTTTTAGCATGTGCAGAATCCTGTATCAAAGTCGATCTATTTATAGCTTGCGCACCTGAGTTTTCACTACCCGTTCTGAGCTATTTTTATGTCCGCTCAATTCACGACGTAGAGAACTACTTGATGCACCGATCATATGGGGGCGCCATTGTGTTTTTTATACATTGCGTCTCAGCGTAATCTAAAGCTACTTTTCAACACGACGCAGTTAACCCGTTCCATGCTAAATTCTGAAATTCCCATAGACTTAATACACACGCCATCAGGTTCCCGTATGGAACGGGTTAAGAGGAGAACGTGCAGCTCAAGCGTCATCTGTAACGTCCGCGCTGCAAATTTGAAGCTCCCTATTGGTAAAGATTCACATGTCAAGTGACCTTACATGAGGAATGTGACTGTCAGTCGTACACATTAATTGTTCATGATTCATATACAGGGCGTACTTTTATAGTTAAGAATTTCTAGTATGCTTTTATAGAGTGTATTCAGGGTACTTGGTGTGTAACACCATGTGTAACATCATTGCTGAAAGTGAGGTGTTAGAGACTGCTAGAGGCTGTAGACTGTATGGATTTATGTATTCAAAATTGGCTGAATGTCAGAGGCATACATGTATTATGTAAGACTAGAGAAATAGTGATGGTACATTGTAATTTCATGCTGGACCAAACACAAGGTAGTAGTAGTAACTTATTTATCTAGACTATGGCTATGGTTGCGAGTGTTAGGCAAGTGACATGTTCTGTTCTATTTTTCCTTTCTCTCTCCATATTGTATTTCTCATGTAAAAGGTAGTTAACTTTAATAATCTGACCTTCTGCTAGCTACAGCGTACACTTGTAAGCTTGGTATCGGCCATCTGTTGATTGTGCATTACTCCGTGTCTCCAGGACATAGTCTCATTGATTCTGATGAAGAAAAATATATCAAGAGAGGAAGAGAGAGAGAGAGAGAGAGAGAGAGATGCTTACACGATGGAGTTGAGTTGTTCAGTTTAAACGTTGATATGTGTTATGGTGAATGCACATTTTAGCTGTTGCACTTATGTACCTTTGTATCTTTCTTTACAACCATCTGTTTCCATTATAATTGACAAGTTGCAAGCTAGTATTTGTCACTGCAGGTCAGTGTGTGTGTGTGTGTGTGTGTGTGTATGTGTATGTGTGGGTGTGGGTGGATGTGTGTTGCTTCTATCCGTGATTTCTTTGTTAGGCAAATCATTTTGTGTTTGAGTGATCTACAATGTTAGATCCGTATTTCACTGGAAATATACTGTGGCATATGATATGTAAGTCTATGTCAAAATGCCTTACGCAATTCTCCTTCCTGAGACAATTGCACGTATTTACACTTTATCATACATTTATTGTTGTAAACCGAAATTTCAAGGAGATTTTTCATCAAGAGAACATATAACAGACATGGAGGAAATAAATACATGTATCTCACTCCAATCTTAAAAAGTTGTCAAAGAGAGCTTTCTAAATCATATGCACAGTCTTTTCTAATCCATTTGCTTTAGCAATGAAGATTTGTAGAGGTTTGCAGTGTAGGTGATGGATTTCCAATATTCAGCGTGGCAGAAATGCTAGACCTTGTTTTCGTTTTGGACGGCAATGAATTCAACTGAGATGCAATAGTACTATTTACCGATTATGTTGAATGTATTCCAGTGTGTTTCATGTGTGTATCTTCTGTGCATTGGTGTAAAAGGATTAGAATTGTCTGATATTTGACTGAAGTTGTTGTCACAATTGACTTTGTTCTCGTCAGAAATGTTACAGTTTGTTTCATGTGTATAGCAGTTTCAATTCCATTTTATTATTATTATTATTATTATTATTATTATTATTATTATTATTATTATTATTATTATTATTATTATTATTATTATTATTATTATTATTATTATTATTATTATTATTATTATTATTATTATTATTATTATTATTATTATTATTATTATTATTATTATTATTATTATTATTATTATTATTATTATTATTTTCCGGGGGTGGTGGGGGGGGGGGGTGGGAGGGAAGGGACATATTTGTCACATTTATTGTTGAGGGATACACATGAAGAGTGTGCCTAGGTCAAGTTTTTTAACATGATTTTATTTTCTTCCTCTCTCTCATATTCCAGATCTTCATAATTGCTCTTGGTTATTTTAATGTACCAACCCGTTTTCCTAGGCAACAGACATGAGCCCCTGGAAATTTCTTAATTGGAAGCGGAAGTTGATTTTCATTGGTCATCCATTTCATTTCATTTCACTTCCTTCAATCATTTGATGCAAAAGGAGGAAATTATTCCAGGTAAATGTTTATATCTGTATCATTTAGTGATTGTTTTTTTCAATGTGCACTGTAATAACCTAATTACTAGCAATCTGAGTTTATTTGAAAACCGCCATGACTACACACATTATGCTACAAGGAAGTACCAACTCAGTAGCATATAATATTACAAACGTACTAACAGTACATGTGTAGGATTTTTTCAACAATTTCTGCTTGTTCTATGTGATACAATACTTACACAGCATTTTATTTCAGATATATTTTGTGATTATTTGTCATGCCTATAAGTGTTAATCTTCTCTACTGTACAGGACTCTGTGTTGCATAGATCATTGCGATGATGTTTTGCACATTCTAGGAGATTTATATGGATATTCAGAGAGTATTTTATGAGCGGAATATATTTGTAAATGTTGGCACATGTAGGAAGATTGATTATTAAAGTACATTGCACATATTTATATATCATATTTTTGAGAAGTTTTAATCAAATGTAATTGGTACTGGTTATTTCAATAAATGTTATTTTGTACTCAAATGTTGTCTTGCTGTATATTTGTTCAAGCTTTCTGGCATTCCGTTGTACATGTACTTGTGTATTAAATGTATTTCTGCCAATTTTCATCAGAGTTTCATGTCATTTAAGGATGCAATCAAAATTTCAGTGATAACCGAACTAACATTCAAAAACCTGACCTGTTCATTTCCCACAGTGATGTCTTAAAGAGTACAATCAAATTAAAAATGCTTATAAGGCTCATTCAAACCAGCACCACCCTGTCCCTTATAATGAATGTCATGGAATTCAAATTCACGGATAGGCAAACATTTACAACATTTAGGCAGAGCTATTGTTACTATGTTCCTTGGAGCTCTTAATTACGTGTATTTGCTTGAATGCCGTTACAGATCATGCAAAAAAAAAAAAAACACACACAAAAAAAACCACAAAAAAAAAATTGTTATAAACACATGTACCTTGGAAATGGGATCTTTGCCTTTCATTGACATTTCTTATTCATCTGACAAACTGTCATTGAAGCAAAACTATAATTGGTGACGTGACTGGTGACACTCTTGGCACTTGCGTGTATGTGTGGACACGAAGAGGATTCAAAGCTAGGGCTGAAGTCTGAAATGCTGTTGATGTAGATGTGGTCATGTAGACAATTATAAGTTAGGACCAATCTGTAAGTGCAGGTTATACCGATAATCGGAAGTGAAGATTAGAAAGAAAAAAAAGTAATACACAATGTGAAATATATTGTATGGTTTTATTTTAGATAGATGTTTAGAAATGAAACTTTGTAATATGAATAAAATCACGTAGTAAAATATAAGAGAAGGAAATTTTACCTAGTGTAGTCATTTAATACTGCAAGGAGATTGTCAGTATGATGCGACTTTTTAATCCGTATTTTTTGTTTTCCGGCGTGACCGGTTGTGTCCACAACCCTGCACATTTGCATTTTGGACCCCACCCTTTGGTGGCTCTTTGATCATCCCCATGTCCATAATTATTACAGTAGACTCCCGTTATAACGAAGTTCTCGGGACTGGCAGGTTTGTTTTTTTTTTTTTCCCGCTATATCAAAATTTCGTTGTAATCGAACAAATAAACAATAAAAAACAACAACAACATAGAGCCGTTGTAACCGGAATTTTGTTATAACCGTATTCGTTATAACGGGAGTGCACTGTATTTGCCACAATCTACCCAGCCCGTAGAGAGTTAAGGAACACTATGATCCATCCATACACCTGTAACATAGTCTTGCTGGTTATCCTAATGCTCCAGCTGCGAAGTATGTCTGTATTTGACATGTCCATCATTTACATGTACGTACTCTCCTCGAGCAAGCCGTCACATTCGTGAACACATGTGTGGAGAATGAATGAATGAATGAATACAGAAAGTGGAATTATACGACCTCGTTGCTTCCATGACTGTTCGTCAAATGAATGCGACATTCAAGTATGATCGAAGCAAAGGTCCCGTTTCAAAGTAGGCCTACATAGAGTTTGCCTGATTAATTGTTCAAAGATATGAAAAGCTGCCAAGAACATTATCTAGTAACGGAAAACACCGCCCAAATTTTGTAGGCCCCCCTAAAGGGTCCTAGGATCCTTGATAATGCTTCATTACAACAATGTTGATGCGAATTTGAATGCGTTTCACCCCATCTTTAATTTGAACGCGCTTTTCCACATTTAACCTGTGTGAGGAAATCATGAAATCGTATGCTTTTTTAAATACAGTGTATTGATCTCGGTGATGATCATACAAAGTCGATCGCTCGCACGTGAATGATCGTGTCTTTAAATCGAATGCAATTGACGAAATTAAGCGGGAAAGCCTGTATCATCTCAGTTTTGTATTTTAAACAAACCACACACAAAGTACGAACACATACACACTCTCAAGCATGCACACAACAAGGCAACAAGTCTTGGTTTTGTGGTTTACATTAATTATTTACTTCATACACTGAAACAAGTGCGTTATTGGTGAATCTTGCACATGCGCGCGGCATTTATCGTAAGTGCGTTCACGATTGGATGTCCGGGGGCGGTAGGTGATCGCACACTTTTCTGCGCAGTCGCAATTTGCATACTCTATGGACAGGATCAAATAATTGCCTTTTCGAATAATTCTGGCCGGAGGATTGAAGCTCATTGGTAGGAGGAAGTGAAGAAAATGTGAGCCGCACCGTTTCACGAACTCATTCTCGCCCTTGTCACTGGAGTTTTAGCGTTTCTCTTGCAGTGAGTCTATGTCACAGTATGCTATTTTCCATGACGTTTCACTGTATTTACAGCAAACACGTTTAACCCTTACTGATTGTGGTATAAGGATAGATTGAGTTATCCTCAGTCCGCAGTAGCAGTGTCACTGTGCCACAATGGATTGTGCCAGGACCTTTGGAATACATGTACTTATAATTTTTAGTCAGGTTGGTTTGCTGCCCATGTGTATGGCATTTGTGTCTGGTAAGTTATATCATTTTCTGCTCTCTTTCAGATTCAGAACTTCTTTGAAATTCATCGACATAAATCACGGCTAGTAGGTCTATGCAGATGACCAATATCACCGTTGTCTTTATGACCCCCCCCCCCCCCTTAAGTGATGCATTGTAGACCTTTAATTACTTTCACTGGGTTTTTTTCTGTAACCCCGAGCCGATCTTACATACCATGTATTGATCTTCGCAGTTACTCAACGATCAAATATATAGTGACACCGGGCAAAATGAATATGTGCAAGTTGTGCAGTTATATTCTTTTTGCATTCTTTAGGCCCTTTATTCAATGTGTCGATCATTTAATTCCTTTGCTATCGTGACAACCATGGACGTTCTTGCATAGATATCTTTTAATAAGATACAATGTAACTGCTCCTTTTAAAGATTTGACATCCAAGCAAAAATATACAAAGTCCCAAATAAAAGCGTGTCGAGTAGGTGTTACAGTTCAGTTGTGCAGAAACATGAGATTTATCTAACTTAACGACAATGATAATAGTAATAATGATAATAAAAACGGTAATAATATTAATAACAAAAAACGACAACAACAACAACAATAGTGATAATAGCTAACTATATCACTTTGCCAATGTAAAAGAGAACCCACCCATTGTGTCCAAATTCATTGCCAGATGAGGGATTCTGGAATAAGAGCAATGCCATTGCTGCCCTCAACGGCAAATGTGAGGTGATGCCAGAGACATCACGCAATCTCCGTTTGGTTCCCGCCCAGGACAAGACAGTCTGGGAACATTGTAACTTTTAGTTGAAGTATAAAGACACAAGACAATACACATGAGGGGGTGGAACGTATTATGTGCCCGTTGTGATTTTTTATTTTTTTCCTTCTCTTTAGATTCGTGCATTCCAAACTTGACAAATGCAAGGTGCACGTGAGTATTTTTTTTTCTGCTTTGATTTGTGTGCACATGCAATAATACCTTATATCTAACGGGTTAGTCAAATACCGGTTAGAGATTGGCTAAACACAGTCACGTGATGGAGGCACATTGGTTATGTTCGCCCATGGGCAGAACACTTTTGTAATGTTCTCCCATGGGAAAACATTTTCGAGTAACAAAATTAATGGCAAACGACGCCTAACGATTGAAAGTTATTGTTCACGCAATCGATAGGATAAATTTGCCTATTCCATACAATGTGAAAAAGCAGATGACCGATTATTGTAATGAGTATGAAAGTGTGATTTGAAGGACCCGCGCACAGTGACTAACCCATGATAACAGATGATGACTTTTGTTGTCGGGAACTTGTACCAAACGTTCCACCCTCAGGGTTTGAAATGCTATTGAGAGAGGCTGTAAGTCCCTCAACTTCGTCTCGGGACTTATAACCTCCCTCATGTAGCATTTCAAACCCTTCGGGTGGAACATTCAGTATGTTCCCTCCCCCGCCAGTCATCATCTATATAATGCATTAGTTAGTAGTGGACTAATGCTTGGATTTTTTTTTCTAGGTCGTAGCCACGAAGTGTCGCCGGATCCGGGTTGTCCGTCCGTTCGTCCTCCGATAACATCCGAACTGATTTTGTAAACATCGTAACGTAATAATAATAAAGGGCATTTACACATTGTGCAGCTACTATAATAGTTACAAAGTGATAATCATGACATACATAATTCAAACATAGTATTGAACAGATGAGTTTTTAATCTGGTCTTAAACTCATTAACTGGGGCCTATTGCTGGCCTACCTTACAAACAGAGGAATATTGGAAATGTTTAAGATAATTTATCCAAATGAAACTTATCATAAATTATGTGTGTATAAGAAGACGGAAGTGTCCCTTTGAACATGTGGCCGCACGCGCTCAAGTTCATAAGTCAAGGTCAAATCTAAAAATTTCGCTATTTTCCACCACAGTGGACTCCCATTACAATGAATAAGTCCTCGGGACCGGCAGTTTTCTTTCTTTCTTTATATCGAAATGTCTTTATAACTGAACAAATAAGCAACAACAATAATAATAACAACATAGCGCGGATATTGTTGCGGCCTGAATTTTTACTTCGTTGTAACCGGGATTTCGTTATAACAGTGTTCATTATAACGGGTGTGCACTGTATATCTTTCTCCAACACCTTAATGTGTTCTCCTGAACTTGACATAATTACTAGACAAATATTTTCCAGGGAGAGTTTACCAGCGACGTGGTCAAAGGAACCAATGTACAATGCAAAAATATCATTATCAATAAAGAAAGATTAAAATCGTGAAAAATCGTTACACAAGCCCACGAACAAACAAAACAGGCCCACCAACACCCACATTCATTATAAAGTGCACTGTATAATACTCTTTTTACGCATATCTCAGAGCGATACTTCTAGTAGTATTTCGCTGTCACACACACTCACGCACACATGCACATACTTCCAACTTCTCGTGAGGCGAAATGTATTCCTCTGAGGAAAATTGTAAAATAATCTACTAATGCTGCCAAATTTCATAGCATGTACATAACAAAGACAAACGACAACATGACTTTGTCAACATTAGTGTATTATGCGTAATTCACTCTTTGACCGGGACTACCCGGATGTTAAAACACGCTCTACAGTGGCAAGAGGCAACACGAGGCTACATGCACTGACATTAATTTTACTTTAATTACAATATTAGGCAGTAAATGAAAAAAAAAAGCCAACAAATTAAATAAGCACTCCTGTCTTACATCATCATGAATATAATATAATGTTTAATATGATATAATATAATATAATATAATATAATATAATATAATATAATATAATATAATATAATATAATATAATATAATATAATATATATATGTGTGTGTATATATATATATACATATTATATTTGTTTTGTCTTTTGGTTTTTGTGTCCCCAGTCTGACAGCAGAGTAGGCCTACGCTCCAATTTCCATTCTCGGGCGAAATGTTGGAATTCTCCACCATTTGATGCTAAAAGATGTTTCATTTTTGTCACAAAAACTGGAGTTTGCCTGCATGCAGCCCTTATTATTTTTCTGAACTTCAACACTCCATAGTATACATAATTATTATGTACGGGTCTTTCTTTATCGGTTGTTGTTTTGTGAGTTGCAGAGTTTGTTTCAATGGGACCATCGCCACTGACAATGGCAGAGTCTCTTCGTACAAGAACGCCTTGTTTTCAATGTAAGTGACATATTAGCGGTCTCTTTAAACCGTATACTGTTGTTTATGTAATATAAATGTTAACTTCTATTCTGTTTGAATTTACTTTATATAATTCTACACATGTGACATCACACACTGTAGTAGTCTTCTCATCCAGTGACGACTGCACTGAATCTTCAAAAATTCATTACTTTTAAGCTGCTTGTCCGATTTTCCACAAACTTTCACTGATGTGTTCTACTGATATTGCTGCATTCATTCAATATACATGTTTATTAAGATGAACTTCTCCTTTAGAATATAATTCAAGACATTTGTAATGACAACAGATGATACATTGATACATGAGTATATTTAACCAGGTCAATGATATAAGGTTATGTTTAAATAAATTTGAATTTTGGTTCTAAGAATGTGTTATGACAAAATACATTAATCTTGCACATGATAACACACTGCCTTGTTCGAGTTGCACAAATTTGTCAGGACATTTTCAAAACCATGCGCATAATATTTTCAATAATAAGGATTGTTTTATTGTATTCCGGTTTGTCAGTCCTGAAATAATAGAACGTTCGTTATTCTGCAGATTTGTTACTCCGAAAGTAAGATAATGTTTGCTAATTCGGAGGATCATCAATCCGAAAATGAAACAAGGTTTTAAATTCCCAAGTTTCGTTAATCCGCTATCGAGGTTCGTAATTAAAAAAAAAGAATAAGATAAAGCCCGGTGTATAGTAACAAACGTTTGAAATACATATACATATATATATATATATATATATATATATATATATATATATATATTTGATAATAAAAAAAAAGAAAAACAAGTGAAATAACATTATACGTCTTTCGAGAAGAGAGTAAAATGGAAATTACATGTCTTTTCACTACACTGTCTCACCTTTTTCTTCTTCTGCATTGGTTTTGTTTCGATATCAGGAACCTTTCGCACAACACACATGAGATCAGGAAATCTACGTTCCACGTTCATACGTGTCTACTCAATCTGTGAGAATTCCATCACCACATTCTGCTTTCCATTTTGATGTTGTTGTTTTTTTTTTCGTAATGTCAACTTTAGCGTGCACATAATAATGCCCATATCTTTATGTTATTCTACTACATTATGGCTCAGCAATTTCTATGACTTTTATGACATCTGCTATTATGCGTACTTTTTGACATAAATGCCAACGAATGATATTCCTGACTGCACTCAAGTTACGGAATTCATTATCTATCGGATGAACCAAAATTGAGTTAGCAAAATGTTTATTTAGCAGTGACTGAGTTGTGCACCCTGTGAAAGTGGAAGCGAAATCACTGGTCAATTTCGTAACTGATATCCTGTCAATTTCTTGTGTCTTAATGCAAGTGCCTTCTTCATAATGTGCACTGGCCATCCTGCATGAATATACACTGTGGAGAGAAGAAACTCCAGCATCATGTTCTGAAGTGACTATCACGATATGCTCCATATAGATCCAGGGAGATGGCAAGTCTCTTCCCATCTCCCTGATAGTTCTAAGAAAAATAATATAAGAGAACCTTGTTTTATACGATTCTTTTCCAGTGATTTGAGCGTACCTATACAGAAAATAATATGTTTTCCCTGCTATATCCTTAGTTGTTTTGTCATTAAAGTCTACATGAGAAGCATTCGTTTTCGCCACATACGCTCATGCATTGAAATATAATCATTTCAAATCGGTTGTTTGTTTGGGTTTGTTTTTTTTCGTGCAAAAGAAGTAATGTGGCAACCATGTCGCATACATTTTCAGCAATGCTTGCATTCAACTTGTTGCCAGCCCATTCTGAACATTCAAAATAATTCGCATATAATAGGCAAACAACTTCATAATGGGACCATTCAAATTAGAAATTCAGTATATCCAATAAAATGCACATTATACTTGTACTACATTTTAAATTGAATGTTAAAACATCCATATGTAAATCACAATGGTGAAAGAAATATGTAATGAAGATCACAAAACCAATACGGCGATCATATTGAAAATTGAAAATTCTTACTTCCTCCTACCTTATTTCTACCTTCCCCTCTCTCCCATTCCCAATTTTCGTTGTTACATTTCCTTTCCCTTCTTTTCTTTCACTTCATGCATTATTCCATAGGCCTATATTTTCATTTTCGGAGGGAGTGGGGTTAATCCGGTTTGCTACGTTGCACGATAACTTTCGTCTTCCTTTTGCGTGTGAACATTAGTATGTGCTTTGTTCTGCCATGGATCTACTACACACATGGACTAATGAAGAAGGTCTTTATTTGATTCCATCATCACTGCCGCCACCTGATTTTTTGCATATTAATGAGAGCGTTCAGATGTTCAGATGACTCACAAAAGAACCATTTCCCTCATTTTGTTCTTATTTGGCCGAGGTGCCTTTTCAGGCTCAACTGCATTTTAATAAACACCGATGGTAGGGAGCAGCAAACATGAAAACATGACATTTTCCTGTCACAAAATTGGTAATTACTGGACAGGTCGCTAGTCTTGTGCATACGCATGTAACGTTGCTTAGTGATCTAGGACATGCATGTCACGTTATTTACTGTCCCTGTTTACTCTGAAAGAATGTGCGAAAAATGGGAAAATTTTGATTACGAATAGCAATCAATCTGCTAAGATATTTGCTTTCTCTTGTAAAGTACGGGCATTTCGCAGATGAAATTGCTGGAGCGATGATTTCCCAATGTACACTACAACTGCACATGCATTTTTCTTGATTTATGAAAATCTTCTGCGCATGTAGTTTTGAGATTTCTCAAAGCGCCGTCTTGGTTTTTATCCAGGCTGCTGCCGGCGGTGATGATGAGATCAAAAGCAGGAAAGCATGTTGAAAATGTTTTTGTGACACTTTTAACAGAAACAGGTGCACAAATTATGTGTAGTAGGTCCATGGTTCATTACTAATCTAATTATACAAAATGGTGACATAATGAATAAACGTAATTATATTGTGATTATATATCTAAACTATACTAGATCAACCTCTGATAATCGTCTATGCTGCCTTCTGAGCGATCGTCCTCAAGTCAACTGTTCGTCAACAGTCCAGGCAAATGCACACGACACTTGTGGCAGACTTATTCCCAAACCTCTTCAGAGAACATTTGCCTGGTTAATGGGAATCACCGCACTCGTCGGCAACTCTGTGGCTTTGTACCTTCGTGCTTTTCGCGGACACGGCAGGGTCCAACAGCGACTTGTCGCCAGTCTTGCGGCAGCTGACCTTATGATGGGTATATATATGTTGATCATATGTTTCGCAGACTTACTTTTCGGTTCAAATTATTTCTTGAAGGCTCCACAATGGCACAATTCGGGTATTTGCAAGATGGCGAGCTTTTTGGCGTTTCTTTCGAGTGAGGCATCAGTGATAAGCCTTTGTCTCATCACGCTAGATAGATTGATATGTATTACGTTTCCTCTCGCGGTACGGAGCATTTCTCACCGAGTTTGGAACGTAGTTCTTGCAATTGCTTGGCTCTCTGCATTATTGATTTCCGTTCCCGCACTGGCGAATGAAAGGATGATTCCAGGTTTTTACGGGCGATCTGATATGTGTATCGGCCTTCCTCTCTATGTGCAGTCTGGTGAAAATGATTACTTATTACGCATAGTTGTCGCCAAAGCCGATCAATGGGAAGCTGAATATGTAGTCAAATTTATACTGGTAAACAGAGAAAAACGTCCGGCTCAGATCTACTCTATTTTCGTCTTCATCGGCGTCAACTTTGCGGCTTTCATTTTCATTGCAGTCTGCTACATTATCATGCTTGTTAGGGTCAGGCAATCATCTTTGAGGACCACTAATAACACCGCCTCTTGGTCACGAGAGATAAAAATGGCGCGCAGAATGTTTATTCTGATCGGGACTGATTTTGCTTGCTGGATGCCAATCATATTGATGGGGATCCTCAACCAGACGAAGGCAGTCGAAATACCCTCATTTTTGTGTGCTTGGCTTGTCATATTCATCTTGCCAATAAACTCCTCCCTGAATCCATTTCTGTATACGCTAATGTACAACCGAAGCATTATAAACAGCGTAAGTTCTGTACGTGGGCGTATTTCTAATTGTTTCCGATAGACTCCAGATTAAAAGTGATTTGTATACTCCTTTAATAGCTATGGCGGATTTTTGATTACAACTGAAGTTGTGCGATCTGGTCGGAAAAAGAAAAATATGTAGGCATACAGTGTATCATACCAGAAACCTAGCGAAAACGAAATACGTTATAGGCCTAATACAACCACTGTAAATGTATTGTGAAATGACAACCTGAAACGCATACTTCCTTGAAGTGAATTTTTGAAATTTTACCTTAGAGCAAGAGGTCTTCTTTTTTTTCCAAGGAAGTATTTTTAGTAAATCTACCAACGAAGAACTGTATTTTCGTATGAAATGTTTTTTGTTTGTTTGTATATTTGTTAGCTCGTCTGATTCTACAACTACTGGTAAAAATAAAAGATGCTGTTAAACTGATAAAAAATTGAGACACGTATATTGAGATAAAACTGGTTTGGTTTGGATATAATAACTTGGAATTGTTGCCCTTGAGAGCGAAATGGTAGGTGAGTGGGAGAGTGGGAAAGAATTCATCAATAGAATTGAAAACACGCGTTGTCGATCGGTATGGCCAATCAGGGCGGTGAGGTCACCTCCATTGGTCAATATTGAGCAAAACGTGTAAAAGTAGAAATTTTCGAGGGGTTGAAATTTTCGCGCACTTCACGCAACCAGAAATTAGCGCGAAAATAAAAGCACGCGAATATTTTTGCATGTCTTGTGTCAGTATGTTCCAGTAGTTGATGTCTCGATTCCGCGGAATAAAAAACACGCGAAACTCTTCTTAAACTGCCGAGCGCGAAAACTTATAGTCGTGCGAAAATATCCACTTTTACAGTAAGCGCAAGTTCCGTACTTAGAAGCTTAAACATTGTTAAAGAGAGAACCAACGGTGATTCCTATAAGTTGGATCTGGGTTTGATTTACGATATTATTCCCTATATAGCAATAAATTCGAATCCATTAAGAAATTTGTCTCCACTACCTTGGAATACAGAAGGTAGATGACGATTTGCTACGTTAACATTAGTCAACTTAATTATCTAACAACCGGAATATCTGGAATTGTTTGAGTATGTTTGAATTTGTTTTTATGAGTACGTATTTTGGGGTTTGGGATGCATTCTGCTTCAAAAGTAATATTGATGCAAGAGTACGCCAATTACTATTAAATATGAAGTAATGGTAACGGCTAGAATTCAACGCATGTGTGGTTTGATGTCACTGTGCCCTTGGTTTGGGGTAATTTGTATGGAGTGTGCATGGTTTACGGAAAACACATGTTTTATTGTATTTGTATATATCTTATTTGAATACGAAACATTAGCATAATTATGTTTCCCACTTGATAACTGCACATGGATGATGGAGGATGATGAGTGATGATACTACATTGACTACTCGATTCACTGAGAATTTTTATG